>CM052810.1:91434541-91494089 GCA_028533885.1 Nasua narica | reverse complement strand
GGGGCATAAATGTTTACAATTGTTAGATCTTCTTGGAGGATAGACCCTTTGAGAATGATGTAGTGTCCTTCTGTATCTCTGACTATAGTCTTTAGCTTAAAATCTAATTTATCTGATATGAGAATTGCTACCCCAGCTTTCTTTTGAGGTCTGTTGCCATGAAAGATGGTTCTCCATCCTTTCACTTTCAGTCTGGATGTATCTTTTGGTTCCAAATATGTCTCTTGTAGACAGCATATGGACGGGTCCTGTCGTTTTATCCATTCTGCAACCCTGTGCCATTTTGTGGGAGCATTTAGGCCGTTCACGTTGAGAGTGATTATTGAAAGATAAGTGTTTATTGACATCATGTTGTCTGTGAAGTCCTTGTTTCTGTAGATGGCAAATTTCTGTTCTAAGTCATTCATGTGTTCTTTCTACTTTTATAGCACCCCCTTTAATATTTCCTGGAGTGCTGGCTTGGTGGTCACATACTCTTTTAATCCTTGCCTGTCTTTGAAGCTCTTTATCTCTCCATTCATTTTGAATGTCAGCCTTTCTGGATAAAGTATTCTTAGCTGCATGTTCTTCTCGTTTAGTGCCCTGAATATATCATGCCAGCCCTTTCTGGCTTGCCAGGTTTCTGTGGACAGTTCTGACGTTATTCTGATGGGCTTTCCTCTATATGTAAGGAATCTCTTCCCCCTAGCTGTCCTCAGGACCTCCTGTATAAAATTATAATTTGCACATTTTAAGATTATGTGTCTTGGTGTTTTTCTAGATTCATTGATCCTGGCAGGGGTTCTTTCCACTTCTAGGACATGAACACTTGTTCTGTTCCCCAGATCGGGGAAATTTTCATTCAGATTCTGGTCAGCTATATCTTCTAGTCTTTTGTCGTTCTCTACCCCCTCTGGGATGCCAGTGATTCTGACGTTGCAGTGTTTCATGGCGTCATTTATTTCCGTAAGTCTGTTCTCATGATTCCTGAGCAGTTTGTTCCAGCTCTCCTCCTGACCTTTCTTCCCAACCATTTTATCCTCTAGATCACTAATTCTATCCTCTGTCTCCATAACTCTAGCTGGTAGACTATTTAGATTGGATTGGATCTCATTAATAGCACTTCTTACAACCACTATACTGGATCTCATTTTTGCCCTTAGAGATTCTATAATGTTTTTTCCATCCTAGCCATTTCCTGGATAATTGTCACCCTGAATTCCCTTTCTGACATACTGTTTATGTCCATGTCCAATAGTTCTGAAAGAGAGAGAGAGTGTGTGTAGTCTCTGGGTTTTTCTTCTGTTGGGTGTTCTTCCTCCTAGTTATGTTGATGAGAAGTGGATGAGAGGATGTATAGCTGGATATATTGCCCACGATCGAGGCAGGGTGCACCCTGGAGGGTTTTGGAGTAATTGGGATTCACCACCAAAAAGAAAGAATGAGGATAAGGAAAGATAGGGAGAAAGAGAAAAAGAGGAAATCCCAGCCAGAATGGGCCCCAAAAATAAGATTTATAAGGTATGTAAACAACCACGAACAAACATATAGACCAACACAAGTATAGGACAAGAAATAAAAGAACCTAGCAGAATGAACCCCAAGAATAAGATTTATATAATACCAGAACAAAAGCAAATATGTAGAAACACTGACAGAAGGATAAGATGAGAGGGTGGTTATAACTCCTCGCAGGCAAGGAAGGTTATTTCAGGTCCTCCTGGGTTTATAGTTGTATTAAAACTCTGGTTGTAATGTTAAGTATTAAAAAAAAAATGTGAAAGCAAGTGAATAATAAAAAAGAGAGAGATAAGAGAAAAAACAAACTTGTATCTATGAAATATACATGTTTGAGGGTATTACCAGGAGCTTAATATATTGATTTCCCCTGGTGTTGGGGGTTTAAAATTTTATGGGGACCCTGTGGTTGTAGTCCTTTTGTTTTTTGGCTGGTCTTCTGGGGGAGGGACCTGCCCGTGTTGTTTTCTAGTCAGTCTTGCTCGGGTTGAATCACCCTGCCCCCCAGTCAAGGGGCTGAGGTCTGTGGAAACCTGTTTCTCAGTCTTTTGCTCTCTGAAGGTTTTTGGCCTTTTGTAGCTTTTTCACCCTCTCAGAGAGTCCAAGCAATGAATCTGCCCAGAACCACTCAGACCTGTGTGTTGCAGGAAGCCCAAGTCTCTGCTCCCCTCTATGTGGTTCAGAACACACACTCCCCTCCGCAAAACTTCTGCTCACAGCACAGCCTGTCAGAGGTGGTGCACGACAGTGGCTGCCTTTCTGAGGCTCCGCGAGTGGGGACCGAAGTGGCTAGGCTGCTTGCCGGCGTTCTCTCTCGGCCGGCGGGGATCCCCCAGGCCCTGCGGCAGGTCGCAAATGTCCCAGGTGCCCACAGAGAAAAGCTGAGGCTCCTGGACCACAGCAGACTCCCTAAAGGCGCTTGCAGGTGCACGCTGGCCCACAGAATGTTGCAGAGAGCGGAAAGCTGCAGGTTAAGGAACCGCGGAGTGGATCTCCCCACCAGTCTCACTTTGGGGTGTTCCTTCCCGGGAGCGTGGGTCCAGGCCAGTGCCCACAACCACCCCCTTCCACTAGTTACGCCTTAGAACCTTTTGCTCTTTTTAAGTGTTTTTAAAGGACTCTATGTTAATGCTGGTCCCCCGCCACCAGACACTTTCCTTTGGGGTATTACTATCCGTAGATCACTTCTGGTGGCTCCCTCCCCCTTTTGTTTATCCTCCTATAGCGGTTCGAGTGTTTTCACTTTTCTTTTATCTCTCCACTGCTGTCTTCTGCTCTCGGAGAGATCCAGGAGTTAGAAATCTTATTCCTCAGAGTGATTTCATGGGTGTTCAGCGTGTTCTGGTAGACATCCAGCTCACTTTTGGGGACCGGTTCCAACAGGATCTCCTACTTCTCTGCCATCTTGCCCCCCTCCTCACTGTCTTTTTTTTTCAATTGGCTATTCTTTCCTGCTTCATTGAATATTGCTTGACTACATGGTTGTGGGTCCATTTCTGGGTTTTCTATTCTGTTACATTGATCTGTGTATCTATTTTTGTGCCAGTACCTACCTTAGTGTTTTGATTACTACAGTTTCGTATTATAATTTGAAACCTGGACTTGTGATACCTCCAGTTTGTTTTTCTTTTTCAAGATTGCTTTGGCTATTCAGGGTCTTTTGTTGTTCCATACAAATTTTATGATTAGTCTAGTTCTGTGAAAAATGTTGTTGGTATTTTGATAGAGGTTGCATTTAGTGTGAAACATTCTTTATTTAAAATATAAGATACTATATTTTACAAAATACTAAAATTAGGGGCAGTTACTCCAAGCCATCAAACTATGAAGACCATTGGGGCTGGAGCATTACACGAGTGCGGGTAGAAAACACTGAGAATAGCAACTTCTTTTCTACTGTGTGTGAATGGAGCTTTTTGGGGCTGGCAATGCCCTACAGCCTCCGTGAAGACTGTGAATGTTTCTTATCTTTTGTATCAAGTATCCAAACAGGAGCACTTGAAATTCTACTTGTTCTCTCTCTTTCTCTTTGTCTCTCCCTCTCTTCCTTCCTCTCTCCCATAATGACAACTCTTTAAAATGCCAGGGTATTTTCTCCATTCCTCCCCAAGTTATTAGCCTCATTGGCTTGTCCTGTTGTTCTGTTCAAGGGGAGATACAGTATGGGCCATTAAAAGGGGTACCCCTTACTCTGTTGAAGACAAAAGAATGGGACAATAATTTTTAGGATTTGTCAGTGGAGCATGGCTCCATTTTCATGCTTAAAATCACAGATAAATCTATATGAAGATCTTAGTTTGCAATGTGGGATAATAGTAGTTCCAAACATTGGCTAGGCTATGGGATTGCCTGTTAGTTAAAAGATTAATCCGGGGCACCTGGGTGGCTCAGTGGGTTAAAGCCTCTGCGTTCAGCTCAGGTCATGATCTCAGGGTCCTGGGATCGAGCCCCGCAACAGGCTCTCTGCTCAGCAAGGAGCCTGCTTCCCCCCTCCCTCTGCCTGCCTCTCTGCCTACTTGTGATCTCTCTCTCTCTTTCTCTCTCAAATAAATAAAATCTTTTAAAAAAAAAAAAAGATTAATCCCCTGAGTACTCACAGACTTATTCTAGTGGATTTGTTACAACTTACTGATGGAATCCTTTTTCAAAGTATCTAACCACAATGTAAAATGAGAATAATAGTGTATTTCTTGCCTAATGTAATAATAGGCATATATTAGCTCTTGAGTAGTTTCAGATCTCCTCTTGGCCTTAAAATTTAGATTCCCTGAGAACATGTATATGCACACAAACGTATTCTCAACTTTGTAGTCATGAACAAAACTTGCAGAAGTTGCTTTTTATTGCAGTGGTTTTGGATTCTTTCAATTTATGATAATCAGTGAATAAAGGTTTTTCTCCATTTTTTTTTTACCTCTATTTTTTCAATTTTTTCTGCAGCTTCTTGCCTTTTTGTATCTGCTTTTTCAATTATATGTTTCCTAGATACCATTTTGTTGTATATAAATATAGTTATGTTAAGAAGGTGTTAATGGGAGATGCTTAGGTAAGGGGTCTGGTGATAGGGAACAAAGGGACTAAGTACTTAGTATTCTATTTTAAGGAATCTTTACAGAATAGTATCTGTACAGAACATGTTTACTAGGGGTGAGTTGGTTACATGCAAGTCCTTTGACTGCTTCTCTTGTGCCTTTAAATATATTGCAAATCAATGATATTTGATTCAGAGATATTTGGAGAATTGAGAAATAAATTGAAACGTATTTTTAAGAACCACAGCAACAACAACAAATGAGGCTCAAGTGGTTATTCATCCCTGAAATGAAAAACAAGCCCATGGAAAACAGACATGGGTATCTAAAGCCCCGATATACTCAGAGCTCTTCAAAAACAAAATTCTGATTGGCTGTGTATTACCAGTTTCTTTGGAATTACATTCACCAGTTTTTAAATTTATTAGGAAAACACAGCAAAAGGTAGCATCTGTCAGCTGTGGTGTGAACTACTGGCTTGAGATAGTTAATATTTCAACACTAGATTAGCACTACATTTCTTTCTATGAGGTCACATCTTTATGAAGCTGGGTTTTCACTGATGTGATATAAATGGTGAATGAAAATCAATATGGAATAGAAAGGAGGGTGGCAGCATCCAGTCTAATTCCAAGGTTTAAGTTCCCAGTGCACAAATCCACTTTGTATGTTATAATAGTTACTGAACACTGAAAAAAAAGTCTTTATTTTTTTTTCCAGAAGGTTACTAGGATGTTAAGACACAAATTATTGGGTTGTCTGAATCTTACTATTTCATAAACAGAATAACTGTGTATTACTTTGGACCTAGTGAGCATGGTGGAATAATTACTGAGACATTGAGGGGCCTATAAATGAAGGAATTCTGGGAAACTCTGAGCTGCACAATAGCAGTGTTTGACACTGTGGAGTCATTTGAATCTGTTGATTTTTCTATGAATAAACAGCAAAGGCCAAGTGACACTCTAGGAAGTTTTTCAGTGTTGTTGCTTTGGGGCTTTTTTTGGGTTTTGGGGATGTGTATATGTATGTGTGTGTATATAGTTTCTAGACTATGGCTAAATATTCCCTGGGTTCCCTGTCTCTAACTAGCAATGAGTTGAAGTAGAGTTTTCTTAATTAGGTATCTGAGTAGCATGTTCTGCTTTCCACAACTCCCATTTGTTGTGTGAGATTGATGAGCTTGCTCTAGGGTAGACATGGGAGATAAGCTCATTAGTAGGGAAACTTCTAGTGATTTGGTTGAGAAGGAGGATCTTAAGGAGTTGTAAGGGCAGAGCCATTTTACACTGCTTTATAAAGGAATTAATATCTCAATTTGGGCTGATGTGTCAGCTTGGGCCAATTCAAAAATGTGAAAATTATTCTTACCCTGGTTTTCATTCCAAAGAATGTAAAAGTTAGATCTCTGGAATAGCAGTGTGGTGGCAATTCATCAGAAAGTATAGCGCAGAGGCACTTGGGTGGCTTAGTCATTAAGCGTCTGCCTTTGACTCAGTTCATGATCCCAGGGTCCTGGCATCGCGCCCTGTATCAGGATCCCTGCTCAGTGGGAAGCCTGATTCTCCTTCTCCCACTCCCCCTGCTTGTGTTCCCTCTTTTGCTGTCTCTTTCTATCAAATTAAATAAATAAATAAATCTTAAAGTAGAGCTCAAATTCTAATTTCTTCCTAAGCCTCTCCTTGATCTCCCAAATGAAATTAGTCAAGCTTTCCTTGTGCCCCTATTTATATCAGTCTTCCTTACTGTTTATATGTATTTCCTCTAGTTTGTAAAATCATTAAAAATAGGAATCTATTCAGGAAGCCTTCATCAAATTTTTCCAAAAAGCCTCATAATCTTAGCAGTAGCCAAATAAGTTTTTGATTATTATTCTTTTTTGAAAAACAGAAATCATTAATTAATGATTGTCCATTGCAGGACTTCTTAACCTTATGGCATTTATGTAAAATAGTAATTTTATAACATGTTAGGATAAATGGATGAGGTCATGACTGAGCTCTTGAGAGGGCTTCTGGTAATCCCCAAGGTAGATAGGAATTCATCTCTCAACACACATATAACCCATGGGTAGCATGCATGTGCACTTGGTATATTGATAGGTAATCTCGGTTTTGCCCTTTGGTTACAATAACATCTTGGCATAAATTTTTCAGAAGATAACATAAGTGCTATAACAAATACAATTCATAAAATTTATGAAATTCCCATAAAATCTTTGTCAAAATCTTCGAGGTTGCTATTTAATGTTGTTATTGAAGAACTATGCAGTTTGTCCATAAACCCATCTCTCCTTGAGGCTCTGTCCACAGAGGAATTTTTTGAAGTAGAGTCATTGAGCACTGGTCTTAGAAGATTCTGCTACCATAATCATCTCTCATTCATGGAGTATTTGCTATACTGAAATTGATAGTACAGGCCAGGTAAGTAACAGATGAAGGGGCCTGGTCAATATGGGTAAGGAGTATAGGAAGTCATGAGACCATGGCGGTGGTCTGCATCATAGTATGTTACTCCGCTGTTTAAAACCCTCCTGGGGGTGAAGGGGTGAAGTGCCTGGGTGGCTCCATGTGTTAAGCCTCTGCCTTCAGCTCAGGTCATGATGTCAGGGTCCTGGGATCGAGGGTCCACATTGGACTCTCTGCTCAGCGGGGAGCCTGCTTCCCCCTCTCTCTCTGCCTGCCTGTCTGCCTACTTGTGATCTCTCTCTGTGTCAAAAAAAAAAAAAAAAAATCTTTAAAACCCTCCTGGGGCTGCCCATAGATGAGAATAATATCTGAATTCCTCACAATGGCTTCCATAGTAATGTTCTATGTACTGCTTATTTCTCTAGCCTCACTTGATCATTCTACAAATATTTATTGAGTACCTACCACATTCCACATATTTGGAACACAAATAGAAACAAAATTAAGATCCTTGCCCTCATGTTGTTAATATCCTAATGTAAGGGGAAAAAATGCAGTAAGCTATAAAATAAGTATAGTAAATAGAATTTTAGACATGATAGGGCTATGGCAAAAAGAAAACATTGGGAAATAAAGGGGATTTTGACTACCTGCAGGATGGGGTCAGCATTTTTTTTTTAATAAAGGGCCAGATAATATTTTAGGTTTTGGGGGTCATAGGTTCTCTGTGGCAACTACTCAACCCTGCCCTTGTAGAACAAAGGCAGTCATAGATAGACAATGGGTTAGAGAATAGGCATGGCTGTGCTCCAAAAAAACTTTCCCAAAACAAGAAGTTGGCTGGATTTGGCTATTGGGTTATATATAATTTGAGGAATCCTGGATTACAGTATTAAATCCCCATTGGAGAATGTTCTATCAAGAAGGTAGGATTTGAGGTGACTTACTTTCTTTCCCAATGTTTTATATAGATTTAATCATTACATTTATCATGATGTTGACATGTTTTATTTGCACGTTTGTTAGCTTTGTTTCTGTCATACCCTCTGAATATGTAAGTGCAATGAGGGCTGTCAGCTGGTCCCTTTATGCTCAGCATCTAGAGTCGTGTCTGGTACATAGTAGATATTCACTAAATATTAAGTTATGAATAAAGAGTAAATGTTATTTCTAGAGTACAGTCAGTACTCAGTTCCAGCAAATTATGAACATGAAAGATTGAGACATCTGTTGCCAGATCTTCTAGGTTTTAAAGAGAATCTAGAAATTCAAATTTTGCATAAAATCTCTCCATTTTAAATGACTACAACTAATAAGTATAAAAATCTCTGTAGATCTTCAGATCGCTCTCTGTTTTAATGACTTGGATGTAGATAATATCTCGTTGAAAATGGGATGGGCTGAGCTGAGGATCTTCCTACCCTACCATCATCCCAAGTTCCCTCGCCAACTCTTTATCTTTTTTATTATAGTCCTTCTAACAGGTATGAGGTGATATCTCATCATTCTTTTGATTTGCATTCCCCTGATAATTAGTGGTGATGAGTATCTTTTCATGTACCTGCTGTCCATCTCTGGCTTCTTTGAAAAAATGTCTGTTACAGATCCTCTTATCATTTTAATCAGATATCACTTTGCTGTTGTTGTATTAGTTCTTTATGTATTTTGGATATTAACCCCTTACCAGATAAACGATTTGCAAATATTTTCTTCCATTTGGTAATTTACTTTTTCATTTTGTTGATAGTTTCTTTTGCTGTGCAGAAACTTTTTTGGTTTCATGTAGTCCTACCTGTTTATTTTTTTCTTTGCTCCCTTTGCTTTTGGAGTCAGTTCTAAAACACCATTTTTAATTTTTTTTTTAAAAATGCAGTCATTTAAAATGGAGAGATTTTAAGTGAAAAATTTCCCCTTGCCTGAGGAAACCTATTCAAGAAAATATTGATAAGGCCAATATCCATGAGTTTACTGCCTGTTTTCCTTTAGATTTAAGGTTTTGAGTCTTACATTTAGGTCTTGGATTTACTTTGAGTTTCATTGTGTATGATTTAAGAAAGTTGTCCAGTTTCATTCTTTTGCATGTGGTTGTCCAGTTATCCCAACATCATTTATGGAAAAGACCATTTTGTACATTGTATATAGAATTGTATATTCTTACCATTATATGTATCTAATACCATATAATGGTATTATATACCATTGGTATATTCTTACCAATTTTTACCTTCATTGAAGAGTAATTGACCATGCAAGGGAGGATTTATTTCTGGGTTCTCTATTTTGTTCCACTGATCTATGTGCCTATTTGTGTGTGAGTACCATACTGTTTTAATTACTGTAGCTTTGTAATATAGTTTTAAATCTCGAGTTGTGATACCTCCAGCTTTGTTCTTCTTTCTGAGAATTGCTTTATTTGGGGTCTTTTATGGTTTCATAAAACTTCTGGATTTTTGTTTTACATATGTGAAAAAACTTTATTTTGATAAAGAGTGCATTAAGTTTGTAGATTGCTTTTGGTAGTATGGACATTTTAACAATATTAATTCTTTCAACCCATGAGCATGAAGTATCTTACCATTTAGAGTATGGGTCTTTCACTATTTCACTTATTTACTATACACTTTATTATTTTTTATGTCATTATAAATGGGTTTATTATCTTAATTTCTCTTTCCACTGTATTGTTATTTTTGTATAGAAACACAACAGACTTTGGCAAGTTGATTTTGTCCTTCTATTTAACTGAATATGTTTATTACTCTTAATAGGGTTTTTGTAGAGTCTTTAGGATTTTTTACAGGTAGTATCATGTTACCTGCAAGTAATTTTACTTATTTCTTACCAATGTAGATACCTTTTATTTTTTCTGCTTGTCTGAATGCTTTGACTACTACTTTCAGTACTATATTGAAGAAAAGTGGGAGTGGACATTCTTGTCTTATTCCTGACGGAAACTAAGAGAAAGGTTTTCAGCTTTTCATCATTATGTTTTTAGCTTTAGGATTGTCACATACAGCCTTATAATGTTGAGAAATATTTCTTTTAAAATTTCTTTTTTTTTTAAGATTTTATTTATTTATTTATTTGAGAGAGAGAGAGAGAGAGAGAGAATGAGAGAGAGGAAGAGGTCAGATGGAGAAGCAGACTCCCCGCTGAGGAGGGAGCCGAATATGGGGCTCGATCCAGGGACTCCAGGATCATGACCTGAGCCAAAGGCAGTTGCCCAACAACTGAGTCACCCAGGCACCCCAAGAAATATTTCTTCTATACTCATTTGGTTGAACATTTTTATCATGAAAGGATATTAAATTGTGTCAAATGCTTTTTCTTTATCAAGATGAATGTAGGATTTTTATATTTCATTTTCTTAATGTGATGATTTGCATATATCGAATCAACCTTGCACCACTGGAATAACTCCCATTTGATCATGACGAATGATCCTTTTAATATATTTTTGAATTTAGTTTGTCAATATTTGGTATAGGATTTTAGCACGTGTGTTCATCAGAAATACTGATATGTAATTTTCTTTCTTTCTTTTTTTTTTTGTAGTATCTTGTCCCATTTTGATATCAGGGTAATGCTGGCCTCTCATAAGATGAATTTAGAAATGCTGTTTCTTCTATTTTTTGAAACAGCTTGAGCAGAATAGATACTAACTTATTTATATGTTTGGTTAAATTTTATCTGATCCTGGCCTTGTTTATTGGCAGTTTTTTATTATTATTAATGATTCAATTTCATTGCTAGTAATTGGTCTGTTCAGGTTTTCTATTTTTCCTTATTCATTTTTGGGAGATTTATGTTTCTAGGAATTTATACATTTCTTCTAGGTTGTATAATCATTGGCATATATTTTTTTATAGTAGTCTTTTATAATCCTGTGTATTTCTGTGGTGTCATTTGTAACCTCTCTTTTATTTCTGATTTTATTTATTTGGGTTTTCTGTCTCTCTTTTGATTAGACTAAGGATTATCATTTTTATCTTTTCAAAGAGCCTACTTTTAGTTTCACTGATATTTTCTATTATTTTTTCCTTAAGTTTTAATTTAAATTCTAGTTGGTAAAAATACAGTGTAGTATTAGTTTCAGGTGTAGAATTTAGTGATTCATCACTTACATACAACATCCTGTGCTCATCATTACTGGTGCCCTCCTTAACACATCACTCATTTAACCCATCCCCCCCATCTTCCTTCTAGTAACCTTCAATTTATTCTCTATAGAATCTTTTTTAAGGTTTTCCTCTTTTCCCCCTTCTTCATCTGTTTTTTTTTCCTTAAATTCCATGTATGAGTGAAATCATATAGTATTTGTCTTTCTCTGACTTATTTTGCTTAGCATAATACTCTGTAGCTCCATCCACATCATTGCAAATGGCAAGACTTCATTCTTTTTTATGGCTGAGTAAGATTCCATTACACACACACACACACACACACACACACACACACACACACACCATGTCTTCTTTATCCATTCATAAGTTGATGAATATTTGGGCTCTAACTATAATTTAGCTATTGTTAATGCTGCCCAAAACATGTGTGTCCATGTAGCTTTTTTGATTCAGTATTTTTGTATTGTTTGGGTAAATACCTAGTAGTACAATTGCGAGACCATAGGATAGTTAAATTTTTAACTTTTTGAGGAACCTCCATACTGTTTTGCACAGTGGCTGCATTAGTTCGCATTCCCACTAAAAGTGCAAAAGGGTTTCCCTTTCTCCACATCCTTGCCAACACCTGTTGTTTCCTGTGTTGTTAATTTTAACAATTCTGCCCAGTGTGAGCTGATATCTCATTGTGGTTTTGATTTGTATTTCTCTTGACGATGAGTGATGCTGAGCATCTTTGCATGTCTTTTTGCCATCTGGATATCTTCTTTGGAAAAATGTTTATTCATGTTTTTTGCCCACTTTTTATCTGGATTATTTGTTTTTTGAGTGTTGAGTTTGATAAGTTCTTCATATAACTTGGATAATTACCCTTTATCAGAGATGTCATTTGCAAATATCTTCTCGCATTCTGAAGGTTGGCTTTAGTTTTTTGTTTCCTTCATTGTGCAGAAGCTTTTTATCTTGTTAAAACCCTAGTAGTTTATTTTTGCTTTTGTTTCCCTTGCCTCAGGAGACATATCTAGTAAGAGATTGCTATGGCCAATGTCAAAGAGGTTACTGCCTGTGCTTTCCTCATGTGAGATGGTTTCCGGTTTCACATTTCATCCATTTTGAATTTATTTTTGTGTCTAGTGTAAGAAAGTGGTCCACTTTCATTATTATGCATATTGCTGTCCAATTTTCCCAACAACATGTATTGAAAATACTGTATTTTTTCCATTGGATAAGCTTTCCTGCTTTATCAAAGATTAGTTGACCATAGAGTTGTGCATTCACTTCTGGATTTTCTATTCTGTTCCAATGATCTGCATCTGTTTTTGTGTCACTTCTATACTTTTCTTAATCCCTATAGCTTTGTAATATAACTTAAGTTCCTTAATTGTGATGCCTCCAGCTTTGTTTTTCTTTTTCAAGTTTGCTTTGGCTATTCAGGGTCTATAGTGGCTCCATACAAATTTTAGTACTGTTTGTTCTAGCTCTGTGAAAAGTGCCGGTGTATTTTGATAGGGATTGCCTTAAATATGAAGATTGCTTTCAGCAGTATAGATATTTTAGCAATAGTCTTTCCATCCATGAGCATGGAATGTTTTTCCATTTCTTTGTGTCCTCTTCAATTTCTTTCATCAATGTTTTATAGTTTTCAGTGTAAAGATTTTTTACTTTGGTTAGTTTATTCCTAGGTATCTTACACTTTTTGGTACAATTGTAAATGGGATCAATTTATGGTTTCTCTTGCTGCTGTTTTATTATTGGTATATAGAAATGTGGCAGATTTCTCTATATCAATTTTGTATCTCGTAACTGTATGAATTCACATATCCCTTGTCGTGATTTTTTGTAGATTATTTTGGGTTTTCTACATAGAGTATCCTGTCATCTGCAAGTAGTCAAAGTTTGATTCTTTCCTGGTTTGGATTCTTCTTTTTGTTGTCTGATGGCGAGGCTAGGACTTCCAGTACTATGTTAAATAATGGTGGTGAGAGGACATCCCTGTCCTGTTCATGACCATAGAGGAAAAGCTTTCTGGTTTTCCCCAATGAGAATGATATAAGCTGTGCGTTTTTCATTTATGGCCTTTATTATGTTGAGGTAATTTCCCTCTATCCCTACTTCTTTAGGGGTTTTTATCAAGAAAGAATGTTGCATTTTGTCAAATGCTTCCTGTGCATCTATTGAGAGGATCATATGGCTCTTACCCTTTCTTTTAATAATTTGGTATATCACAATGATTGATTTGCAAATATCGAACCACACTTGTAGCTGAGGGAGAAATCCCACTTGATTGTGGTGAATGATCCTTTTAATGTACTGTTGGATTCAGTCTGCTAGTATTTTGTTGAGAATTTTTGCATCCATGCTCATCAAGGATACTGGCCTGTAATTCTCTTTTTTTATTTTATTTATTTATTTATTTTTTAAGATTTTATTTATTTGTCAGAGAGAGAGAGAGAACACAAGCAGGCAGAGAGGCAGGCAGAGGCAGAGAGAGAAGCAGGCTCCCTGCTGAGCAAGGAGCCCGATGCGGGACTCGATCCCAGGATGCCGGGATCATGACCTGAGCTGAAGGCAGCTGCTTAACCAACTGAGCCACCCAGGCGTCCCTAATTCTCTTTTTTAGTGGAACTGTTTGGTTTTGGAAGCAGGATAATGCTGGAAGCCATCTGGCCCTGGACTTATGTTTGTTAGGAGATTTTTGATTACTGATTCAATTTCTTTGCTGGTTATTCATTTGTTTAACCTTTCTATTCCTGTTTCACTTTTGGTAGTATATATGTTTCTAGGAATTTATCCATTTCTTATAGGTTGTCCAATTTGTTGGCATATAGTTTTCATAATATTTTTTTATTTGTATTTCTGTGGTGTTGGTTGTTATTTCTCCTCTCTCATTTTGATTTTATTTGGGTTCTTTTTTTTTTTTTTTAAAGAATTTATTTATTTTTTTGACAGAGAGAGAGCACAAGTAGGCAGGACCGGGAGGCAGAGGCAGAGGGAGAAGCAGGCTCTCTGCCCAGCAGGGAGCCAGATGCAGGGCTCCATCCCAGGACTCTGGGATCATGACCCAAGCCAAAGGTAGTTGCTTAACTGACTGAGCCACCCAGGTGCCCTGGTTCTTTCTCTTTTTGAAAAGAGAATGTTGAGCTAGGAGTTTATTTATTTATTATTTTCAAAGAACCATCTCAGTTTTATTGATCTATTGGGTTTTCTTGTTTATTTTTTTTTTAATTAAAGATTTTATTTATTTATTTAACAGAGAGAGGGATCACAAGTAGGCAGAGAGGCAGGCAGAGAGAGAGGCAGGCTCCCCGCTGAGCCGAGAGCCCGATGCGGGGCTCGATCCCAGGACTCTGAGATCATGACCTGAGCCGAAGGCAGAGGTTTTAACCCACTGAGCCACTCAGGTGTCCCTTCTTGTTTATTTCTATAGCATTTATTTCTTCCCTAATCTTTATTATTTCCCTTCTGCTGCTGGCTTTAGGCCTTGTCTGTTGTTGGTTTTTATTTATTTATTTATTTATTTTTTCCCTAGCTCCTTTAGGTGTAAGGTTAGTTTGTTGCAGATTTATCTTGCTTCTTGAGGCAGGCCTGTATTGCTCTCATTTTCCCTCTTATAACCACTTTTACTGCATCCCAAAGGTTTTGGACTGTCATGCTTTCATATTCATGTGTTTCCATGTATATTTTTTTAAATTTCTTTAATTTTTTTGTTGACCCATTCATTCTTTAGTAGCATGTTCTTTAACTTTGTATTATTTACGTATTTGAGGTCTTTCCAATTTTTTTCTTAAGATTTTATTTGAGAGACAGCACATGAGAGAGAGTAGGGGAGCAGGGTGAGGAGAGGGAAAAGCAGGCTCCCTGTTGAGCAGTGGAGCCCGATTAGGGACTTGGGTCTCAGGACCCTGAGATCATGACCTGAGCCAAAGCCAGATGCTTAACTGTCTGAGTCACCTAGGTACCCCTCCAAATTTTTTCTTTTGGTTGATTTCAAGATTCATAATGTGGTCAGAAAATATGTATAGTATGGTCCCAATATTTTTATACTTGTTCAGGCTTGATTTGTGACCTAGTATGTGATCTTGTCTGGAGAGTGTTCCATGTGCACTTTAAAAGAATGTACATTCTGCTTTAGGATGAAATGTTCTGAATATATTTAAGTCCATCTGGTACAATGAGTCATTCAAAGCTATTGTTTTCTTTTTTTTCTGCTTAATCTATCCATTGATATAAGTAGGTGTTAAAGGCTCCTACTATTATTACATCATTATCCTCAAGTTTGTTTGCTACTAATTCTTTTATAGAGTTGGGTGCTCCTAACTTGGGGCATAAGTATTTAAATTGTTAGATTTTGTTAGATAGTCCCCTTTATTATGATGTCATGCTCTTCTTCATCTCTTGTTACAGTCCTTGGTTTAAAAATTGATTTGTCTGATGTAAGTATTGCTAGTCCAGCTCTCCTTTGATGACAATTTGTAATGATAATTGTTTTCCCCTTCCCTCACTTTCAAACTGCAGGAATCTTTAGGTCTAAAAGGAGTCTTTTGTAGGCAGCATATAGATGGGTCTCATTTTTTATCCATTCTGACACTCTGTTTCTTTTGATTGGAGAATTTAGTCCATTTACATTCAGAGAAATTGTTATTAGTAGTATTGTTACTATTGTTGTTGTTATCATCGTCATAATCAACATCATCATCATCATCATTATAAGTTCCTTGCTGAGTGTGGAGCCCAACAGGGGACTTCAACTCATGACCTTGAGATCAAGAGTTGGACACTCAACCAACTGAGTCATTCAGGTGCCCCCAGAGTAATTATTGATAGAGGTATATTTAATGCCATTTTATTGTTTTCTTGTTTCTGGAGATTTTCTCTCTTCAATTCTAGTCTTTGTCATGTTTGGTCTTTCCTTTCCACTCAAAGAGTGCCCTGTAACATTTCTTGGCTGGTTTAGTAGTAACGAACTCTTTTAGTTTTGTTTGGGGAACTCTTTATTCTATTCTGAATGATAGCCTTGCTGGAGAGAGTATTCTTGGCTAAAGATTTTTCTTAGTTAGCACATTAAATATATCATGCCACCCCCTTGTAGCTTGCCAAGCTTCTGAGGGGAGATCTGCTTCTGGCCTTATGGGGTTTCCCTTGTAAGTTAGGGACTTCTTTGGTCTTGATGCTTTGAGGATTCTTAATCACTATATTTTGCAAACTGAACTACAATAGGTCTTAATGTTAGCCTGCTTTTGTTGATTTTGATAGTTCTCCTCTCTGTTCCCTGGATTTGGATGTCTGTTTCCTTCCCCAAATTAGGGAAGTTTTTAGCTATAATTTCCTCTAGTAAACCTTCTTCCCCTTTTTCTCTCTCTCCTTCTGGGAATCTTATGATACAGAAGTTATTACCTTTGATAGACTCACTGAGTTCCTTATGTCTACTCTCCTGATGCTAAATTTTTCTTTCTTGTGTTCATCTTCATTATTTCCATAATTCTTTCTACATCACTTTATTCATTCCCCTGATTCTTCCATCCTTGCGGCCATTACATACAGTTTTGAATCTCAATTATTTCATTTTAAATTGTGGCCTGATTATTTTTTAGCTCTTTCATCTTTGTGGTAGTCTCCCTGATGTCTTCCATGCTATTCTCAAGCCCAGCCAGTATCGTTATGATTGTTGTTTTAAATTCTGAATCTGGCAAAAAAAAAAAAAAAATCTGAATCTGGCATATCATTCATATCTGTTTCAATAGATGCCTGGCCCTGACCTTTTCTTCTTTCTTTTGGGATGAATTCTTCCATCTTGGCATTCTGTCTATGTCCCTGTCTTCTGTGTGTCAGAAAAGCCTGTTACTTTTCCTACTCCTGAGAGTAATGGCTTTATATAATGTCCAGTGCCTGGAGCTTCAGGAAGCATCTATAGTGCGTGCTTTGTGCACCCTGCTGCTGTGTTTTGGCTGCTCTATCTCTCATGTCAGTTGTCTGAAGAGGTTATCCTTGCCTGCAGTGGGGAGTGTTTGGACCTTGGCCACAGTGTGGCAAATTTCAGCGGATTGTGCTCTGGCCTGCTTGTTAAAAAGAGAGCTGATGCCACTTCCACTAGAACTGAAGCTTTATAGAACTCTGGTCAGTAGATATAGTGCATGCAGTGGCTCATGCTGATCTTCTGGAGAAGGACCCTGCTGTGCTGGTCTTTAGGCACACTTGCCTGAGAAGGTGCAGAGGGGTAGGACTAGGCTTAAGCAGGTTAGGCAACCAGTGTTGGTGCTGTGCTGTTTACTGAAGTTGGCTTATGCTGAATGCCGTAGAGGGAAATGGCACCAGCGATCCTCTTTGTCCCCATAGAGGGAGTCTGCACTTGCTGCTCTCCGGGAAGCATTTTCAGAGGAGTGAATAGTTTTTTCTCATGTGCCCCAGGGATTTTTCAGATTGCTGTTTTTACATTATCTGTCTCTGGGTCACTTGCCTGGGTCACTTGCCTCACTTGCCTGCTACTTCAGTGTACATTGGGATTTATCTTAACCTTGCCTGCTGATTTAAATTCAAAATTTCAGGGACCTGGTGTGGCAGGGACCTGTGCTGGTTCTCTGGCAAAGTGTCCTGCTGTACTGGGAGTGATGCAGATTTGATGCAGATGGGCAATCCCACCAGAGTGCAGGGGCATGGGGTTTACAGCAAAGCAGGCTAAACAGCCAGTGTCTAGGTTAGCCGCCCTCAGCAGGTGTCTCTGTACCTATGCTGAGGGACAGGGGAGGGAAATGGCACCCATTGGTTCTTTTTTCAGCAGAGATACAATGCTACATCTCACAAATGGTCTCCAAAAAATACCAACAGTTTCTTCCCATGTGCCTTAGGCAATCCTCAGGTCACAGAGTCTGTCCCCTGGTATCGCTTCCCTGACCCTCTCCAGGAATCAAGAAGCATCCTCAGGTCTATCTCAGCCAAGCACAGGTACCTCTAAAACTTCAGTCTTTGAGCCTTGCTGGGTACAAAATCTTATGAAAATCAGCCTCTTTTTTTCCCAGCCAATGGCTTTGGGAGAAATGTTCTCCCTGTGTGCATACTTGTATACTCTCCTTTCTCTTGCCTTTCTCTGTGACCAGGACTCCCTCCCCTCTGCAGTATCCCTGATATGTTTCTCCCCTGAACCATGTCTCTGCACTTCGTACCTTCCTCAGCGTGGCCTCTTCTGTCCCTCTAGTTGTGTAGTTTGTTCTGTCAGTCCTGAGGTCAATTTCTTGGGTGTTCAGAGTGATTTTGAAGTTATCTAGCTGTGTTTGAGGGATGAGGCAAGCTTAGGGTTCTCCTCCTACACTGCCATCTGTAGCTCCCCCCCATAAACACTTCTCTATTTTTTTAAATCTATATCTTTTATTTTTCTCTGCTCTAATACTATTATTTTCTTCCTTCTAGTAGCTTTAGGTGTTTGTTCTTTTTCTACTCCCTTTATTTTAAGGTTAGATGGCTTATTTGAAGTTTTTCTTCTTTTTAAGTTAGGCCTGTATCATTATAAATTTCCCTCCTAGAACTGCTTTTGCTGTGCACCATTTTGAATCATAGTGTTTCCATTTTCATTTGTCTCCATTTACTTTTTAAATTTCCTTTTATATATCTTCATTGATATACTTGTCATTTAGTAGCATGTTATTTAGCCTTCACTTGTGTTGTAATTCTTCTGGTTCTTATAATTGTGTTTCATGCTGTTGTGGTCAGAAAAGATGCTTGATACGACTTCAGTCTTCTTAAATTTATTAGGACTTGTTTGGTGGCCTAACATTATCTACATGGATAGATAATGTTCCATGTGCAATTGAGAACAATGTGTATTTTGCAAATTTTGAAAGGAATATTCTATATATCCATGTTAAGTTCAAGTGGTCTAATGTGTTAGCCAAAGTCACTGTTTTCTTACTGATTTTCTGTCTCAATGGTGTATCCTTTGATGTAAGTGAGATGTTAAAGTCCCCCACTATTTCCATATTACTGCCAATTTCATTTTTATATCTGTTAATATTTGCTTTATATATTTAGGTGCCCAAATGTTGGATGCAATGATATTTACAATCATCTTTTTTTAATTGATCCCTTCATCATTGTGATGAATCCTCATCTCTGTCCCTTGTTACAGTCTTTGTTTTATTTATCCATTCTTAAAATTGAGATATAAGGGGTGCTTGGGTGGCTCAGTGGGTTAAAGCCTCTGCCTTCAGCTCAGGCAGGTCATGATCTCAGGGTCCTGGGATCGAGCCCAGCATCAGGCTCTCTGCTCAGTGGGGAGCCTGCTTCCCCCTCTCTCTGCCTGCCTCTCTGCCTACTTGTGATCTCTCTCTCTGTGCCAAATAAATAAATAAAATGTTTTCTAGAAAATTGAGATATAATTGACATATAACATTGTGTTATATTTAGGTAGTATAACAATGATTTAATATGTGTATTATTACAAAATGAGTGCCACAATAAGTTTAGTTAACATCCACTGTCACACATAGTTACATCTCTTGTTTTCTTGTAATGAGAAGTCAAGATCTATTCTAAATAACTTTTAAAAATGCAAAACAGTATTTTAAACTGAGTCACAATGCTGTACAGTGAGAAGTTTTTTTTGTAATCAAAGTGACTTGGGAGAGGGGCATCACTGCAGCTAAGTGGGTATGGCCAGGAATGCTAAACATCCTAAAAGGAGTCCCACTGCCCCATAATACAGCACGCTTCTACATTTCAAGTGATTGCTGCAACCAAATGCCCGGGATATTGATGCAATTTTTTACAAACACCAATCTCATTCCACTTCACGTATATGTATTTTTAAAGTATAATTGACACACAATGTTACATTAGTTTCAGGTGTACAACATAATGATTTGATAAGTCTATACGTTATGCTATGCTCACCACAAGTGTATCTATGCTCTGTCACCATAGAACATAATTACATTACCATTGAATGTATTCCCTATGCTGTATCTTTCATCCTTTATTCTTTCCTTAATTGAAAGCCTATATCTACCACTCCCCTTCACCACGTTTTACTCATCCCCACCCTTCTCTCCCTTTCCCTCCAGCACCCACTAGTTTGTTCTGTTTTCCTTTCTGGTACTCACTAGTTCTTTGTTTTTATGAGTCTGTTTCCAAATTTGTTTGTTCTTTGCATTACACATATGAAATTATATAATATTTGTCTTTCCGTGACTATTTTACTTAAAATTATACCCTCCAGGTCTACTCAAGTTGTTGGAAATGGCAAGCTTTTTCTTTTTTATGGTTAACATTCCATTTATATATGTACCATGTCTTCTTTAGCCATTCATCTATGGATGGATGCTTGAGTTGCTTTCATATATTGACTTGTAAATAATGCTGCAATATACAGTGGTGTATGTATCTTTTTGAATTAGTATTTTCATTTTCTTTGGATTAATACCCAGTAGTGGAATTTTTGAGTCCTATGGTATTTCTATTTTTTTTTTTTTTTTAAGGACCTTCATACTACTTTAAAGGCTACGCCAATTTACATATTCACCAACAATTCACAAAAGTTCCTTTTCCTCCACATCCATGCCAGCATTATTTATCTTTTTGATTCTAGCCATTATGACAGGAGAGACCTTGTTATAGTTTTGATCTGCATTTCCCTGATAATTAGTGTTGTTGAGTATCTTTTCATGTGTCTGTTTACCGTCTGTATGTCTTCTTGGGAAAAAAATGTCTATTACATGTCCTCTGCCCATTTCTAATTGGATTAGTGTGTGTGTGTGTGTGTGTGTGTTATGTAAGTTCTTTTTATTTTTTAGATATTAACCTCTTATCAGATATCTCACTTGTTTGTCTTTTCTGCCTTTCTTATAGATTAATTGACCATAAAAGCATGGATTTATTTCTGGGTTCTCTATTCTTTTCCATTGGCCTCTGTGCCTAATTTCTCCAGTACCCTAATATTTTGGTTACTCTAGCTTTTTGTAGTATATCTCAAAATCTGGGCTTATGGTATCTCAAGCTTTGTTCTTCCTAAGGTCACTTTGTTTATTAGGCATGTTTTGTGGTTCCATACAAATTTTAGGATTTCTTATGCTAGTTCTGTGGAAAATGCCATTGACATTTTCATAAGGATTTCATCGACTCTGTAGGTTACTTTGGGTAGTTTGGACATTTTAACAATATTAATTTTCCCAATCTATGATAGGATATTTTTCAGTCTTTTTGTGTGTCATTTTAAATTATTTTCTTCAGTATTTTATAGTTTTCAAATTAAAGGTCTTTCACCTTCTTGGTTAGGTTTATTTCTAGGTATTATTTTTGGTGTTAATATAAATGGGATTGTTTTCTTAATTTTTCCTTCTGCTTCATTATTAATATATAGAAATCCAACAGATTTTAATGTATTAATTTTGTATCCCTCAACGTTACTGAATTTATTTCTTCTAATTTTTTTGGATTTTGTATGAATCGTAGCATTTATTCTGAAGGTAGTGACAGTTTTACTTCTTCCTTACCAATATGGAGCCTTTGTATTTCCTTGCCTGATTGCTGTAGCTAGGACTTTAGTATTATGTTGAAAAGTAATGGCAAGAGGGGACATTCTTGTCTTGTTCCTGATCTTAAAGGAAGAGCTCTCAGATTTTTATCATTGAGTATGGTGTTAGTGGTGAGGTTGTCATATATGGCCTTATTTTGTTTAGGTGTGTTCCTTCTAAACTCATTTTGTTGAGAATTTTTATTGTTAATTGATGCTGAATTTTGTCAGATGCTTCTTCTGTGTTTATTGAGATGATCATGATTTTTATCATTCCTTTTGTTGATGTGGTGTATCACTTGATTGTTCTGGGAATATTGACCCATTCTTATATCCCCAGAATAAATCCCACTTGATCTTGGTGAATGATCTCTTTAATGTATTGTTGAATACAGGTTACTTGTATTTTGTTGAGGATTTTGGCATCTATGTTCATCAGGGATATTGGGCTAGTTTTCTTTTGTGGTGTCTCTGTCTGGTTTTGGTATCAGGGTAATGCTGGCCTCATAGAGTGTGTTTGGTAGTCTTCTTTCTTCTATTTTGTAGAATAGTTTGAGATCAGTAGTAACGCTTCTTTAAATGTTTGGTAGAATACGCCCGTGAGTCTATCTGGTCCTGAACTGTTGTTTGTTGAGATTTTTTTGATTACTGATTCTATTTTGATTATAGTAATTGGTTTATTCAAATTTTCTCTTCCTTTCTCAGTTTTTAGAATATTATGTGTTTCTAGGAATTGATTCATTTCTTGTAGGTTGTCCAATAATTTGTTGGCATGTAATTTTTATAGTACTCTTTTATAATCTTTTGTATTTCTGTGGTGTTGTCCTATTTCATCTCTTTTGTGTCCTCTTTTTTTTCTTTATAGCTCTGGCCAGATTTTTTAACTTATCTTTTCAAAAAACTAGCTTCTAGTTTTATGATCTTTTGCTTTTTTAATTTCATTTACTTCTGATCTTTATTAATTTCTTTCTTCTACTCTCTTCATTATAAGGTTTGCTGGTTTATTTGAGCTTGTTCTTATTTCTTGAGGTAGGCATGTAGCACAAAATATTCTCCTCTTAGTATTGCTTTCACTGTGTCCAAAAGATTTGGATCCATTGTCTTCTCATTTTTATTTGTCTCCATGTATATTTTCATTTCCTCTGATTTTTCTTGACCCATTGGTTGTTTAGTAGTAAGTTGTTTGGTTACATGGGTTTGTGTGTTTTTGAGGGTTTTTTTTTAAATTGTAATTGATTTCTAGTTTCATATTATTATGGTTAGAAAAGATGCATGATATTTCAATATTAAATTTAGTGAGACTTGTTTCATGGTTGAGCATGTGATCTATCTTGGAGAATGTTCCAAGTACACTTGAAAACAACGTGTATTCTTGGGTTTTGGATGGAATGTTCTTGTTCTTGTAAAGATGTAATACGTCTTGTAAGTTCATCTGATTGTATCATTCAAAGCCAGTATTTCCTTATTGATTTTCTGTCTGGATGATCTATTCATTCATGTAAATAGGGGTATTATTAATTTCTTCTTTGGTCTGTTAATGTTTTATATATTTTAGTGTTCAAATATTTGGTGCATGGATATTCATAATTGTTATATTCTCTTGTTGGATTGATCCCTTTATCATGATCTAGTGCCCATTTTTATCTCTTATTGAAGTCTTTGTTATAAAGTCTGTTTTGTCTGATATAAGTATTCCTATCCTATGTGCATGGGATATCTTTGGGTTTTTTTGCTTCCATTTGCATGGGATATCTTTTTAATTTAATATAATTTAATTTTTTCAGTGTTCCAAGATTCATTGTTCATGTTCCATGGGATATCTTTTTTCCTCCTTTTACTTTCAATCTATATGTGAGTTAGGTCTTAAGTGAGTCTCTTTGAGGTAGCATATAAATGGATCTTGTTTTTGTTGCTTAATCCTTTCTACCACTCTCTCTTCTTAATGGAGCATTTAGAATATTTACATTTAAAGTAGTTATTGATAAGTATATTCTTACTGCCATTTTATTAATTAACTGTTGTTTTTGTATTTCTTCTCTGTTTTCTTCTTCTAATCTCTTTCCTTGTGGTTGATGACCTTCTGTAGTGTTAAGCTTGACTTCCCTTCACTTTTTTGTGCATCTGTAATAGGTTTTGGATTTGTGGTTACCATATGGTTTATATATTAACCCCAGTATATATTAGTCTGTGTAAGTAGATGGTCACTTAAATTCAAACGCAATACAAAATGAGGGTTTTTTTTACTTACCCCTTTACATTCTATGTAAATCTTGTCATATTTGACATCTTTTGGTTTATAATTTTCTTCTAAATATTCCTTCTCTTTTTCCAGTTAAAGCAATCCTGCTAGCAGTTATTGTAAGGCTCCATTAGTGATTGACTCTTAATCTATTATCTGGGAAACTATTTTTTCCTCTTTAAAGCACAGTAGGCAGGAGTTGTAGATTTTTTCCTTTCAGTACTGTGAATATATCAGGCAACTCCTTTCAGGTCTGCAAAGGAAAAATTGGCTGATAGGTATAGGGATTTTCTTGTATATAACTTTTTGCTTCACCCTTGCTGCTTTTAAAATTCTGTATATCTTTTTTTCTTTTTAATCCTGTTTATCTTTAATCTTTGACTTTCTCATTATGTGTCTTGGTGTGAACCTCCTTGGGTTCATCTTGTTTGGAACTCTCTGTGAATCCTGAACCTGGATGTCTGTTTCCTTCTGCAGTTACAGAAGTTTTCTTTAAATTAATATTCTTCCCCCTTCTTTCTCTTTTCTCTTTCTGGGACCCTGTAATGTGAGTGTTTTTTATTTGATATTGTCAAAAAGATTCCTTAACCTACCCTCGTTTTTTTAAAGTTTTTTTACCTTCTTGTTATTCACCTTTGTTACTTTTCATTACCTGTTATTCAGATTGCACACCTATCCTTCATTCTCTAGTCTTTTGTTGTTTCCTTGTAGTGTATTTTAATTTCAGTTACTTATTCTTCAACTCTGATTAGAGAGTGTGTGTGTATGTGTGTGTGTGTGTGTGTGTGTGTAATTTTTTTTTTCTCTCTCTGCTGAAGTTCCGAGTTCTACCACTGTTCTCTCCAGTGTGGTAACCATCTTTATGATCATTACCTTAATTTTTTTTTTATTAGACATGTTGCTTATGTCTGTTTTTTTTTCCCCCTGAGGTTTTCAATTTGGAGCATATTCCTCTGTCTCCCCATTTTGCTTGACTTTTTCTGTTTGTTTCTATGAATTAGGTGGAATAATTATTTCCTCTAAACTTGAAGGGAATGGTCCTGCATGTGGTCATCCCCTGTATAAGTTATGTGTGTGTTGTGTCTTTGGTAGTTGTTATGAACTAAGGTTCCTGGGGTACTCCATGCTAGGACTGCCCTTGATGGATGAGCAGACCTGAAGTGGATATGGATCAGCATGATCCTAGGGTTCTCTGTGCAGCGGGCACCCTAGCAGAGATGTTTTAGCCAAGGTAGGGCATGGGCTGGGGTGTTAGCAGTGTTCCATACAGGGGAACCCTGGCAGGATAGCTATAGATGAAGTGGGTAAAGACTAGGGTGGCCTGCTACTGTCCTCACTGAGGGTACTCTGGGAGGATAGCTCAAGCTCAGGGAGTGCAAGCTGGTGTGTTCTTGCATAGAGCAACTTGGAGAGGCATCTGTGAAGTATGAGTTGGGAGTTAGCAGAGAGCTCTGCACCAGGGGTCTGAGCACGCATTCTAGCCTAAGTGGTGAGGGCCTGGAGTGTTCTGGGGTACTTTTTTTCTGTGTCACCTTGGCACTACAGCTGGAGCTGTAGTTAGTGCTGACTCTGGTGTCTCAGTGTGCACTGTACTGGGGCCACCTTGGTGGGATAGCGGACTGGTGCAGGCTAGAGGCCCGGGGCTTGCTGAAATGGTAAGCCAACTAGGGTACCTGGATCCTGTTTTTGTCCATGCTACCAAGTTGGGGGGAAACATAAACCATGGTGGAAGACAGCTTCTCAGTCCTGGAGAGAATTCCAGTAGCTCCCTTGACATTTGGCTGGTTTCTTTTTCCTTTCCTTTCTCCTTTCTTCTCTCCTTTCCTTTTCCCTTTCCCTCTCCTGCTCTCACTTGTTCTCTCTCATGTGCACTCTCTCTGTCTTTTAAACATAGTTGACACACAGTGTTATATTAGTTTTAGATATACAGCTTTGTGATTTGATAAGTTTATGCATTCTGCTATGTTTACCACAAGTGTAGCTATGCTGTTACAGTATCATTGACTGTATTCCTTAGGCTCCGCCTTTTATTCCTGTGACTTACTCATTTCATAACTAGAAGTCTATATCTCCAACTCCTCTCCACCCATTTTGCCCAACTCAAGTAGTTTGTTTTCTGCATTTATAGGTTTGTTTTGCTTTTTGTTTATTCTTTTTATTTATTTTTCTGAATCTTTTTAGGAGTGGAATCATATGGTGTTTGTTTTTCTCAGCCTGATTTATTTTACTTAGCATAATACCCTCTAGATCCATCCATGTTACCTCAAATGGGGCAATACCATCCTTTTTATAAATAGATGCTTAATATTCCATTGTATGTATATGTGTGTGTGTGTATATCCATACATACAGATACACATATCCATACATACATACACATCATATTTTTCCTCATCCATTCACCTATTGATGGACATAGGCTACTTCCATATCTTGGCTATTGTAAATAATGCTGCAATAAACATAGAGGTATGTATATCTTTTAGAAATGATATTTTCATTTTCTTTGGGTAATACCCAGTAGTCGAATTATTAGATCATATTTTTAATTGTTTGAGACACCTCCATACTGTTTTCCACAGTGGCTGTACCTGTTTACATTCCCACTGACAGCACACAAGAGTTCCTTTTCCTCCACATCCTCATCAACACTTGTTATTTTTGTCATTTTAATTATAGCTATTCTATCTGGTATAAAGTAATGTCTCATTGTGGTTTTGATTTGCATTTCCCTGATGAATAGTAATGTTGAACATCTTTACTTGTGTCTGTTGGTCATTTGTATGTCTTCTTGGGAGAAATGTCTGTTCATGTCCTCTGCCCATTTTTAGTTTGGATTATTTGTTTTTTTTGGAGTTGTATAAATTCTTTATATATTTTGGATATTAATCCCTTATATATCTTTTTCAAATATCTTCTCCCATTCACTAGGCTTTTTGTTATGTCAGTGGTTTCCTTTGCTGTGCAAATGTGTGTGCATTTTGCCCAATTTTGTTTTTTTGTTTTGCTTTGTTTTTTGCTGTCTCCGTAGCTTACTTTGGCTTTTGTTTCCCAGGCCTAGGAAGAAATAGCTAGAAAAATGTTGCTATGGCCAATGTCACAGAAATTACTACCTATACTGTCTTATAGGACTTTTGATGGTTGCAGGTCTCATATTTAGGTCTTTAATCCATTTTGAGTTCATTTTTGTATATGGTGTTAGAAAGTGATTTAGTTTCATTCTTTTATATGTAACTGTCTAGGTATCGCAGCATGATTTGTTGAATAGACCAGCTTTTCTTGATTGTATATTCTTGCCTCTTTTGTCATAATTTAATTGAACAGATAATATGATTTTACTTTTGGAGTCTCTGTTACATTTCATTCAGCTGTGTGTCTGTTTCTGTGCCAGTACCATACTATTTTGCTTACTATAGCTTTGTTATATAGTTGGAAATCTGCGGTTGTGGTACCTCCAATTTTGTAGTTCTTTCTCAGAATTGCTTTAGCTATTCAAGGTCTTCTGCAATTCCATATAAATTTTAGGATTTTTTTTTTTTTTATTCTAGTCTGGTGGAACTGCTGTTGGTATTTAATAGGGATTGCATTCAGTTGGTGATGCTTTGGAAAATGAACATGGTAACAATATTCATTCTTCCAATCCATGAGCATGGAATATGTTGCCATTTGTTTATGTCCTTTTCAATTTCTTCCATTGGTGTTTTAGTTTTCAGAGTATGCGTACAAGTCTTTCACCTCCTTGGTTAAGTTTATTCCTAGATATTTTATTCTTTTGGTACAATTGTAAACAGCATTATTTTTTAAATTTTTCTTTTTACTACTTCATTAATAGTATATAGAAATGCTATAAATTTCTGAGTATTAATTTTGTATCCTTCCAATTTATTGAATTAATTACTTCTGGTAGTTTTTTTTCCTCTCCCTTTTGTGGAGTATTTAGGATTTTCTATATATAGTATCATATCACCTATGAATAGTGACAGTGTAACATCTTCTTTATGAATATTGGTGCCTGTCATTTATTTTTCTTGTCTGATTGCTATGACTAGGACTTCTGGTGTGACGTTAAATAAAAGTGGTGAGAATGGACATTCTTGTCTTGCTCCAGACCCTAGAGGGGTAGCTTTCAGTTTTTTACCATTGAGTATGATGTTAACAGTGAGTTTTTAATTTTTGTCTTTAATTATGTTGAGATATGTTCCTCTAACCCCAGTTTGTTGAGAGGTTTTTTTTTTATTGTAAATGAATGTTAAATGAGATGATCATGTGATTTTTATCCTGCATATTGTTGATGCGGTGTATCATGTTGATTGATTTGCAAATACTGAACTACACTTGCATCCTGGAACAAATCCCACCTAATTGTGGTGAATAGTTTTTACTGTATTGCTGAATCCAGTTTGCTAATATTTTATCGAGGATTTTTGCATCTATGTTGATCAAGGTTACTAGCCTGTAGTTTTCTTTTTCTTTCTTTTCTTTTCTTTTCCTTTCTTTTCTTCTCTCTCTCTCTCTCTCTATTTTTTTGTGTATCTTTATCTGGTTTTGGTATTAGGTAATGCTGGCCTCATAGAATGTATTTCAAACCTTTCCTTCCTTTTTTTGTTTTTTGGAATAGAAAGTCTGTCTTTGAGGAGAGTAGGTATCAATCCTTCTTTAAATGTTTGGTAGAATTCCCCTGTGAGTCTGTCTGGTTTTTTGATTATAGATACAATTTTGTTATTTGGAATGAGTCTGTTGAGAGTTTTCATTTCCTTCTGGTGTAGTTTGGAAAGATGGTATATTTCTAGAATTTATCCATTTCTTCTTGGTTGTCAAGTTTGTTAGCATGCAATTCTTTGTAGTATTCTCTTACAGTCCTGTGTGCTTCTTTGGTGTCAGTTGTAACTTAATCTTTCTCATTTCTGATTTTAATTATTTGGGTTCCTTTTTTTTTCTAGATGATTTTGGTTTGTCACTTTTATTTATCATATCAAAAAACTAGCTCTTGGTTTCATTGATTTTCTTTATTGTTTTATTAGTCTCTCTGCTATGTACTTCTGCTGTGATCTTTATTATTTTCTTTTTTCTGCACATCTTGGGTTTCATTTATTTTTCCTTCTAGTTCCTGCAGATGGAAGTTTAGATTGGTTTTGAGCATTTTCTTATTTGATGAGGTAGGCTTGTATCACTAGATGCTTTTCTGTTAGAATTGCTTCTTCTGTGTCCCAAAGACTTGGGATTGTTTTTCAATTTTATTTATCTTCTCATATTTTTTTTTCTTTAAATTTCCTCTTTGATTGTTTAGTATTATGTTGTTTAGTCTCCACATGTTTGTGTTTCTCCCAGTTTTTTTTTTTTCTTGTGATTTGTTTCCAGTTTCAGATTGTTGTGATAAGAAAATATGCATGATCTGGTTCCAAACTTCCTAAATTTATTAAGGCTTATTTTATCACCTAATATGTGATCTCTTCTGGAGAATGTTACATGGGCCCTTGAAAAGGATATGTATTCTGTTGTTTCTGGATGGAATTTCTGTATATATCTGTTATGTCCATCTGGTCCAATGTGTCATTTAAAGACATTATTTTCTTACTGATTTTTCTGTGTGGATGATTTATCCATTGATGTCAGTGGGGTGTTAAATTCCCTTAGTATTAATGTATGACTGCCAATTTTTATCTGTATGTCCATTAATACTTGCTTTATGTGTAAGTGCTCCAATGTGGGTGCTTAGATATTTACAATTGTTATATCCTCTCGTTGGATTGATTCCTTTTTCATTTTGTAATGACTTTTTTCATTTCTTGTTATAGTCTTTGTTTTAAAATCTATTTTGTCTGATATAAGTATTGCTACCCTGGCTTTTTGTTTTCTACCTCCATTTCCATTGCAAATGTTTTTCCATCTCTTCTTTTTCAGGTAGTGAGTTTTCCTAGGTCTAAATTGAGCCTCATGTAGGTAGCATATCAATCAGTCTTTATCCATTCTGCCTATGTCTTTTGATTGGAATATTTAGGCCATTTATATTTAAAATGATATTTGATAGGTTTATATTTGTTACCATTTAAAAAAATTGTTGGTTTTTTTTTGTAATTCTTCGTTCTTCTTGCTTTCTTTGTGATTAATGTTTTTCTATAGTGTTATATTTGTGTGTGTGTGTAAAATATCAGGTTTTGAATATCTGGTTGCCATGAAATTCATATATAACATCCTAAGTAAATAGCAATCTATATTAATTTGATGGTCATGTAAGTTAGAACATATTCTTGAAAAAATAGTTTCTTTTTTTCTCCTCTTCCCTTTTTACTACTTCCTCCACTTTTTATGGATACGTTGTTATATTTTACATCTTTTTATTCATAATTTTCTTATGTCTAATTATATCATTTCGTCCACTTAAAGATGTCTGTTTACCATTTCTTGTAAGGCTGGTTTACTTGTGATAAAGTCCTGGGATTTTTTGTTTGTTTTGGTCTCAGAAACTTTATCTCATGGTCAAATCTGAATGATAAACCTGCTGTGTAGAATATTTTTGGTTGAAGGGTTTTTTCTTTTCAACACTGAATATATTATGCCACTTTGTTGAGGCCTGCAAAATTTCTGCTGAAAAATCAGTTCATAGTCTTATAGAGTTTCCCTTTCAGGTAACTTTTAATCTCTCTGTTATTCCCTTATAGATGTGTTCTCTTTAATCTGTGACATTTTAATTATTTGAGAGAGAGTGCAGAGGAGGAGGGACAGACTGAGAGTATCTCAAGCTGACTCCCTGCTGAGCATGAAGCCTGATGCAGGACTTGAACCTACAACCCTGAGATCATGATCTGAGCTGAAATCAAGAGTCAGACACTTAACTGACTGAGACACCCAGGAGCCCCATAATCTTTAACATTTTAATTATGTACCGTGGTGTGGACCTCCTGGGTTCATGTTGTTGGGAACTCTCCATGCTTCCTTGACTTGGAGTCTGTTTCCTTCCCAAGGTTAAGGAAGGTTAGTTATTATTTCCTCAAATGTGGTTTTCTATATCTTTCTCTTTTTTTCTTCTGGGAGCCCTATGATGTCAATGTTTGGTTGATGTTGTCCAAGAGAGCTCCTACTCTATCTTTTTTTCCTCTTTTTGGTGTTCAGCTTGTTTGCTTTCCATACCCTGTCTTCCAAATGGCTGATCCATTTCTCAGAATCTTATAATCTGTCGATTCTCTGTATTTTGTTTTTATAATTTTAGTTATTATTCAACTCTGATTGGTTCATTTTAATATTTTCTATCTCTTTATTGAAAGTCTCACTGAGAACTTGCACTCTTTCCTCCAGCACAGCTAGTATCGCTGTGTTCATTTCTTTAAAGTCTTTATCAGGAATATGGCTTACCTTTATTTAGTTCTTTTTCTGAGGTTTATTCTTATTCTTTCCTTTGGAGTATATTTTTCTGTTTCCTCATTTTGCCTGACTTTGGATTAGGGAGAATGACTACTTTTCCTGAACATGAAGGAGTGCTTTTTGGTATTGTGTCCCCTATATATACTGTGTGCTTTGTGGCCTTCACTGTCTGGCTGTATATGCTAGCCACTCAGTGATTAGTTTTTATAGAAAAAAAATGAGAAGAAAAAAAAGTAATAAGAAAAGAGAGAAAAAGGAAAAACAAAACCAAAAGCACAAAAATTAAAATCAGACAAAATGGAAAAAAGTAAAATTAATAATAAAAAGATTAAAAAATTTAATAAAACAAACAAAACCAGAAGAACAAAAATAGAGACAACTTGTGGCTTATTTTCTGTGCCCAAGCACCACAGCAGCTGGTGTGGGCCTGAGGACCCTGGGGTCACTGATGTCACAAGCTCCCTGTGATCTGGATCCTATTCTGGTCTGATCTTTTAAGGTAGAGATGGAGACTCTCCACACCTCCTTGACCCTTTCAAGTCACCCCTTTTTTCTGTGTTGCAGAAGTAGGGCAGATTTGGGCTTGTGGACCCTTAACTTGCTGAATTTGCAGCTCCTGTGACAACCAGACCTGTGAGTTACTGCATTGGGACCAGTCTGTTATGGTGTCCAGACCATGCTCTGGTCTGGGCTTTTAAGGTTGAGGGAATGTTCCCACACGTCCTTGCCCCCTTTAAACCTTGACTTCTCTGTCTGTGTCCCAGCGTGATTGGAGCTGGTCTGGGTTTGCAGATCCTGGGATTCCTGATGGTACAGGATCACTTTGATGATTGGACCCACCATCTATGGCATAAGGACCTGCCCAGGTGCTGTCCAGACTCTGTTCTGGTCTAGGGTTTTAAGATTGAGTGGGAATGTAAACTGTGGTGTTCTCTAGTTCCTTTTATCTGGAGAGTATTCCTATAGCTCTTCTGCTGCTTGGCAGAGTAGTTCTAGTGTTGTCTTATTTATATGCTAGTTGCTCTTTTAAGCCATGGCTTTTTTCCCTCACCTCTGTGTCCAAGGACAGAGGAATCTGTTCCTAGTTCCTCAATACTATGCTTCCCTACTGCTCTTCACAGTGGAGTTCCCTTTGTTACCATGTTTCCGTATTTCTTACTATTTGTTTGCCATTCTGTCTTTGGTTGTTTAGTAGCTGTTAATTCAGTCCATTTTTTTCCAGGAATTGCTTTATTTATAGTTGTAATTTGGGATGTTCTGTGGGGGATGTGAGTTTAATGTCTTCTTTCATTGCTGTCTTGAACCAGAACTATCTAGTTGCTCTTTTAAACTGTGTGTGTGTGTGTGTGTGTGTGTGTGTGTGTGTGTGTGTGTTTGGTGTGTGTGTGTTTTGTTTTGCTTTGTTTTGTCTAACCTGAGACACAGATGAAAAAACAAATCATCTCATGGCCCCTCAGCAGTGTCTCTCTGAGTTTTCAGCATCAGGTATGAGGGTTTCCTTAGTTACAGTGTCTCAGTCTCTTGCCATTCTCTATGTGGTCTCTCTCTCTCTCTCTCTCTTAATAGAGAAATTGTTTAGGTATCTCTCTTAATAAGGTCAATTTGGTGTCTGTGAGTTCATAGACATAGTTCATAGGGTCTTCCATCTTGGACTGGAACTGGAACCTATAGCTTTTGTTTTAAAGTTTATTTTATCTTGAAAATAAACATATTTGGGGAGAAAAAAATAAAGTTTATTTTATCTTATGAAAGTATTAACTACATCAGCTTTCTTTTTGTTTCCACTTGCAAGGCATATCTTTCCCTGTCCATTCACTTTCATTCTGTATGTGTCTTTGGGTCTGAAGTATGTCTCCTGTAGACAGTAGGGTCTTAATGTTTTTTTTTATCCATTTTGTCACTTATCTCTTTTGATTGGCGCATTTAGTCCATTAAAGTTTAAAGTAAAGATAGATACATATGTTCTCATTGCCATTTTGTAATTATGTTTTGGTTATTTTTTTAGTTCTTCTCTTTCTTCTTTTCTTGCCCTCTTCCCTTATGGTTTGATGACTTTCTTTAGTGTTAAACGTAGATACCTTTCTCTTTATTATTATTATTATTATGTGTGTTTATATTATGTTTTTCATTACAATGAGTTTCATATATAACATACTATGTGTATAGCATTCTTTATTAAGTTGATGGTCATTTATGTTCCAAAGCATTCTAAAAGCATTAAACTTTTACTCTTTCCTCCATGTTTTATGTGTATGATGCCATATTTTACACTTTTTTATGCATCCCTTGACTGATTTTTGTATATATAATTTATTACTTTTGTATTTTAACTTTCATAGTAGCTTTATAAGTTATTAATCTGCTGCCTGTACTGCATTTTTGCTTTACCTAGTGAATTCTTTTCTCTCGTAATTTTTTTTCTAGTTATGGCCCTTTCTTTTCCACTTATAGAAGTCTCTTCACAAGAAATATTAATTCTGGTTATGGAGTGGTGATGGAGTCCTTTAACATTTGTCTGCTGGGAAACTCTCCTGTTTTGAATGATAACTTTGCTGGGTAGAATAATCTTGGTTACTGTGTTTTTTGTTGTTATTGTTTTGCTTTTGTTTTTGACTTGTTTCCTTTCCTTTCTGTTCTTTGAATAAATCATGCCACTTTCTTCCAGTCTGCAAAGTTTCTCCTGAAAAATCAGCTGATGCTCCTATGGGGTTTTTATTGAATGTAACTATTTTCTTTTCTCTTGCTGATTTTAAGTTTACTTGTCACTTTGTGTTATTTTGGTGTTGACCTGTTTGGGTTTTATATTGTTTGGGGTTTCCTTTGATTCCTGAACCTGGATGTAGGGAAAATTTCAGCTGCTATTTCTTCAGATAACTTCTTTGTCCCCTTCTCTCTCTCCTCCTTCCGGGACTCCAATCATGTGAATGTGACTATGGTTGTCTCCGAGGTAACTAACCTTATCCTTTTAAAAACTTTTTTGTTCTTCATCTGGGTTGCTTTCCCTTACCCTGTCTTCCAGATTGTTGATCCTTCTTTTGCAGCCTCAAATCTATTGCTTCCCTTAGAGTATTTTTCATTTCAGTTATTATATTCTTCAGTCCTGTCTGGTTCTTTTTCTATTTTTTATCTCTTTTGAAGTTCTCCATTCATCCACTTTTCTTTCAAGTTTGGTTGTCTTTTTGACCATTACTTTAAACTTTTATCAGGTGGATTACTTTGTTTCATTTAGCTCCTTTTCTGCTGTTTTTCTAGTTCTTTGATTTGGAACATACAGATTCCTTTGTCTTTTCATTTTGTCTGACTCATTGTTTGCTTCTATGTATTAGGTAGATGAACTATGTCTCCTGGTCTTAAAAGTAGTGTCATCCTATAGAAAGCATCTTGTGGTGCCCTATAGTACAGTCTTCCCTGGTCACCAGGACCAAGTGATGCAATGATGTATCCTATGTGTGTTGTATGTGTTCCCCTTTTGTGACTGAGCAGCAGCGGCTGGTAGTGTGTTGATGGACAAGGTTTGTCCCCATATGGCTGGCTGAGAAGTCCTGCTGCAAATGCTTTGTGTGGGCTGGTGGGGGCAGGGGAGTCTGGCCTTCAGCAAGCTGTCTACAATGGTAGGCTGCAACTTTTATCAGGTGGATTACTAAATGATAATGTGTGCTGGTTCTTTAAGGGCAGAGACTTAGTTTTCTACAGCTCTCTGGATCTCCCAGAGTTAAATCCCACCCTGGTGCACCCCGGTTGGTGGGAACTGCCCCCTGCACAGCTGGCTGAAAGGCCCAGTTGCAGCTTCTGTAGGTGTGCTGGTGGGTAGGGTTTGCACACAGCACAGTTGGCTTAGAGGCCTGGGTGGAACCACTGCAGACTTGCTGTCAGGTGAGGCTAGCTCTCAGCCCCACTCTCTGAGGTATTTGGTTGCTACTGCTGCGGGTAAACTGGTGGCAGGGCCTGCCCCTGTCTTGGTTAGCTGAGTCCCAGCTGCAGCTAGTGCCAGGGCACTGCTGGTTGGGATCAGCTCCCCTCTCTGGAGCAGGCATAGCTTTAGTGCATCAGTCCCAGCTAAGACTGCCTTATGGGTGTGGTGGGCCACTTTGGGGAGATGCTGGTCTGAGCTGAGTCTGCCTCCTGGGCGTAGTGGGGCAGGAGCCACTTTGGAAGGGCACCTGCTGGGGTGGGGGTGGGTGGATGGGACAGGTCTACATGGGAATGATGGGGTGGGCAAGCAGTGCTGGCAAGATAAATGGAGGTTGTCAGAACAGGCTCCCAAAAGCATGTGGCTATCTAGGCTGATGGAGGACAAGAAAAATGATGCTCACCAGCACTTCTATTTCCAGAGAAAACTTTTGTAGGTCCCTGACCCTCTGGCACATGTCCTAAAATTAGTCAATAAATCATGTATGAAGGAAGTGCTTTTCAAACTGCTCTTTTTGTGCTGGGTCTCAGACTAAATGATAATGTGTGCTGGTTCTTTAAGGGCAGAGACTTAGTTTTCTACAGCTCTCTGGATCTCCCAGAGTTAAATCCCACTGATTTTCAAAGCCAGATGTTATGGGGACTCATCTTCCTAGTGCATGTTCCCATGACTAGAGATGCCCAGTGTGGGGCTTGATCCCTGCCCTCTTTCATGCTTATGATATCTCTTTCACTTGTAGGTAGCCATGCTGGGGGTTCCTGACCACATCTCTGCCCCTTCTACCCTTTTCAATGTGTCTGTATTCTAATGGCGTTAGCTATGGAAAATCTGTTGTGCCCGTCTGCTGGTGGTTTTTAGAGTGAGGTGCAATACAGGCACTAGTTAATTTGGTGTGTCCGTGGGAGGCGTTGAGCTCAGGATCCTCCTACTGTGCCTCCTTCCTGAGGTCTTTGTTTCCTGATGTAGATATTAGCATTATGATGTATGCATTATTATTGTCACTATTGGTTTTACAAAGCATGCTGTTTAATCTTTACATAAATGGGGATTTTCTAGTTTTCTTGTAGTTCTAGTTTCACATCACTGTGTTCAGAAAAGATGCTTGATATTTTAGTCCTCTCAAATTCATTATACTTTGTGTGAGACTGTTGCATGTGTGCCTGAGAAGAATGCTGCTGTCTAACCTGTTATTTAAGGCTGTTTCCCTTATGGACTTTGATCAGTGAAAGTGGGGAAATAAAGTCCCCTATTATGGTATTACTATTTCTCCCTTTAGGTCTATTAACGTTTGCTTTCTAGATTTTAGGTGCTCCTATGTATGTTGGATATATAAATATTTACAAAATTTATGTACTTTTTGTATTGACCCATTTATCAGTATGTAATGATGTTCTTTGTCTCTGATTAATCTGTTATAAAGTATATTTTCTGTGATAAAAGCATAGCTATTCCAGCTTTTGTTTTCCACTTGCATGAATTATCTTTCACCATCTCCCCATTTTTAGTCTGTATGTGTTCTTAGATCTGAAGTTAGTCTCTTGTAGGTATCATATAAATGGGTCAGTGACTATCAATTTGAACCCTTTGTCATATAAATCACTTATCTTTGTTTCATTAAGTCTTCTTAAGTTTTGTCATGTTTTTTCATTCGGAACATATTCCTCTGTTTCTTGGGTTTCTATCCATTGGATAAAACAGCCACCTCTACCGGTTTTAAATGTGTAGGCTTTGCACAGATGAGCCTTTCCGATGAACCCTGATTGTCTATCAAGCCTTCGTGACTTGTCCAAGCAGCGTACTTAGTTTTGTGTGGCTCTCAGTGAGGGTCTGCCAACAGCTGTTACTGTCCCAAAGGGGAGGATCTCAGCCAACACTTAGATTTAGGTTGACTGGAAGCTGGACCCTCAGGCAGCGGCTTTTAAACTATGCAAATAAGCCTCTTACTGGAGATGACTAGGAGATGGGTTTTGCTGCTTTCTTTGCTGAGCCCTGGGGAAATAGCCAGTTCAGTACTGTTTGTTGTTCAGTATCTTTTCATTGAACCTATGAACACAATGCCAGTGGCCACCAGTCAGGTGATCACGAGTCCTCCCCTGGGTTGTAGCCACAAAAACCAGTGCCCTAGATGCATGTACAGTCTATTTTCTAGGAGATAGTGGTGACCTGAACAAAGTAGTGGGAGAGCATAAAGATGGTGTCCTCTCGCCTCCATGGTCTTTGTATCTGAGTAGGCCCCTAGATGTGTGCTAAAGTAGATACCCAACCCTCACATCAAAGGGTTTAAGGTATGCAGATAGCCTCTTTCATAGAAAGACTGCTGCCTGGCTGCTGTGCCGTGATGGTTAGCCACGTAGAGTCTGTGTGAATCCCTCACAAACTATTTCTCTGGTTTCTAGTCTTGAGGTTTTGTGATTCAAGCCCCATTGGCTTGCAAAGGTAGATGGTTTGGGGGGGGGTTAATCTTGCAGGTACAGGCCTTAAAAGTTGGGGTGCCAGAAGTGGGGGTCAAACCTTTGCTCCTGTGGGAGAAGCTTGGGATTGTGAGTCACTGTACCACAGGGGGGGCTGATGGTGAGACTGTGTCCCAGCTTCTCCTCTTCTGATGTTTGTATTTTTTCATTTGCCTGATGTGTAGGCCTTGCTCAGTTATTTTGGTGTGTCTATGGGGTGGGGGTAAGCTGGGGATCCTCTTACATTGTCATTTTGAAACACAACCCCATCTGACATTTATTTTAATGTCTAAAAGGAAAATGATTTCATAATCTTCATTGTGTGGGACAAACAACTGAGGCAGAGATAATTTGTGATGGTTATGCTGGATCACACATGGGTAAAGAAAGGGCACAGCCAGGATTTGATTTCTGAAGCAGGATCTCTTGAATTACTATAAAGATCATTGATATTAGTTCACTTAAATGACAGTAAGAGGCAAAGTCTAGGGGGTGTTTGCTCAGTGACACTATAGATATAAGCCATCCAATTTTCATGTATTTTCTTTCTTTCTTTTTAAACCCTAGTGCAATTGGACAAAACCAGTTAAATGTTTAACAGCAGTCGTAGGATAAATGAAAACTTCATCTCTCTTCCTCATTGTATCATATATCTAACATTCCCATTTTCTTAGGGCATTGACAGATCAGTATTTGGTTTTAATGTTAACTAAGCTTTAAATATTCTTTCAAAGCTACTCTGTGTAACTGTAGTTGGCTCTAGTGCATCGTGTACTTGATAGCATTGAGAATGTGGAATAAAAATCCTTTTCTCTGGCAGTGATTTCAGCTGTCAACCCTACAGCAGTGACATAGGGAAACTGTCAGCAAAACTGTTTTTGTCAAAGCAGGGACATTTCATAAGTGAGTAAGTCTAGAATAGTCAACATCGCAGTCTCTTGAGCACTTTATTTGTTATAAATACAAGTCAATACCACAAGATGGCACCTTCTTACTCTCAACATGTACAATTACAAACAATTATCTTCATAAAATGGTCTCAGCTTTTTAATGTGTTTAGGTATTATTGAAACCTTATAAAAGCAAGACTTACTACAAAGAGGATTGGTGTTTGATGTATATTAAATGAGGTCAGATAATCCAAGAAAAGAATTTATAAATATTCAGATAAGAAAATTGAAATTACAAAAGCAGAGTCTGTCATCATTAAACTGAATTACCGGTGTGTATGGTGTAGTACTATATCTACATGGCTAAGGTTCTGTTAAAATACAGTTTTAGTGAGCAAATAATCTACCTCATTCTCCAATATAACCACCTAACAAACAATACATACTTCATTCAGAAACCACCTAGCTTTCATCTAGACCAGCAATTATGCCCCATCATTTTTTTTTCCCCAATAAATAAATGCAACCCATGAAGTGCCATCATCCCCTGGCTATGAAACAAAATACAATATTTAAAGGTAAAAACTCAGAGAATTTCTGAAATGGTAAACCATTCTCTCTGTGTTCATGAAAATAGGCAATCCAATTTGAAAGTCTTTGAACCAATGTAAACTCTAGAAAACTCAGTGTTGAAGTATGGGAAGAATAAAGACGTGCACTAATATAGTGCATAACAAAGTAGTGTCAGGCTTGTCTTTTACAGTAAATGCCTTGATTAGACTTTCCTCCAGATGGTCATCATGCTGCTGAAGATAAAGTTTACTGAAGTCTGTGGGAATTACATCATGTTTTCTTCCTCCCATTTCCAAACAGGAAGAGAAGGGTTTTCAGGACCCTTGGGAAAATCAAATTAAACACACACCCACAAACAACTGGAAAGCAAAATGGCAGACCTAAGAATCCTTGACTCCATGTTCAAATGAAGTTGAGGCAATAGTACTCTGCAAGATCTGTATTCTGTCCAATGTATCACATCATGAGATTCCTCAAAAAACTGAGAAGTCTGAGAGCTACAAAAGAGAAAGCGGTTAAGGCAGTTGATGTCTACATTTGGATTTCTTTTTCAAGTTACATGTCTAAGTCTCCATCGTAGGCTAAGGTCAGAGGCTTCTGTTGGGGGGCTGTGCTTTGATGTGGTTTTGGCTTCTTGCTGCAAAGGGAAAAGAATTCCTCAGATAAAAGTTCACAAAGCTCTGTTTCATCTGCCAAAGACAATTATGAGGTATAGAAATTTACGTAAATGACTTAAGATTGAGTGCTCTGAACATGGGGATTTCTTGATGAATACTTGCAAGTTTTATCCCTATTTTAAGGACAAGCTATCATTTTTTTTTTCAAAATCTTAAAAATGGTTTCATGGAAACATGGTAGAGGGTTACTTTTCAGTCTTGTTTATACTCAGTAATGCAACCAGATGTTGTTCACTAATTTCTAAGCTACTGTGACCCTCCTGTAGGAGATGTTTCTTAGGAGCAGCCAGACTCCTCTGCCTTATCCTGGAATTGTTCCTAAGTAGACTTGTGCTCTGGCCCGAAATCTGACATTTTGATGCCATGTCACCACAGTCTGTCAGGAAACGTTCTCGGATCCAGCATTGTGCAGAGCCTCTCTTACCTGCTCTCTGTTGGACCTGAGGCTGATAACTTTGCCAGGTCGGAAAGGGCTGCTCTTACTTCGCACAGAGAAGCTGAAGTTGAGTAACCTTGGCAAATCACATAGTGATGGCCCAGATCTGGGGCAAACAACCTTCATTGTACTTTGTTTCTTAGTATGGGTAAAACTTAATCTATGATTGTTTATAGTTTGAATTTTGCCATGTCATGCCCCACCCCAACCATACTGTTTCTCTTCCTTCCTCTTTGGGATTGCCAACTCTTTCCTTTTCTCCAAATTAATTTATTTTACAGCAAGCAGCATCTATTATTAATTGGAAGTATACTAAGTGCCAAACCTTGTGCTCAGCATTTTACATAAAATATCTCAATAAACCCAGAACAATGCTGGAAGGGGGAAAGCATATTAGGGTCAAATTTTTTTTTTCTTTCTTTTTTACAGAGAAGGAGTAGAGAGGTCAGTCACCTTCCCACAGGTGACTGAGGCTGAAATTTAAGCATGTCTAACACAGAGGCCCAGGCCCTTACCCTCTTCAGTACACTCCGTATCCATGCCATTAACTTGGCATGTGGTAGAAACATTTTTTCTGTACATAAGAAATTTTCTACTTTTAACCTAAAAACACATTTTCATATGTACAATTAGAGGCATTTAGTATATTCACAATGTTGTGTAATGATCATCTTATCTAGTCCCAGAACATTTTCATCACCCCAAAGAAAAAAACTGTACCCACAAAAGTAGTCTTCCTATTTCCCCTACCCTCAGCCCCTGTCACCCACTGAACTTTCCATCTCTTAGGCACCTACCTATTCCGGATATTTGACACAGAGAGTCATACTATATGTGGCCTTCCTCTCTGGCTTCTTTCCCTTAATGGTTAACATGGAGACTTTTGCATTATGTGATTTTTACCACATACACAAAAAGAGACGCTTAATAGAATTAAAATGGGCCTAGAGAGAATCACCTAGTTTAAATGCTCAAGTTCTAAAGCCTTTTTTTTTTTTGGTTTCTTAATGAACATTACAAAGAAAGTAAAAACCGCAGATCCTATCAGTGCTCCTGCCTGGCCTCTGGGGCGCAGGGGGTGCTTAATGGGTAGTAAGCTGAGTGTTGGGCATGGACTGCAGGCCACACCTCCTCCAGGATCGTTTGCATGTTAACAAAGGACAAACTCAAGAAGCCAGAAAAGCAAACTGATGATGAACTGGCAGTTTAGGTTTGATGAACTTTGGTTTAGGCAGCCACTCATGAGGGGGGAGCCTCTGGGAATAGGGGCATCATTTTGAAACGTGGGCCCATTTCCTGCCCAGTGCAAGATGGATATGCTGGAGTTATCTGGAACAATTTTCTGGCACTATGTCTAGATTAACTACAAGCTCACCCAGCACTCGTCTTCGCTAAATTGCCTCATGGATCTCTACTCCCAGGGAAGCAGGGGCACCAGTAATATTTCGAAAACCTTGAGCACTAATGGTAGATGTACAACGGGTTGTATCTGAATGAAGTGAGCCTTAAGAAGAAGACAATTTTTCTGTATTTTCTCAAAAGCATTTCTAAGTTTTATTATAAATTGCTTTCATCTAAAGTATATACCTAAGGCCTGGCATAGTACAGCACTTTTCTTGTCCTAAGCCTTTTATGTTGGGGAAGAATATATAAAATCTCCAAAACTGTCATCTTCTCACCCCTCTGCACGCTATTTAACCGAAGAAATTGCCGTAAAACTATCTATCTATTTGGACTCTTTAGGCAGCTCCTGTGTAACAGGAAATGGTAGGTGTTCTGATATCAATAGGTCGGTTCCCCGGTCTATTGCTTACCTGGGAAACAAGGAGCCTCTAAAGAATATGAAAGCTATAGCCACTACATTGAACCTAAAGAGTTTTTAGGGTCACTCAAGAGAAAGAAATTGCAGACTAGAAAACCAGGGGAGAGAACGTAAGCTCTTGGCAAACCTAGAGATGATTTTACCAGGCTGATGATCCTCAGAAAAGTTCAATTATTTAAAATGGGTATTTTTTTTTTAGAGATTTTATTTATTTATGTATTTGTCAGAAAGAGAGCGAGCACAAGCAGGCAGAGGGAGAAGCAGGCTCCCTGCTGAGCAAGGAGCCCGATGCGGGACTCGATTCCAGCACCCTGGGATCATGACCTGAGTGGAAGGCAGCTGCCGAGCCACCCAGGCGTCCCTAAAATGGGTATGGATAAGAGTAACAGTTTAGTAGATTCTTGTGAGGAGTGAAAAGTCAACCTATGTAAAATTATTTATTCATCCCCTATTCTACTTTGGGTGGTAGAGGAGGAGCATATCAAACAACTGTAATCAGCGCCTCGAGGAGGAAGGAATGGACAAGTTATTCCAGACTGAGGGGAAAATGCTGGCATTTGTGTTTTACTGGGGAGAAGCAAGAGAGTGTCAATAGCTAATGGTGAAAATGCATTCTAGATGAATGGGATAGGAGGAGGACACCCTGGAACCAGAACCCTTCTTGCAGCATTAGAAGGTACCACGAGAAGTACCCTAATATAAGGTTACTACTCTAAAGAAATTATCCTTCAAAATGAGGTTGTAGCCTTATGTGTAGTACGTAGAAGTTTTTCACATAATGAAGCATTTAGATTACAAAAAATACATAATAGACATCAAAAATATCTATACATTATAGATATAATGGTGAACTTCCCTAATAGAATAGGTACATGAGGTCTTGGGATAAAACTTCTGAAACAGAAACACAGACTAAAAGTGCTATATATCTCAATAACTTAAATGGAAAGGGAGATGAAAGCAATGACAAAATGATCCAAAAGATGGACACAAACTTTGTTCTCTACTAAAGTGAAGAAAATGTTATAATGAATGTAGAATTGATGGAAATTATAACTAAGCACATGGGTTAAATATTCCAGTAGAAAAGGTATCATTTTATCAAAAGTAAGATTTTATAAAGGATGCAATTTAAAAAAAGTCTTCAATGAGAAAAAGTGATTTGGGCCTATACAACACAGCAGACTATCCAAGGCAAAGGGAAACTAATGAAATTGTAAGGATTGTTCAGGCTTAAATTGTGGAAGACTTTAGTTGGCTGGATAGGCAGCCAAAACAGGACTTTTGTCAAAGAAAGCCACTGGGTGTCTGAGTAGGAGAGGGGCTGATTATCTGGCTAACTTTTAGGAAGACTACTTTGGCTACAGACAGCAGAAAGGAATATCTGTTTTGAGTCCAAATATGTAGCGAGTGTGCTACTCCTAAAGGGAGATGACTAAAGTCAAGCACTGAGGCTGAAAAAAAGAAAAAAGATGTGAGAAATACTGTACCATAAATATTTATGTAATTTGGTTACTAAAAGAAGGTAAGGGAAAATTACACTGATATTTCAGTTTTCTAGAGAATTGTTTCCAGAATTCAGTGATGTACATAATTAATCCCCAGAGTTGAGATGTGTTCAGAAAGGGCCTCAATAAATAACTAATTTTGAAGGAATAGAGAGATGTAAAAAGGCAAACTTAATGACTGTTACTACAAAGTACTACATCCCCAATTCTAAATCCTATGGTTCCCTCTTCCTTGGAATACCTAAGAGATCAAAAATTACCAAGCATAATACATCCAAGTTTTTATAGAAGAACAGACTATCTTATTCCCTTGCACTGTGTTTGGCCCTTACTTTCAGAGAGGTTTCTCATTTGTCAAATCTTCATGTCTTTGGTTGCAATATAAGACCTTTTCCTCCTGTTTTAATCTTTTCTAGTGCTGAATGCATCTTTCACTCTGAACCTCATAGAAAGCTTTCATTTGTTCAATAAGACAGGATCTAAAAATTCAATTGATCAAGACATAAAAATTCGTCAAATCATTTGATTATAGGGTGAAGGACTAAACAAAGGTGTTACTTTTTACTATAGCACTATGGAAACAGTAGTTGGATAGAAATCAATTTCTAGCACTAAAGGGGGCAGAAAGAATTAAAGTCCTCTTATTTTCTTCACTAATTTTCACTGGGCTTTCATTTATAAATGTACAAAGGCTAGATGTGAAATGAGATTAAAAATTTGGGTAAAAATTCTCAAGGAAAAAGTTTAACAGATGATGAATATAAGTATCTCCATTTGGAGAAAAAAGTAATACTTTGATCTCATGAACATAAAAAAAAAATTCCTTTAGAAATTTTGCTTTGGCAACTAATAAAATATTCTCAACACACTTGAAAACATTCAAATGTATTTACTCCTGTCTGGTTTTAAGAGCAGCTGAACAACTAAAATATATTCTGTACAGTAAACCCAATCATCTTTTTGAGAATAATAAATTTTTAGGAACAAGTCACTTACAAAATGGAATTGACAGAAAACTTTAGTCAAGGGGGATAAGCACTTGGCTCTAAACTGTACTAAATGGGGTGTTTGGTCTAGATAAGTCAATTTAAGAATTACAAATTTCTAAAGTAATAGCTCTTAGCCTTACTTGCATTTTACCATTACCTGGGATCCTTTTAAGCATCCCGATGACCCAGCCACAGACAAGACTACTAAAATCTGAATCACTGGGGCTGGGAACTAAGTCTCAGTACCCAGGAGGTGCTAAGATGCACTCAAGGCTGAGAAATAATCAAAACACTAAACTAGGAAAGTCCTCACTAGTGCTTTTTGTCTTTCTCTTCTGAGAAAGTAGGTTATGTCAAATGTGGACAGGAAAGATAAATGATTTCAACTATTCTACTGTTCATAATTATTTGTCGGTTAAGGCTCCAGTAATAATGGCCAAGGCTCTTTAGTAAAAATACATCACCTATCAGAATGTGGAATATAAATGTTTGGCTAGGTAGTACTTACCAAAGAAGGTAGGAAGTAAATACTAGGAAAATCATGATAAGAAAACCTCCACCTGAAACGCCATAAACCCAAATTTTTACTCGGCCATCTGTTTAAGATAGAGATTAAATAACAAGCTTAGCATACAAAAGTCTTCTCATCTAAATTATTTATCTTCTGAATTCTGAGATTGGTATAAGTCACAATCATAGTGGAACTGCCGCTATGTGACAGCCAGAAAATATTCACAAAGGTGAAAATGTAAATATCAAATTTTTCACAATGGCGCACACACACACCAGTACTCATTACTTCATAAAATCTAACGATGGTCAGGCTATTTTAAGTGTATTTTTATGTGTGTCTAGTCTGATACAAACCATACAAAAAGTACTGCAATGCATTTTGACAACACAGAGAAGCAACAAATAAAGAGGCCATTCTGTAGGCAAAGAAAATTACTATCAACATTTTTGATGATAAATGATGTTGAGTGAACAAAAACTATATGACCTAAAAAGGTAATAAAGTCACCAAATTATGTCAAATTATAACCACACGTGTAAAAGCAGACATTATTTTGATGTCCTATCTACCAGAGTTAAGTCTAATCAGTTTTGTGATTTTTACTGTTACGTATAACTTGAGTTATGTATGGTTTTCTGGGTTCTATTTATGTGAGCAAAGTTTACTGAGAAAGATAATCCCTGAGCATTCCCAAGGAACTGTCTTCCTTTCAGAAAGGAAGACACACACAGAAGATTCATTACACTACATGAATGTAATTAACTGCAGGTCTAAAATAACATATCAGCATCTTATTTGAAAGGCTTCTGTGGGATGAACAACTATCAAAATCTATTGTAAACACTTGTTTGGAATAAAATCACAATTACATTCAATTATATTGTCACTAACCATTACAGTTTTTGCTTATGAGACACTTTAAAACCTCAGGTTTTAGAATGAGGTTTCAGTGGAGTAATAATATTTTTCTATGGTCATGAAACTTTTAACAAAGCTTTGATTCTAATCTCTTTGAAACACTAATGATGAAATCCCCACTTCTGAGTTTTGTACATTTGAAAAAAAAAAAACTTCACTGAGAGAGAAAGCACCTTTCATCTTTTCATTCCTGAACCTCACCGAGCTGAAATATTAGAAGGCTCCAGAACTTTTAAATCCCCAGTGTAGAGGTATGTGGCTCATGCCTTAAACTTTTTTTAATAACATAATGGATAGTATCAAACATCAAACTTTGAAAAAAATAAGTCCCACTACTACCCTCTCTAAATTTCCAACACGGGCTACCACTGTTACACTTTTCCTTTCCTTTAGCAGTTGAGTTTCCTTTGTATATACATCTTTTTGAGAGATACAAATGGCATATATTTTAAATTTTACTTTTTTAAAAACAATTTCCCATAGTAGGTCATAAGACAGGTCTCATTCTTTTTAATATGAGGCATATGGGATAACATCTTTTTCCATATTCTGTTTATAGATGTTTCCACTATTTTTTTATAACAAGCATTTGTAACAAACATCATTTAGTACGTATTTACCTGTATGATAGGAAAGAAATTTTAGGTCAAACTGTATGACACATATTGCCCAAAAGTCTTTCTAGACATTGCTCCAATTTATACTCCATCATAAAAACATACACACACATATATATATTCACATCCATGCTCCCAAGGGCTAAGGACCTCACTTGTGGGTTTGAGCATTCAGTTTTCTAGAACCTCACCCTAAATCTCCTTCTGAACTGGGATCTACAGGTAATGGGTGAGCCTGGCTACGATTCCCACCCACCTTCCTTCAGATTTAAAGCTACTGCGAATTTAATCAGAAGACAAATGAGATGTTTTAAAAAGCAATGGCCTGCCCAGACATAGAGCAGAATCAGCAACGAACAAGATACCGTAGGCATCCTGACAAGTTGGCTGAGAAGTGTACATCTGGTTTCTTCTAGATCTAGTATACTTTGGGCTCGGGTTTCTGTGTCATCTAGGCATATCATTAAGACACTTCTGATATACAGAGGCCTGGGGTCTGGGAGGAATGCCCAGGGTATGTTTTGTCTGGACCCTGTCTGGCCACTTCGCTTAGTTATTAGTTATTAGTAGCATTTTGTTTCCTTGCAAAGGTATGCAGGATTAGCACCAAGAATCTTGCTTTCATTTCCTGCATTCCCCTTATGGGGGAGCTGAGACAAATTCTATGCCCTGTCTTCCTATCACGTACTTGTGATAGGACCTTAGTCAAATTCATTTTCACTGTTTCAGGCTCCTAATCTCAACATCATTAGGTTTTTGCAACCTAATGAGATCATTCACTCAATACAACCAGCCCAGAATGACAGGTTACACAGAAAGCGTCTAATGTTCGTTCCTCTCCCCAATAACCACCAATTTCCGATCTCTGTAGGCCCAGCACTAAGATAAAACTCACAACTGTCCTTCAAGGTCTTTGGACCTGTTTTCTCATTTATGAAATCAGTTGAGAGAGGTGAAGACATTACACTCAATCACAGAACAGGTACATTCTGAGTTTGGAGGTCAAGGTCTGTCTCTGAAATTAAATGGTTTGAGAAACACTAGTGGAATAGTAAAAAGCCTTAGAGTCCCTAGACCTTTCCTGAGGTATCTGCATTTTCTTGATCTAATCCAACTTCTGCTGTTAATTTCAATCATACACACAAAGTAACCATTGAAATGGCATTCTCTTTGCCAGCGGTAACTTACCCTGAAAAGATCATTTTAAAGCTTAATATCATGGAGACTTACTTCTGTATCTTGTAGACTGAGGTTGAAAGACACTTCTCTTCAACCACCCAGGAGAACATTTCACATTGAAAGCGACTCTCCCTGTTTGGCATTCAGATTTCAGAAACCTTGATGTGAACCAATCAATCACCTCTTCCATCTCTCCTCTTTTTCTCCTTCCCTCCATTCTTTGTCATAAGCAGCAGTGACAATATGAACCCCAATGCCCCAGGAGTACATGTGTATTTCTTACTCTTAAATGTACCTGGATCAAAGGGTTGAAGTGACCATCCTTTAAAAATGTCATGTATCTTTGAATTCACAGGCCTGTTTTTCCCTGCAAGGTTCTTCACATCAGCTTTTTTATCCTCAGCGCCGGGTACTTTCATACAGTAATCCAGGAAACCATTTGATCTCATGATCTCTGTATAGCCCTTCTCACAGCCACAGATGCCACCCTACAGCATACAAAATAGTTTATGGTTACACGGTGCTGAAAAGGAAAAATGCATAAGTTAGAATGCCTTAATGCCTGTGTTATGGCAATTGGGGGTTTTTCAGCAACAGACTTGCTAAAGACATGAAAAACAGAGCATCTCCTTTTTTTGTGAATTCCAAAGTCAACCCTTAAATACATCATCAGATTGACAATTTTTATGCCTTCCACGTAAGAAATCACAATTCGTTGTCAACAGAGGGCATTAACTCTATCCTTTTCTTACCGAGATGTTCAAGGCATTTAATCAAATTATCTTCCATTCTCCCTCCACGCAACAGTTTGAAATTCCTGCTCACTCGAACCTGCTGCCCTTGATGCTGAGAAGTAAAGCAACAGGGATTATGTATGGAGGGCCTTCGGGGGTTGTGCTCTTTGATGTCTGCTCCCCCGCCAGCTGCTGAATGTGGCTTATGCCACCTTCTACCGTTGTGCGCTAACTAGTCTGAACTACCTCCCTGCTTGCAGACTTGGTTCTGCCCTCAAAGAGGGCAGGGCAGCCTACGTGGAGAACAAGAAAAAAGACTTCACCAAAGGCCCGTGTCTCACAGTCTTCCTTGGAGTAACCACGGTGTCACACTACACCACATTCCTAGTTGGCATTGTAACAATGTGTCCTTCCTGGTCATTTTCATGTAGGATAAACCTCTCCAAGATGCTGGCTAGGGTGAGATGTAACAAACAAGGATTTCTTTCTGTCTCTACAAGTGAAACTGAACATGATTGCTTTTCCAACCTCCAGTAAACATAAAGACAACAGAGAAGAATAGAACAAGTGAGGCATAAAATTGTGAAACTGAATGGCTCTCCTGTAGGGGCGCCTTACCTGAAACTATTTGGCATTTTTTGAACGGAACCTAGTCTCACCTACCACTCAGGTCTTGGTGACCCCATAAGGATTGATACATTGGGGTCATCGATTCTTAACACATGATTTTAAGAAGCAATAGATACTAAAACTAAGAAGGGCACTGCACTCTTGTACAAAAGGAAAAGGTCAGAAAAGTAGGGTAAAATTAATGATGCCGTTGTTTAGTAAAAGGCAGGATTCCTATAATAATGACATTACAGCATTTCATTTGAAGAGATTACATGGTGTTCAACAGAGAGCTAATTAAGACAATTAAGATCACCTCCAGTCTAACCAAAAAGCTGTAACCAATCCCATGTGGCAAAAGTTCAAGCCAAAATGTATTTGTGTTATTAAAGAGGGTATCCAGACAGCTGGTGGAAAGCTACATCTTTCTCTTTTGCAAACCTGCTTATTAGCCTATGGAGTTGTTGTGGACCTCTTTTCTCCTCTGTAAGCTTAGGCACTTGCTTTTCTGTGGTAAAGAATTAACCCACCTTCAAGTGAAAGAGCCATAAAATAGGATTGAGTGAGCACTTGAATTATTTTTAACCAGATCATTTTTGGAAAGACCACATAAAAAACTGGTTTAAGGAACATGACATAACTTTATAAAGGCACTGCTCACTATGAAGGCCATTGATTAGAACACATTGCACATACTGCATTAATTCCTGAGCAGTGGCAAAGGGGAGTTGAGGGAAAAGAAGAGAGAGTTGTGCTTTAAAAAAAAAAAATAGTGCGCATGTGCATACATACTTTTTCTCCACAGGGAAATATTTAACTTTTTTTAAATGCACTGAAAATTTATTCATGCTAGTATAATCAATTTACTAAATAATTAGCAAATATGAACATTGATAAGATCTTTAAAAATAGTTTGGGTAGCTGAAAGGCTAGTAATGAAAGAATAAATCAATTTATTGATAAGCAGAGCTAATATGAATTAACTATCTGAAAGCCAGATTTGGCTATAGCCTTAAGACATGGCCCTATTAAAAAAAATATCCCTAAAGACTGTGATTATTCCTACAACTTCCTCTAGATGGTACCGTGAGCACATGGAACCGCTGCTGGGGCTGGAGCTTACTGGAAAACAAACACCCAACAGCATAAGCCGAAGACAGCAGTTAAAGGTCTAGAAGGCTTCAGCGTGGGACTCACCTGTGTACAGTAGGAGAAAGGTTTTCTGCAGGCTGGATTACACTGCCGGATAGCAGCAGGACGTGCCTGAGGGGCACAGCCTCCTACAAAACAGAAAAACTCACCATCATTTTTGGACTTTCCTATGACAAACATTAAAAATATTATTTTCCTTTCTGGCCACTCTGCTAACAAGAGGGTTGGGGTAGCTTTTAATACCTACTCATTGGCAATGTCATTCTATCATACGACTCTCCTTGAGAGCCACAGCTATGTGCTGGGCCAGGAAAAGAATGGATGAAATTTCGGTTCAGGAGCAGAAAATGTATCTGTTCTAAAACCCATTCTATGTATATTTTTCTCCACTGCCTGCATACCCCAACTAGGCAATAAGCTAAGTGGCAACAACCAATGCTGAAAGAAAGCCACAGATCGGTTCATGGGACACAATAGCAAACTCTTTGGTTAAACTTTAAAATATATATCTCAACCCGAATGCATACACACACACACACGCAGTCACATACAGAGCTTGACCCATTTTTTAAAAAGCAAACGTATAAGCTCCTGGAGAGGCACTTAGACACCTGATACAATACTTGCAGGTATTACATATTAGTCATGCCTTTCGGGATTCAGGTACTAGGCTAAGACCTTGATGTATTTGTGGGCGGTATTTAAATTGTAATACTGGTTTCACTTATAGATTCTAGCTTTTTCCTTACTATAATTGCCACCCAGTTATAGTTTATGATTGGGTAGCTAGCAAAAAGCTTTGAGCCCAAGATGGTGTAGGAAACAGATCTACATTTTCCCTGCAGACAAAGCAGCTAAATTCCTAGTATTACTGAGAAAATAAAAATCCTCACAGGGAATAAAACCCTAAAATCAAGAAGTATCCCTACGTGTGAAATGCATAATTTGGACATATGGCAATAACCACCTGCTGGTGGTGCTACCAGTACTGCTTGGGGGGTTGTTTCCACTCTTTGAACCAGTGATCTCCAAAGAGCAGTGTCTGCGCCTCTAGGGAATCGGCTAGAACATACTATATTTTGTGCAGTTCATACAATGTTTTGTTTAAATTTAAAAAATGAAATGAAGCTGATAACCTGAGCTCATCAACGAATGGCCCAGTGTTGTACACTGTGCAACAAGTACGCGGAGGAAAATTAGATCGTATAACCCACCCCAGCCAGCTCTCAGCGTGCCGCAGAGGATGCTGCTTGCGGCGCTCCTGGTTGGTTACACAGATTTACAAGGGATTCATTTCAACAATAACTTACACAACGGGCAAGCAGCTTAAAGGGAATAAAAAAACATAAGTATAGGTAAACAAGACAGAGCTGACAATTCTTCCATTCCTATAGAAGAATAGAAATTCTCATTGATATAAGCTCTGTCAGCTGCAGGAAAAACAATTATTTTTTTCTGAGAAGGCATTAAAAACCTTTACAATTGAGATCATTTGTACAATCACATTGTATCCACTATCATGAGTAAGGAAACCTTTGCTCTATGTTTAGATATTAAATAATAATGACTAGCAATATATCCAAAACCAAGCTTCCAGTGCAAGATAGTTTTTTGCGCCATTAACAAATTTGTATCTTTATCCACCCTTTTAGGCTCAACTTTTGCATGTGTTTTATGATATGGTAACATCATATAGAATAGAATGTTGAAATATGTCCTCAAAACCTCTTTGCTGAGAAGGTACATGATTTAAACCTTTACAGACCGTTGTTTTAAACTTCCATGTGTCTTTTTCAGCCTTTGTCTTATAACATGATATTTAAGGAAATTTTATTGTGTAAGCTGTTGGATATATTATGGGTCTTGGGATAGAATTGTTTGCTTTCTAACATGCAAAGGTCTATTACTCAGCCATAAGAATGAAGTCTTGCCATTTGTAACAACGTGTTTGGACCTGGAGGGTATTATGCTAAGTGAATAAGCAAGACAGAGAAAGACAAATACCCTATGATACACTTATACATAGAATCCAAAAAACAGAATGAACAAACAACAACAAAAAAGAGAGAACCAGACTTATAAATATGGAAAACAAACTGGTGGTTGCAAAAAGTGGGGTGGGGGCTTGGGTTAGGTAAAATGGGTGAAGAGGATTAAAAGGTACAAATTTCTAGTTATAAGTCACAGGGAAGAAAAACGTAGCATAGGGACTATAGTCAATTATACTATAATACAGTGATCATGGTGGGCATCTTGAATTTAATTATTGGATCACTACGTTGGACACCTAAAACTACCTTAATGCTGTATGCCAAGAATACTTCATTTAAAAATTTAAAACAAAATAAGGTCTAATGACAATTTGCTATGAAGACCATCTAAGGCCCCCTGCCCAGTCTTCTCTCATAATTTGTAAGCTAATTTTTCTCACAAACAGCAACACTCAGAGCTCATTTTGAAGTGCCCACACAAATCTTAGGAATACCTGTGACATTAATGCCATCTGAACGTTGGCACCATACAGTTCGTTCATTATTGTTCCAAAGACTTGCTTTCCATGTGTAGTGATAACATTTGCCTCCTGCAAGTAAATGATAACAGCGGTTCTATTATACCTCACATAAACACAGAATAAGTATTGATCAATCAAGCTGAGAATCGAAAGTGCTCTTGGTACCTGTACAGGGGCGTGTTTCTAGAACCTGCTGGGGGCAGCTGTCTTGGTTCTCCAAAGACTGGACTATAAATGCCCTGGACCTAGATTGGCGGCCCATTGTCTCGAAACTTCTTCCATTGATGCAGGTTAATTCACATGGGCTCCATTCTGACCATTCCATTAAGTGGCAGTCTCCTGGATGATTGTGCAGGACACAACAAGGAAAATAACATGAAAACTGGCACTTAAATGTTTACGTGGACAGGGTTCACAGTGACATCTGGGGTGATGGTAGCGGTGGGATGTACACACTATACATGGTACCTTGACCAATTTTCCACTTAAAATATACTACAAATGATAAATTCTGGTTTAACCTAGTTTAGCAAGAAAGTATCAAAAACTACATTGCCATTACTTCACTTTAAATCATGGTAGTCTTACCTAGAGGACATCATGTATCTTCCAGTAATAATACCTTTTCAAAACAGTAACTCAGTTTTCAAAGAGACGTGTAATGTCATAAACCACACGTTCATAGAAACTTCATATAAAAGGGAAAAGTTGGTCTCTGAAGTGGGATATCTTTGAGTATAAAGAATTTAAATAATCTGAACATACACAACTGTGTATATAAATGTACATATGTATGTGTTTACACACATATGCATGTATTCAACCACCTGAAATTTAGGCCCTATCAGCTAGGTTGGTCATTAGGACTGACTATCAACTCATACATTTTACGTAACTAATAATGACCTTCACAATTACAGAATGCTTTCAGCAACCTACAGCCTTCCTTGGTTCCATCACACCATCTTTCAGGGGTTCATCAACTCAAGAAGCTAGTCAGCATTTTTTCAGTGCTAGCCAGTGTGCTAGATATTGTCAGGTTAGGCATTATTAACACATTTTCTAGATAGAGCAATCATTTTTCGAAGGCACTGGACTGTTTCTGATAACACCAGCGATGTGACAAAATTCTAACATCATCTTAAATTTCCAAGTCCCTGTGCCTTTTTTGCCTCTTACCTACTTTGCCTCCATTGAAGCTGTAGGGATCTTCCAAAATGATAATTTTATTGCATTTTTAATTGAGGTTGATTCAAAATTTCAATTTCAATGAGAGCTTCTCCAGGAAAAAAAAAATTAAAAATGACTTTAAACATAGCCAGGGAAGTCCCTCCCAATCATTTAAAACTGCATACCTGGGCAGGGCACAGAACATGGCTGTTTCAGGAAGCTGTCTTGAAAGGGCATTTCTCCACACAGTGCATCATCTACACTCACAGCCGAGTGAGAGCTTGAACCATTGTGGACCACACAGGACAGGCTGCGGATCTGGACTCCTTCCCCACAGTCTCCACCCTATTAAAGGAAAAGATACTGTCAGAATTACCCAAACAATTAGCATCTCCCAGTTTTTTGGCTCTGGCCATCTCTCACCCAAGAAAATCAGCAGTTTCCTTCTCTGGGAAATTATCTTTCAACTGTTGACAATAAAGAACCACTGAGCAATTCTAGAGCTGATAGAGAAGCTGAAGTAGAAATGCAAATTTATTCCATGGAATTTATGTACTTAGATTAGGACGATTCATTTTGGAACTCAGCCAGGATTGACTGAAAAAGAACAAACAATACGAAATTTGTCTAGGTGTATGTATTAAAATGGCCTAATCCATAATCACTCCCCAAGAGAGCATGTGTACAGCCACGGGGCATACATTTCTCTTTTACTTTGTTTTTCTTTGGTAGGGAATTTGGTACTTTCTCATATGGATTAGGCTGGGGTTTCCAATAAAACACTGATTTTCTCTCTTGCCACAAGAAGTTTTCCCAGCATGCCTTCTGTGTTGAATACTGTTTTTTGAAGATACTTAATATAAATCCCACTCAAATTTTTCTGGGCAATTAGAAAAAAATTGTGCAGTGTCTCTCAGAAACTTAGAACTGGAAAGCTCTTAGGGGTTATCTGACCTAAACATCTGCCGGATGAAAGGTTTCCTACTATAACATTTTTGGCAGATACCCTTGAGCATTTTCTCCTCAGTTTTTGTCCGGTGTTTATACTTCAAAAAGAAGTCCACTGGATATGCAGACAACTTTAGAGAGTAGCTCTGCTTTTTCCATAAGTACCACTGAAAACGGAGCTGAAGGCAGAGCTTCTGTGCTAAGCAGGTAAAATCCCAAGATGGCAAGAGAGAGGATAAAGAACTATAGCAGGAATGAAAGGAAAGCAAATGCAAGGCAGTGAGTTACCAAGCTGGCCTCACCTTCACAAGTAAACCCAGCTGGCTTCTTGGACACCATGTCTTCCAGACAGGCCACCTGCCAACGCCATGCCTCCATACCATCCGCGACGGGGGAAGGAGGCCATCCCGGCAATATTAACTCCCTTCAACTTCCGAGCTGTGTCACTCAGTTCTCACTAGTTCCAGAATTCAGTGGAAGAGCTAGAGTTTTCATGACTACCGCTCATACGGCGGGAGTCCAGTGGGAGAGAGAAAGAGCTAGAGCAAGTTCCTGTCTCTGCACCTGTGCTGCTGCAGGCAGGGATGCCGCGTGCTCTAACCCATTAACTTATTACTAGGGGCAGTCTGGTAACTGCGCTCTGCACTGGGAAACTGGGTTTCACGTTCTTTTTATGCCTTCCCCGCTGCAGGAGCCAGAAACTGCCTTTCCAAGACTCTGGAGTGGCAGGGGCGGAGGAGGGGGTTGAACAATGCAGTCAGGATAGTGGGCCAGGGCCTGCAGAGGGGCTGGGGGACTGCTGGGCCTGCTGAGCACCGACCAGGGCCAGGCACTGTGGCAGCAGCTGCTGAGTGCCAAGGGCAGGTTATGGACAGACTGCTCTACGTCCAGCCTGGTAAGGAGCAGCTGGTGAGAAAAATTCTTTACATAGGAAGGAAGTTAGGATTCAAAGACCTACTAACAAGAAAGAAAATGTGCAACTTAGAGGAGGTCCAGGTTGGAGCAACTTAACTGAAAATCTGGATAGGCACATAAATTGGGGCCATAACCTTTGCTTCCAGAGATGTTTTAACAAGAACAAGCATTTCTTTATCTAAGAGGACAATCCCCACACCTGATTTATCAATACTTCATAATTGCTCCAGGCTTTTCTCTGGCCATTACGAAACTGTCAAAAGAAATGCACCCTAATTTCAAACCTAATTGCAGTTTTTGGGAGATAGAGGTTCAGAGTTAATTCACAGTAGATTCATTTAGCTCTAGTAAACGTTTACTCTCTAAAGTGGAAAATAGTATAAATTGAATTTCTCTTTTAGGGGTCTCTCTTAGAAGTCATTATCCTGGATGCTGGATCCAGGACAGAATTGTCTGAGTAGTATGTTTTGCTATAGAGTGCTTAGCGAGAAGAGTCTGAAGACACCGTAGCATGTATGAAATTGGAAATCTGCTGTCTGGCAGCTCGGTTAACAAAAGACACAGTTGATTAGAGTTTTGTTTGAAAACACAGGGAATAAGTCTCCATCAGGGATGCCTTTAAAAACCAAGATAAACAATAATATGCTCCTCGTATGTACCCATAGTCAACCTGAATCCCTTCTATCTTTGACAACAGCAGCCATAAGATGAAATCAGTATCTGACTGATCATCGCATTCATAAAGTAAGCATTCACTCACTCTCAATAATGAAGCTTTGTACACTAGACACTGAAAACAGACCTAGGCTTCTTTGAGCCAGACTGTCAATAAGCAAGGATTCTCTCACTGACTCTGCTCTGTCCGCATCATTAATGGATGTTTTGTATGCTCTGAATTGGCATCTTCACCAGATGTGGAGAGGCAGGCAGATGGTGATAATAGTCATAATCATAGTTTTAATCAAAATTATATTAGGAACTACAATTTATTGAGCTCTTAATTTATGTCAGGTACCATGGCAAGCACCGTATTAAAACCGTGTAATCCCTACCAAAAGTTCCCAGAAAAACAGGTGCAATTGCTACTCTCCTGATAGAGATAAAAACAAAACCAACATGAGACCAAAAAAACAGACTTGGAGAGCTTACAGACTTGGCCAAATTTGCAGAGCTAAAAACTGACAGAAACTTGACCACGGAGAGGGGGCAAGACGGCGGAGAAGTAGGAGATCCTGTTGTAACCTGTCCCCTACAGTGAGCTGGAAATCTACCGAACATACTGAACACCCATGAAATCAGCCTGAGAAGCAAGATTTTACACTTATGGGTCTCTACGGGAACAGAAGACAGCAGTGGAGAGGTAAAGCAAAGTGAGAACACTGGAACCGATATCTGAGGATAAACAAAAGGGGGAGGGAGCCACCGGAAGCAATCCAAGGACAGTTAATACCCCAAAGGAAAGTGCCCGGTGGCGGGGGACCAGCATTAACTTAGAGTCCAGTTAAAACCACTTAAAAAGATCGAAAGGTTCTGAGGAGCAACTAGTGGAAGGGGGTGGTCATGGGCACAGGCCTAAGCCCGTGTTCCCAGGACAGACACCACTACCCTCAAAGAGAGACTGGTGGGGGGGTCCAGTCCGTGGTTCATGAACCTTAAGCTTTCTGCTCCTTGCACCATTTTGTGGGCGGGGTGCACTCCTGCAAGTGCCTTAGAGAGTCTGGTGTGGTCCAGGAGCCTGCAGCTTTTCTGTGCCCCACTCTCTGGACTGAGTACACCCCAGACTGCAAGACATTCAAGGTCTGCGGCAGGGTCTGGGCACTCCCAGCTGGCCCCGGAGAGAACGCAGGTGGGTGGCCTAATCTCTGGCAGGAATCTGAGCAAATCCTGTGCGAGCCTGGACCTGGAGAGGACTCAAGGAGCCACTGAACGGTGGCTGGGGGTGCGCACCACCTGTGACAGGTAGCAGTGTGAGCAGAATTTTGCAGAGGGGAGTGTGTGTTCTGGACCACCTAGAGGGAAGGACACTGAGGCTTCTCTCTGTGACGCAGAAGGCTGGGTACGTATGGGCAGATTCCTTGCTTGGACTCTCCCAAAAGGTGAAAAAGCTGTAAAAGGCCAAAAACCTTCAGAGAGTAAAAGAAAGCAAAAGACTGAGAAACCGGTTTCCACAGAGCACAGACCCTTGATTGGGGGGCAGGGTGACTCAACCCAAGCAAGACTGACTGGAAAACAATGCAGTAGGCCCCTCCCCCAGAGGACAAGTCAAAAACAGGATAATTAACACATGTTCCCCATAAAATTTAAATTCCCAACATCAGGGGAAATCAATATATTAAGCACCTGATAATACCCTAAAACCTGTATATTTCATAGATACAAGTTTTTTTCTTTTTTTCTATTTTTTTATTCACTCATTTTCACATTTCTTCGTTTAAAAAAAAATTTTTTTTTTAATACTTAACATTACAACTAGAGGCTTAATGCAATGATAAACTCAGAAAGACCAGAAATAACCTTCCTTGCCCGTAAGGAGTTATAACCATCCTCACATTCTTTCTTTTTGGTGGCGATTCCCAATTGCTCCAAAACCTTCCAGGGTGCACTCTGGATCCTGGGCGATATATTCAGCTATACATCCTCTCATCCACTTCTCATCACAATGACTAGGAGGAGGAACACCCAAGAGAGGAAAAACCGAGAGACTGCACCCTCTCCCTCAGAACTATTGGACATGGACATAAACAGTATGATGGAAAGGGAATTCAGGCTAACAATTATCCAGGCAATGGCTAGGATGGAGAAAAACATTAATGACAACATAGAATCTCTAAGGGCCGAAATGAGAACCAGTATAGCAGATGTAAAAAATGCTATAGGTGAGATCCAATCTAATCTAAATAGTCTAACAGCTAGAGTTACGGAGACAGAAGAAAGAATTAGTGATTTTGAAGATAAAATGGTTGAGAAGAAAGGTCCGGAGGAAACTGCTCAGGAATCATGAGAAGAGGCTTAGGGAAATAAATGACGCCATGAAACGTTGTAACGTCAGAATTATTAGAATCCCAGAGCAGGTAGAGAAAGACAGAAGACTAGAAGATATACCTGACCAAATTCTACATGAGAATTTCCCCATTATGGGGAATGGAACAAGTGTTCATGTCCTAGAGGAGGAAAGGACACCTGCCAAGATCAATGAGTCTAGAAAGACACCCAGACACATAATTGTAAAATTTAGAAATTATAATTTTAGACAAGAGATCCTGAGGGAGCTAGGGGGAAGATATTCCTTACATACGGAGGAAAGCCCATCAGAATAACGTCAGACCTGTCCACAGAAACCTGGCAAGCCAGAAAGGGCTGGCATGATATATTCAGGGCACTAAATGAGAAGAACCTGCAGCCAAGAATACTTTATCCAGCAAGACTGTCATTCAAAATGGATCGAGAGATAAAGAGCTTCCAAGACCGGCAAGGATTAAAAGACTTTGTGACCACCAAGCCGGCATTCCAGGAAATATTAAAGGGGGTGCTATAAAAGTAGAAAGAACCCATGAGTGACTTAGAACAGAACTTTACAATCCATAGAAACAAGGACTTCACAGGCAACATGATGTCAATAAATACTTACCTTTCAATAATCACTCTCAACATGAACGGCCTAACTGCTCCCATAAAATGGCACAGGGTTGCAGAATGGAGAAAACGACAGGACCCGTCCATATGATGTCTATAAGAGACATAACTGGAACCAAAAGATACATCCAGACTGAAAGTGAAAGGATGGAGAACCATCTTGCATGCCAACGGGCATCAAAAGAAAGTGGGGGTAGCGATTCTCATATCTGATAAATTAGATTTTAAGCTAAAGACT
>CM052810.1:91414751-91434041 GCA_028533885.1 Nasua narica | reverse complement strand
AAGTCTTTGCATTAATGTCTTCCCAGTCCTTTTGGATGCATAAAACTCTGTGCCAATAAATTTCTAAGAAAGGACTCCTAGAAATATTCCTTGAGTTCTAACATATTGTCAACAGTTTATGCATGGTCTTGAAATTGAAAGTCAGCTTTTTTGGACATAAAATTCTTGGATCATGTTTATTTGTTTCTTTGTTTTCTTTGTATATCTTTATAATAGCTCTGCAGTTTTTTATGATAGGAAGTTTTCTTGTCTAAAAGTCTAATGACCAGTCTGATTTTGTTTCCTTGATAAACCATCTGGTATTCTTTCCCAGATACAGAATGCTTTCTTTTTCTTTAAAGCTTAATTCTTTTACTAGGATATGTATTAATGATTTTGAGTTACCCTTTCAATATGTAGTTTTGAGTCTTTACTTTTTTTGAAAGTTTTTAAAAATCTTTTTTCACTTCTGTTATTTAGGTTTTCTTTTTCAAAAAATCTTATATGCATGTGGCATCTGTTTTGACTTTTCTATTAGTTTTTCTCAAACACTTTTATCTCTTGTTAAATGTTTTTTTTAATTTCATTTTTTACATTTTTTGTTTTTCTTGAAAACAATTTGTTTCTTATTGTATTTCTCCTAGTTTTATCTTCATTTCTCAAAATGTTTCTTTTATTTCTAATTCTGTCACTAAAAGTCTGCATTTTTCTAATCATTTATGATCTGTTATATCTTGTGCCATTTTCTAAATTCTGATTTAATTCACTTTGAAATAGTGGTTTTCATCTGTCATGCATGTCTTCCTACTATATTATCTATGGGTATCCTATTTTGACCTTTATTATCTTTTTTCATATTACTGTTATTTGAGATTTAAATTTGACATTTTCTTTGCCTTTTTGTTGTTGTTGTTGTTGTTTTGAGAGAGAGAGAGAGATACAGGAGGAGGGGTAGAGGGAGAGGGAGAATCTTAAGCAGGCTCCATGCCCAATGTAGCCTGAGGTGGGGCTCAATCCCTTGACCCTGAGATCACAACCTAAGCTGAAATCAAAAGTGGGTTGCCTAACCAAGTGAGCCACCAGGTGCCCTGTTTTTTTGTGTGAGGTCAAATTTTGTGAACTTTTGGGGGAGGCTGTGATTGAGGATTGTTTTTCCTAATTTCATTTTCACGGTCCAGAGCTTGTTCATTCTTTCCCTCTTTTGTTTTTAGTGTTGAAAAGTACAGCAGCTCACTTTGTGAGATTTACTGGATCCTGTGTCCTTTCCCCTTCATTTACTGGTCCTTCCTTTCCTTCAGTGCTAGTTTCCCTATATTGCTCAATTTGGGAACTCTTCCCACCCATTTCTCTCCAGTGCAGGAGGCTGTCCCAGAAAGGACTTTTGGCTTATTGATGTTAAGAGTTCACTGGACTCATACTGCATCAACACCCAAAACCTCTCCATGGATCCCCTTATGGTCACCTGCTTTTAGAGTACACAAAATCCTCCTTTGCTCAAGTTTAATTTTCCATTTGGTGTTTTGGGGTATGTCAGATGCCTCTTTTTTACTTTCTGCTTTTTCCTGTTGGATATGGATGTCACACAGGTGCTGCAACTTCAGTCATTGGTCCCCCTGTTTATAGTTTGTTTATGGAGATAACTCATCACTTAATTTAGTAAGCATATTATCCATATGTTTCTGTCTTTGTTTTTCCTGGAGCACTGTGATATCCAAAGACCTTTTTTTTTCCACTTCTGTAACCATCTCAGAATTATTGAGAATATTTTCAAAGCATAAGAGGCATGAGTAACAATTTTTCAGGTCCAAATTTTTCTCCTATAGAGGTCTGCTCATCCCTTATCAACATTTGAGAATCGAGGTTTCATTTTTTAAAATATTTTAATTCCAGTATAATACAGTGTAATATCAGTTTCAAGTGTATAAGATACTGATTCAGCAACTCTACACATTACTCTGTGTTCATCATAGAAACAAAAAGTAAACTACAAAGCAAAAGTAAAAGACTACACCAAAATAAAAAGCTTTTGCACATTTACTAAAACCATCAGTAAAACAAAAAGAGAACCTACTGAATGGGAGAAAATATTTGCAAATGATATATCTGATAGGGGTTAATATTCAAAATACATAAAGGACAACTCAACACCAAAAAAAACAAAGTAATACAATTAAAAAATGGACACAATTTTTTCAGAGAAATATCTATTCATGTCTTCTGTCCATTTTTTTACTTCTATCCATTTTGAGTTATTAGGTTTTTGAGTGTTGAGTTTGAGAAGTTCTTTATAGATCTTGGATATCAGCCCCTTATCTGTAATGTCAATTGCAAATATCTTGTCCCATTCTGTAGGCTGCCTCTTAGTTAGTTTGTTGACTGTTTGCTTTGCTGTGCAGAATCTTTTTATTTTGATGAAATCCCAAAAGTTCATTTTTGCTTTTGTTTAACTTGCCTTTGGAGACGTGTCTTGAAAGAAGTTACTATACGCAATGTCAAAGAGGTAGCTGCCTATATTCTCCTCTAGAATTTTGATGCATTCCTGTCTCACATTGAGGCCTTTCATCCATTTTGAGTTTATCTTTGTATGTAGTGTATGGAAATGGTCCAGTTTCATTCTTCTACATATAGCTGTCCAGTTTTCCCAGCACCACTTATTGAAGAGACTGTCTTTTTGCCATTGGATATTTTTTCCTGATTTGTCAAAGATTAGTTGACCATAGAGTTGAGGGTCCAGTTCTGGTGTCTCTATTCTGTTCCATTGGTCTATGTGTCTGTTTTTGTGCCAATACCATGCTGTCTTGGTGATCAAGCTTTGTATTATAGCTTAAAGTCAGGCAGCGTGATGCCCCAGCTTTTTCTTTTTCATCCTTCCCTTGGCAATTTGGGGTCTTTTCTGAAAAAATTTCCAACACCACTAGCCATCAGAGAAATACAAATCAAAATCACAATGAGATACCACCTTAAACTAGTTAGAATGGCAAAAATAAAACAGGAAACAACAAATGTTGGCGGGGATGTGGAGAAAGGGTAACCCTCTTGCACTGTTGGTGGGAATGTATGTTGATACAGCCACTCTGGAAAACAGTATGGAAGTTCCTCAAGATGTTAAGAATAGAGCTACCCTATAATCCAGCAATTGCACTACTGGTTATTTACCCCAAAGACATAGATGTAGTGAAAAGAAGGGGCATATGCACCCCAGTGTTCATAGCAGCAGTGTCCACAATAGCCAAACTGTGGAAGGAGCCAAGATGCCCTTCAACAGATGAATGGATTAAGAAGATGTGGTACACTTACACAATGGAATGTTATTCCATTACAGCCATCAAAAACGAGGAATACCCAACATTTGCATTGACATGGATGGAACTTAAGGGGATTCTATTAAGTAAGTCAAACAGAGAAAGACAGTTATCATATGGTTTGGCTCATATGTGGAACATAAGCAATAGCACGGAGGACCATAGGGGAAGGACAGAAAATCCAAAGGGGGAGAAATCAGAGAGGGAAATGAACCATGAGAAGCTATGGACCCCAGGAAACAATCTAGGGGTTTCAGAGGGGAAGAGAGTGGGGGGAGGGAGTAACAGGCTGATGGATATTGAGGAGGGCCCGTGCTGTGATGAGCACTGGGTGTTATACTTAACTAATGAATCACTGAACACTGCATCAAGGACTAATTATGTATTATATAGTGACTAACAACATAATAAAAAAATGCAAAATCAATATGGTGAAAAAATAGACACAAGACATAAATAGACATTTTTCCAAAGAAGACACACAAATGACCAAGAGACACATAAAAATATGCTCAACAACACTGATCATCAGGGAAATGCAAATCAAAACCACAATGCAGTATTCACCCTGTCAGAATGGCTAAAGTCAGAAACACAAACAAGTGTTGGCAAGGATGTGGGAAAAGAGAATCAGGATTGAATTTTATTAAAAATTTCCTTACAAAGCACCATAATAGTATCTTGCAAATCTTTTTAGACCATTTTTCCAAATAAGAAAACTCAAGTCAATAGCATTATATATCCATATTTGCCTGATGAGAGATACGGAGAAAAATAGCAGAGCTTCTCTCAGGACTAATCAATGAAATGAAGGAGACCACCTCAGAATGATCAAATAAATTCTATAACACAACAAAAGTGTTCATTTTCTGTAGCCGGTGGGAGTTGACAAGGCCAGACCTTGGAATCATGCTCATCTCCAGACAAGTATGCTGAATGACTGAAGTTCACAAGTACCTGGGTTTATGTGAGGTTTTATTAAATTGTGTTTGTTAAGAGTTAACTATTAGAAAAATATCAAATTATACATTCTTATTTGGGTCTCTTTAAAATATCTAGATTAACTGTCATCCTTTATCTGGGTAAATACTCATTCGTTGATATGTTTTATTAAGTTAATGGTAGATGCTATTATTTCAGGAGTTGTTATCTAGAATTTATAGAAAATATGTGAGAATTAGAGAAAAGATTACATTTTCTTTTTATCAGATCTACAGACATATGGAGAATCCTTACATTTACGCAATATGATTGTAGTCCAGGGTTGATCATTTGTCTATTAATGGTAGCTTACAAATATCATCTTATTGCCTAAGGAGAATCAAATTATCCTATACAGGATAATTGTATTTATTATTTACATTCTTTATGCCAGACATGGAACAAGCCCCACAGTATCCAAGAAAATTAAGACATGGACGGTCTTCAAATAGCCCATGGGAAAGAATGCACACACTTTGACACATGTAATGAGTGCAATTGAAAATGTGAACTAAATGATATTATTCCATTTTTATGGGTGCAAGGGGGTCATTGGAGGTTCTCAGATAGGATATCTGATTTAATTTTGACAGTTGAATACAAATATTCAGGTTACAAATACAATACAATTTGTATTCAAATACAAATATTTGAATACAAATATCCAAGGGTAAAGGCTCTATTGTTAGAACAAAAGGTATGAAAGCACAATGTCATGAGGAGGGATTGAACTTTAAGTGCTGGTTTTCAAAGGTAATAAGTTAGAAAATCCAGTCTCATAAAGGGGGCTTATTTACCAAAGACTAACTGGTTCTTATTGGTCATCTCTTTCACTAGCAAATAAACTTCAGCTATATAACCTTGATCTTTACAATAAAACTGGTCCATAGTTGACTGTGGGTTAGTTATCTACACATCACTTTCTCACTTCCTTTAGGAAATTGACAATGTCTTTATATAAATACCCTAGAGGAGAGGAGATCCAGGTTTATATTTGAGGAGTCTTGATCCAATAAAGAAATCACCCAGACATAAGCTTCCTTTGCCATTCTTTTATATTTAGCTCCACTCCCTTCTTCGTTGTGACCAATTCATTATTTTATGAACTTCCTATAAACAACCAATAGAAAGAAATACTACTTTTAGTAGTAGTATTTATTATTAGCAGTTGCTAGGGCATTTATTTTAAAAGTGGGATATAAAAATATTGCCTAAGATTAGGTTGGATTGTGTTCGTGGACTCTAGTCATCTACACTTTCCCCTGTCTATTTCTATGGATAGAAATTTTGTAGAAGAGTTAGCTGCAGTGTTGGTTTTCAATATATTAATTTCTAGGAAGTAATTACAAAGGTCTACATGATTATGAATGATTATGCTCAACTGAATATTTAAATGTTTTATTTATTTATTTGAGAGAGAGCACAAGCAAGAACAGGGTGGAGGGGCACAGAGAGAGGGAGAAGCAGACTCCCCGCTGAGCAGGAAGCCTGACATAGGACTTGGTACCAGGACCCTGGGATCATGACCTGAGCCAAAGGCAGACGTTTAAGTGACTGAACCACCCAGGCACCCTCAACTGAATATTTTAAAAGTACATCCAGCAGAATTAGAGACTGATAGACCATGAGGTCTAAAGGAGGAAATTCCTAAATCTAATTAAATTACATCCATGACCTCTTTTCACGCAGGTTTAGATGAGGAGCTAAGATTTAGACTATCTATATGAAGTAAATTGTTCAAGGTGACATAATGATTTGTTGTGTGCATGTGTTATTTTTTTATTTTTTGCTTTATTTGATGGCTTAGACTAAGCAGGTAAATAAATCCTAACACTCACTTCATTCCTACATCAATTGATTTTTTTAGAAGGTAGAAAATCAGTAGAACACTAATCAGGGATATCTACCTAGATACCTTCATTTTTCTTTCATTGGCAAATCATTTAAGTTCTTATTCCTTCTTATGAGAACAAACAATCAAATGAATTGGTGAACTAATAATAAATTATTGGTAAGCATTTAGTATGAGGTTTATTTGCAGATAATTAAGTATAATTACCAGGTTTCATTGGCCCATCTAGAGACAATTTGTTACAATTAAAATGTAAAATTAGTTTATGAATATTGACAGATTATCCAACTCTAAAGTCACATGTATAAAAAATGTGTTTTAGTGGCTCTAAACATTTAAAACTAGAAGAAAATTCTGTGGCATTTTTTGCATATTTCCATGCAATCCAACATTATCATTTTGATTAACAACCAAGATTCAGTTTACAGGTTGTGATCTTGCTATAATTTCTGAAAAACTAGAAGGAATAAAAACAAATAAAATATCCCAATACAGAAATGATGGTTTTGGTGACTTTAAGTCAGAGACTTTTATCTCTCCTGTGGCTTAAGTATCTCTGTGCCTTTTTAGATTTGGGGGTCTGGAGTTGTGTCGTTGCAACCATACTTAATGGTACTTAGTGAACAATTACTATGTAAAATACATACCAAGATTTTTAGAGATTGACATGGGAAGTAGAAACCATGATCTATCATGCCCTTAAATAGTTTAAAAAGAAAGGAAGAAGCCAGGGTAATAAAGAAAGAATGGTAATATTATAAGGGCAGGTGTAGCATATGAATATATGAGTATGTGTATGTGTTCAGGAACAAATCCTATACAGTAATTCCTGAGCATGGGTAGAGAGTTGCTCAGGAAGGAAGAGAAAAATTTATCTTTATTGAAAGAAAGTGTCAGTGAATCGTGGATTAGAGTTCTGAAGCCGGAAAGAGGGTAGGGTTTAGGACAATTGAAAAATTATTCCAGTGGGAGGAGCTTGAAGTTTACCGTGGGTAGAGCAGCTGGATGAAATGTGGCAGACAGGTTTACCTGGCTCTTATAGAGGACCCATCAGCAAAGTGATAGTTGCAGGAAGTCTTGGAAGTTCACCTTAATACATTCGTTTTGTTGAAAGGAAAGTCTGACATGCAGGGTCTCATAGCTTGTGGATCAGAGGGCCTCCCAAATAAGAGGAAATTTCCAGTGTATTGACAATATTGATTTTATAATTCTCTTTATATAGTTCTGGGGTTTGAAAAATGATTTTCTCATTAAAATGTTCTGTGTAGTTATTTCTATTGGGCTAGAGTATTGGAGGGTACAGGGACATGGTCTTCCTTTTTTCATTCGTTTAAATATTCAAAATGCACTTATCTCTCACTATGTGGCAGGCTACTTGAGAGCATAGAATGTGTTGAGTTGATGAAAGTAGTTTCTATGTGCCTAATTCTACATGGAAGATAGAAATGTAGCCTTCACCATAACATAGAAAAAGAAAGAGCTGTCAGGTGGGAAAAATGAAAAGCAATTTATAGTGAATCACAAAATGGTTTTAGTTTCTAAATACTATGTTTAACATCTCCATTGTCTCTTTCCTGTAGCTGTTACACATGTGCCTACATGTACACAGATAATCATATGCAATTTGCCAACCAACTCTGGGTTCATTCTAACTCTGCCTGCTCTTTGAATTTCACAGTCATGTGATCCCCACTCAATGCAGAGAAGAACCCGCCATCTGCTAAGACCCTCGTTGAATTCAAGGACATGTGCTGACGACTCACAGGTGCGGCCTTGCCTCCTCAACGAAAACTGCTTCCAGTTCCAGTACAATCTAACAGGTATAGTTGAAATCCACAGCCATGCCATTTCCCCTGAACACTGACACATTGACTAATGGGAGAATATGTGTGTGTGTGTGTGTGTGTGTGTGTGTGTGTGTGTGTGTGTGTGAGCGTGTTCTTGGGATTAAGGTCTGACGGTAGAATGTGAGAGTGTATTGCATGAAAGCCTGAGGATTTACCATTTCCAGTGGCCCTTCACAAAAGAAATGCCCACTCTTGGCATGTAGATTCAGCAAAACCACCTGGAATCTCTGAGTTCCAAGATGCTTAGAAAGACTTGGCAAAGTTTCAGCATAGAGCTGAATTAAGCCATGATAAACTGAAATAAGAAAAATGCGCAGCAGGAGATAATTTAACATTTAGGGAGGAACATTGTCATGCTGTCATAGAATTTAGCTCTTCCGTGGCCTTTCAAGCTTGTGATGTACTTTGCTCTGTGTATCTCAATGAGGATAAATGGTAGACCTGAGTGGACAGGAATGTTTTAGAGGCTCGGGGAATCCCACCCACTTCATTATTCAGCCACTGCTCAGGTGTGGGCACCACAGTGTCTGATACCACAGACTGTTCAGTTACATTGGTTTGCTACCTTTCGTTACCTGCAGAAGCAGATATACGAAGTGCCACCAAATGTGGAACCGTGTTAAGTGTCAACGTTGAATTCAGTCCTGACCACCAAACCACCACTTGCCTGCAGAGGCAAAGCAATGGCCTCTTGTGAAACCGGTTCCCCACTGAGGTCACGCTGTCACGGCTGGGATTTCTCAAATAGAAAACTTTATAGGGAATTCTAGGGGGCCGTTTGTCCTTATGAGTGAAAGAAGACCTAGTGTATTTGCCCTTTTTTAGCTAAAGGTTCTTCAGATCCTTGATTTTTATAGTAATTTTTCAGAAATACATGCTATACTGGAAGAGCATGTCTTTGAAATACAGATTTTATGGGGCACCTGGGTGGCTCAGTCAGTTTAGCGACCAACACTTGATTTCGACTCAGATCGTGATCTCAGGGTCATGAGATTGGCCCCTGCATGGGGCTCTGGGCTCAGCAGGGAAACTGCTTTGCTCCTCCCCTGTTTGCATACAAGCACTTGCGCCAGAATGCATTCTCTCTCTCCCTCCCTCTCTCTCTCTCTCTCTCTCTCTAGAATAGAATAGAATAGAATAGAATAGAATAGAATAGAATAGAATACTGATTTTATTATGCATGGGCTTACTATTCCTGTTAAACTCATAGGTCATTTATCAAACATTGAAAATGTATTTAAAGAGGTTCTCAGTGTTTATCATCAAAGAGCATTCTTTGTAACTACACCAAAAGTAAGAGGTTTTTTGTGTTTGTTTTAAGAACCAGATTAATGGGGACACCTGGGTGGCTCAGTCAGTTAAGTCTCTGCCTTTGGCTCAGGTCATGATCCCAGGGTCCTAAGGTCGAGTCCAATCGAGTCGGACTCCCTGCTCAACAAGGAGTCTACTTCTCTGCCTGCCACTCCACCTGTTTATGGGCTCTCTCTTTCTCTCTCTCTCTCTCTCTCCCAGTTTTCTATCCCTCTCTCTCTGACAAAGTAATAAATCTTAGAGGAATCAGATTAACTATGGGATAATTCATTCAAACTCCCAGTTATCTAGTTTATAACGCAACTATCCAAATCTATAAAAACCTTCCCTCATGAGAGAATAATTTGAAAAAAGTACATTTTCTGTAATAAGCATATAGTCCTGAGGTACCTCTCTTTCCTTTCTGAGGCACCCTAGTGCCACTGTACTGAAGTATGAAATGGTTTAAATGATTATATTTATTCCTTGAAAATATTTTCAGGTACATAAAACAGTAGCATTGTTTCTGGGTTCCTTTTCTCTTAGTTATCCCCGACAGAGGATTTCAGACTAGTTTTCCTTCACCATCCCGGTTCGCGTCTATCCCTTCCTCTTCAGTCGACAGTGAAATAGTCTCTAACAGACGGTTCAGTTCTTTACTTTCAGAAAGCAAACTTAGGAAGGTAACACAGTTTTACGGGATTTACTTACTTGTTTTGCAATCAAAGAATTGCAGGTGCTTTTTGAAGCCACCTGCAAGTGATTTTAGGGTTATATGTGTATATGTACATACACACTGTCCTTCCTCACCAATGCAAATAATCAAAGGTTTGTTGTATTTTGCTCACATGACCATAATTCTGAAACTCAGTGTGGTGATCCTATACCCGTAGAGTGGAGCACATGTCAGCTGAGTGAAAATGCCACCTGCGGACGAGGCATCAAGACCCGCCTTCTGAGCTGTGTGCGCAGTGATGGCAAGCCGGTTGGTGTGGACCAGTGTGAGCAGGTAATGGGTCTGTATTTGTAACTCACATTTGAGGCTTTGTGTTTCTTAGTATTAAGCTGCAACCTTGATGCTTGATGTAAAAGACAGCCTGATTCCTTCCAGAAGCTTCTTGAAGCTTCGGTTCAGTTAGAGTAAGAAGGACCTGGTAAGGGGCCCTTATACCTCATGAGTTTGAACTTGGTCAAAATGACTGGGAAAGGTACTTTGGCCTGGAGGAAAAGGATTCATTAAAAAATTATTACTTTCAAGAACTTGTATAGATATACTTGCTTGTTCACAAACTATTCACATCCAGTGATTTTCATGTTTAGGACTCTGTATTAGGCCGGTGATTCATTTGCATATATGAATACTGTGCCTTGCATATAAGATGAACACTGACACTTGCTATTAGAAAATGCTGCTCATTTGCTTAGCAAATGATTGCTAGATAAATAGCACAGTTGTATTTTTCTTCTCAACCTAAGTTAAAATGCCTCCCTGCCAAGTTCCAATTAGTGAGTTCTGAATTTTTATAAAGTTATTGTTCCTTTCTTTCCTATGATAAACTATGTAGAGGTTGGACAAAAGCTGTAGTCAAACCTGTTCCAAAGAAGTTGCATTTAAAAATCTCTCTGGGGACAGTTTAATAGAAATGAAGATGACCACACGCTGTCATACTGGTAGAATCATCAGCACAGTCTTTGGAATAAATTGAAAATACAGGGTCAGTTAACTCAGGCTCCCCACAGAAGCTTCCTAAACAAATTGGCAAAATGAAAATTGGTCCCATTTCTCCTGGCATAGGTGGAATCCACAAGTGGAATGAAAATCAAACCAAACTTTTCTCACCTATCCTGACTTAAGTATTCTCCTATTAAGTAGTGTAAAAACAGCTATCTATACCAACAGGGACAGCCATAGATAATAACCCTGAGACCGAGCCATCTGAAGTTGGACATCCCGTTTGGCGAAGTTCTAAAACTGGCTAAGCCAGGGCAGAGTTCTGTCCCCAAGTGTCAGTGCTTGATTTTAACATTCCATTTAACCTGGCTCTTCAAAAATGGTCTGCTTTAGGAAAAATAAACCACCAATCGACAGCAACTCATAATAAGTAAAAAATCTTATATTTGGTATATGTAATAAATCTTTTGATACAAAGTAAACTGTAAACTATTCAGTAACAGAAAAATCAGTTTCTCTGCTTTTCAAATACCATATGTTCAATAAATATTTAAAGGATATTAAAGAAGTCCCAAATTATTAACCTATCTAGAGTATCCATATAGCTCAAATAGATTGAAGATCCTATTTTTTTCTCTATTGCCTATGTAATTTGTAATTTTTCTATTGCCTATGCTGCACATAATCATGCTATAATCATCCATTTTAGCTTGGTGTGGACATTGCTAACATTTAACATGCTTTGAATGTCAGACATTGCTAACATTTAACATGCTTTGAATGTTATTTCCTAAATAAACAAACAGTCTGTGATTTCTGTAGCAGGATTTTTCATTGTTCTTTCTGTGTTTCTTAGATGATTTATTTTCTTCCATGAAGATCTCTTCTAGTTTGGCCATTAGAAAAATCTACATTTTTGCTTCCATGCTGGTTTAAGAAAGGACAGGAGGAAAATAAACCATATCACCAATTTTTTTTCATGATTTAGAGTATTAGGTTATGTTTTCAACCTAATAGGTGTTTTCAATGAGCATAGTTGGATTGTTGATTCTGTTTTTATTTTTATTTATTTTTTTAGCCTGGCTAGCTGTTAATTTTGTGCCGTCTTTGTACCATTAGCTCATCCAAAAGTGCAAGGTACCTGAATTTAACACTGAGGCATCTTCTTGCTTCTGTGCTTGCTAAGCAAGGACAGATGTCTGTGTCCTATAACTGCCCACTTTCCCAGTACCCTAACTGCAGGTCTATTCTATACTCGAGGATTTTTTTTAAAAAGGAATTTGGGCCAACAAACTTCTGTGAAGTTAGGACAACTATTTTCTAAATCTGCCACCTATTTATATGAGAAAATATATTTTTCCATACAAAGACATAGAAAGATTATTATCATAGAATAAAGTCTTTCCCATGAAAGGATAGTGATTTGATTTGACAGTGATAGGATTTCTGCAGTAAAATCGTACTTTATTTCCATCTGCAGCGTAACTTGGAGAAGCCTCAGAGAATGAGAATTCACTGCCTGGTGGAATGTGTGGTCAACTGTCAGCTCTCAGGGTGGACAGCTTGGACAGAATGTTCAAAGACCTGTGGCCGTGGAGGTATTTGGGTTCCCTATGTTTGTCCCCACTAAATAGTTTGGTTTTTATTTCTTTATTATTTTTTTATTTTAATTTTTTGAAGTAGGCTCTAGGCCCAGTGTGGAGCCCAAGGTGCAGCTTGAACGTCACAACCCTAAGATCAAGACCCGAGCTGAGATCAAGAGTGGGTTGCTTCAGTGACTGAGCCAACTAGGTGCCCCAGCAGTTTGGTTTTTAAATACCTTTCTGGATGCCGTAGCTTGACAAATGGGCATAAGGCATGTTGGCCAGTTGGTGGAGGCAAGTGAGGCTGACCCAGAGGAGAAGAGAGATAGAACTTGCCTTGTATCAGTCCTTTCTGTTAAGGTAGAGGTTGCAAACCTTACCTGGTCATAGTGGCAGACACCAAAAGAACTGTTAGCCCAGTGGGACAGTGTTTTTTCAAAAGGTCATAAACTCAGGGTACCTGGGTGACTCAGTCAGTTAAGCGTCCAAATCTTGATTTCGGCTCAGGTTATGATCTCAGGGCTCTGAGCTGAGTGTGGAGCCTGCTTAAGATTCTCTCTGTCCCCCTCTCTCCAGTTCCCCGCTTCTAAAAAAAAAAAAAAAAAAAAAAGTCATACACTCAACAAACAAAAAAATACTGGCTTCCATGGCTCTTGGAAGAAGTTTGTATTATGTAAGTAATCTTGTGTCAGACAAATCCCCAAATCAAAATGCCTTAATATCCCAGACGAGAGACTAATTTTCCACTCATATAAAAGGGTTGTTTGCACTTTAGAAAAGTCAGTCAAGAACACCAATTGATGAAGGATCTACCACTTTAATATAAGCAATTGTCTCTGGAGGGTGCCTTCCAGTTGGTTCTATGCAGAGTCTGATGGGCCAGTTTGGAGGTAGCATACATCCGTTCCATCCATATTATACAAAATTTAGTGCCATGTTCCCAGCTTAATGCAAGATGGGCAGGCAGCAAATGTAGTTTCTAGATGGCCAGTCACTTCTCAACAATAGTATTCACTGTGGAGGAAAAGGAGTATAAATCTGTAGTGAGCAGATAGAAATCATTACCACAAGTTTCCAGGATCTGAGTGGGCAAATGATAAACAATGGCAAGGAACGAAAGGCAATTGATACTCAGAAGCTAGGCAAATGAATATATAGGTAGCACTCCAGCACCAAACTAAAGTGGAGACCAAGACCTTGTCCATGGAAAAGAGCAAAAGAAAATAGTTGGAAAGCACAGACCTGTGGTTTAGGATAGGACTGAGATTCTAAAAAAGAGTTCGCTTATCACAAGGTAGATATCAGATATTTGGAATAGGATTCTAGGAAAAATCTGGTGTATGGTTAGGCACTAAGCTGAGGAGAAAGGAAGAATTGCAAGTTGCAGGAATCATGGAATCAAAATGGGAGGAGGATACGCCAAGGCCTGGATCTGCTAGCCAAACAAAACTATTTGGGACAGGTTTCTCAAAGTGACTGGACTACGGGCACTAGGACATAGGCTCTTTTCTAAGCTACTACCAAAGGAGTGAGCTAGAGTTGCAGAGAATTCTCTGCCTCAGTTGGGATTATCTGAGGAACTGAGCCAAGATCCAGCACGGGAAAGGGGCTCATGTGTGAACTCAGCTATCAGATTTTGGAGAGGGCAGAACTGAAGACAGTAGTCAGGGTCTGTACTAGGACAAATGAGGCTAAGAAAATTGAAAACTACTTCAGCAAAGAGCATCACTCACAATGAAAATATGAGAGTCACAGTGTCCGATGATGACGTGCTGTTTCCTGCACAGTTGAGAGCCTGTAAAGAACCTCAGGAAACCAAATGGAGAATCTTAAGATTTCAGTGCTTGACTGTTGCTCACTCAGATATTCCGATTGGCAGCATGGTACCGTCTCCAGCTGGGCATCCACTTTAACAATGGGTTAATCTAGATTCAAAATGCAGATGTTTAGGCAGATTACTTAATCTGATTCTCAGTTTCTTTATCTATAAAATAGAATTCATGCATACTGGAGTTGTCTTTGGTGGGAGAATTAAATAATATGAAGTATATAAACATCTAGCACAGTAACTGACCCATCATGGGTGTTTATTGTATGTTAATTTCCATCTCCATCTTCTTAGCTCCCAATAGTAGAGAGGGTCATTGGAGACTCCCTACAATCTTTTAAGGATTATTCTATAGACTTAGGCACTCTGTCTCCCAATTTCATTTCTCATCCTTTTACCCCACCTGAAATCCATGTGGGAAAGTCACAGCCTAAGTGTATTTTTAAAATGCAAATTTGAACGATTGTTTTCTTAAGGACTTTTGTCCTTTAAACAAATACCCATGTGCCAGTTCCGGTTGCATGTGTTGGGAAGCAGCAGTGGGAGGGAAGTAGACACTTCTCATGGAGTTGACAGTGCAGTTGGACAATTGACAGACCAGCAAAGAGGTGATAATGTATGTTGATGAGCTCACTACAGACTCAAACAAATGAGAGGTGTTTTCACAGTAGTGATGTCTTCTGTCAAACAACTGGGTGCTTCTCCTCCAGCAGTGATTCACCCTGGTTATTCCACAGCCATAAACACTGCAGTCTCATCCTCTTACGTTCCTGGGAGGTGTGTCTTTTACAGTGGTGAGGGGTAGCATGGAAAAGTAGAGAAAGGATGAAGTCCTGTACTGTAAACATGGTCCACGGGGACCTGTGGGATCTCACCCGTGCCTGCCTCTCTCTGCCCCATCACCCTCCCCTGATACATGGTCTCGCTCTGCTCGAATACAGGGTATTTCAGTCACATCCTTGAGTGGGTGCTACTTTTCCTTAGGGAGAGCATCTTACCATCACCCCAATACTGCCTCCTACTACTCTTCTCATGCAAGAATTGAATCAGTTGTAATGTCTGTATGTCTGAGGGGCCAAAGACCCTGTTTGGGTTCTTCATGGGTACACCCCACGCCCTAGTTCCCATGGACACAGTACCTGACACATTGGGGGAATTTCACTTAATATCTGTCATTGCCCGTGCAGTTCTGCATCAGGGGAAGAGCCCATATACTGGATGATAAACCCAAAAGCAGCCAAACCTGCCCCGGAATGTTTTCCTCAGCCCTGAACTAAATGCATGCATCTTAGGTATCATTACCCAAGAATGCACTCAATGCAAAGGAGACAGATCTGTGTATTACTATTTTTGCCCGGCGGTCCTAGTTCTGTCGCTGTGCCAGGTCAGTGAAACAGGACACATCTCCGTGTTATGATAATCCACTGCCTTTAGAGATCAGATCCTTCATTGTACGCTTAGTACTCAAGTAGTTAATTTTTCAGGCAGTTCTTTTGTGCTGTGGACTCAGCAGCCTATTTGTCTATTTGAAAGACAAAAACAGTGCGCCTGGGTGGCTCAGTTGGTTGAGCGACTGCCTTCGGCTCAGGTCATGATCCCGGAGTCCCGGGATCGAGTCCCATATCGGACTCCCGGCTCTGCGGGAAGTCTGCTTCTCCCTCTGACCTTCTCTCCTCTCATTCTCAGTCTCTCTCTCTAATAAATAAATAAAATCTTTAAAAAAAAATTTTTTTTTAAAAAATAAATAAATAAAAGAAAGACAAAAACAAACAAAAGAAAAACCTTTCCAAATCTGAATCCCACTATTGGAGAATTCTAGGTAATTAGCGTTTGAACTTAAATTCACCTTTCCTAAGCCTTAGAATAATAAAGAGAAGCAATCAACGATTTCCTAAAGAAGTTATTGTGTGAACTAAGGTACCAGTGGGACTGGGGAAGAAATGGTAACTACTTGGAGAAATCAGGTTGCAAAAACACTTGGAAGTCATCGAAATGGTATCCGTTGGCATTCAATATAGCACTGGTTATAAATCACCTCTAGTTACTTTCTTTTTTTTTTTTTTTTGAAGATTTTATTTGTTTATTTGACAGAGAGAGACACAGTGATAGAGGGAACACAAGCAAGGAGAGCAGCAGAGGGAGAGGGAGAAGCAGGCTTCCGGGAAGAGCAGGGAGCCCGATGCGGGACTCCATCACAGGACCCCGGGATCATGACCTGAGCTGAAGGCAGACGCCTAACGATTGAGCCACTCAGGCGCCCTCTAGTTAGCTTCTAAGGGTTGATTAGGATATCTTCTTGGGAAGCCTTTCTTGATCTTTAGATGTCTTCATCTCCTGAATTGTCAGATGTAATTATACCTTTAAAACTATATTCCATAATCCTGATATCTGTCAGACCCTCCAGTGATCTAAACACGTGTATATTCCATGTTCCTTTATTCATGCAGCAAAGATTTATAAAGTTTAGATCTATTATCCTGGCACCTAATGGTGTCTTCTTGCATTGTTAAAAGCGGCAGTGTGAGAAATAAATTATATGGTGACCATGTGATTTAGATGTCTGCCCTTGAAGGCACGGACTGTCGAAGTGTATTCATATGTTTTACAAATATCCATTGGATACTTCCTGAGTGTCAGGCATTCTGCCGACAGCTGAGGCCACACTTGAGGGAGCAGAAAGGATCCCAAGCGGACAGAGTCCCCTGACATCATACAACGGATGTTTCAGTGGAAAATTAAGTGGTGATGACGAGACAGATAGCAAATACATGAGGATATAAACACAAAAGTAACCGATGTCCACAATAAAACCAAAGAGAGCATGTGCTGGAGAATAAGGAGATCAAGTATTTTGCCAGGGAGTGAGGGATGGGGGAAGAAAAGCCACCGAAGAGGTGATATCTATGTCAAGACTGAATGACAAGGTGCCACAGCTCTTAGAACTGGTGTTTTCTTTAGGAGCCTACTCTTACTCAACTTCACAAGCATTTTTTGACTACCTGTTACATGAAAGTCTCTATGTCAGGACCTGCAGACCAAAAGCTAAACATCAATATTTTTATAATTATATTTGTGCCCGATTTCAGTCTTAAATAAATTGAATGGTACCAAGAAGACGAGGACACATGACCCTAGAATTTCTAAGTACCCAGCCTCAGGATATTGCGGAGAGAGCCTTTGTGCTTACATTACGTTATACCCCACAGCCCCCAAACCTGTCCAGTTCCAGCCCCAGTGTTAGAGCCCCACTCTTCTCTGATCATCACCCACCCCCACCACAGGCAGACAGTCACGTTTCCAAAATGAGAGAATTATGTATTTAGATCAGGCCTTAATCCTCATGCGCAAGCTAAAAGCAATAAGCAAACAGCGATAATCAAAAGCAAAAATGTATGGCATGGATGAATGTGTTTCTTAAAAGAGACCAAACTCTGGAGCTGAAAGGGTTGGAAGCTATCATCAAAAAGCATCTGTACCTTGTCCCTTCTGAGACAGTGTGCCAGCAGCTGTCTTTTGTATGAGCGCTTTCGTTTTTCCAACTGTTGGTGGCAACGGGGCAGAAACCATGAGAGGAGATAGTTTATTTAGTCACATTACAGTGGGCAAGCAAGTTGCATGGGAGTCTGACTCCAGCACCTGCGGCTCTCCGTGGACTTCTTTATCAAAGGCAAAAAAGTTCACACAGTTGTCTCAGTTTATGAATTCGCTGGCTGTCAAGCAAACGCTGGTGTGCTAGATGTCCCAGATGCTCCCCCCACGAGCCACACTTCTGCCATCAAATCCTCAGAACTACATTGATCTGGGGAGAGATTTTCAAATGAGCTCTTCCTTTATTTTCCAAGTGTCTGGCTTGCCTCTTTAATGTACACCTGATGCTTGGCATATACTTTCCAATTGTGTTAAAGATTTCAAGGTCAGAACAGTTTGAATCCAATTTATTTCACGTCAGAGAGAGACTGATTGTAAGCTTCCACTAAAGAATCTTTTTAGATAGATTTCAAAGATCAAAGCTTGTAATAGAAGAGCTTAATATTTGGATTAGTCATGTTCTTTGTTGAATTTTCATCAGTTCAGTGGAATGTAGAACTCCCTAAATTTAGCATATCATGAATTATTCATAATTATTATTTAACTGATAACACTCTAAGAATGTTATTAATCCCAAACTGATTTTTTTCCCGTTTCGTATTTTTTAATTCAATGTATATGAGTTTATGTTTTCTATATTATACAAACCAGCCTAATTCCATGTTTTCCAGCTGGCATATAATTTTTCTGTCAACTCTGGCCAATAATGCAGAAGTAATTTTGATTAACTCCAAAGTACCACCACTTTGTTACTCTTCTGGCTTTTTTTTTTTTTTCTTTTCAGGCAAAGGTAAATTGGTACTTTCGGTTTCAGTGTCTATATAAAATGTGATCAGTGTCCTATCCTTGATCAGTCACAGTCCAATAGTTACAACAATTCAAATTTATTTGTTAGATCAAGTAATTAGCTCCTATGACAAGAGAATAAGAAGCTCAATTGTAGACTGTAGAATGGGGAAAACAAAAGACTGAACAAGAAATCAGAAGATCCTAGTTTTTGAGCTGGCTTTTCCAAAGTCAAGTTGTAGGTCTTTGAACTAGTCTTTGCAGAACTCACTTGCACTACTTTTTATCTGTAAACTGATGAAATGTTAGAATAATTACTGTTTAACATCTTTTGGTCAAAGGTGCAATTAGTGGAGCCAGAAGTGTTTTAGTGACTTTTTACAACAATACTATAAAGTATAGGCATAGGCAGAACTTTACAGGTGACATGATAAACAAGTAACCAGCTGAAGGTCATGTAGTTTGTCAGTTATGGAGCAATGATTCAAACTCATGTTCATGTGTTTCCAAAGCCCTATTTGTTCCACTTTGCCCCTTTGCATCTGACACTGTACTTGTAAACGGTCATGTTATGCCCATGGC
>CM052810.1:91385495-91414251 GCA_028533885.1 Nasua narica | reverse complement strand
CAATTGTGCATACAAAGTGAAAAGCGGCATCAAGGTAGGTGCCTATACGGTGCCAGGATTGGCCTACATTTTGATCTGTTTGGTGGTTTATCAGACATATAAAAAGTAAAACTGTATTAAGTTGCACCCTTAAGATCTGTGCATTTTAACGTGTGAAATTTATACCTGATCAGAAGACTATTAAAAATTCCTAAAATTAGAAAGAGAAAATGTACATATATTACCCTAAATCATACTACACTTGATAATATAGAAATGCAGCATGGATAAAGATACATCTGGTAATAGATGGAAATGAGAGGGAGGTAGAAATAATGGTTATGGCCTTAGAATACATTAAAGCATTTGAGCTTGAAGTTTGGTCATAATTAACAAACTCAAGGTATCATTCCAACTTGCTTGAGGTGATATTTATGATTAAAATATGGCAATTAAAGAAAGCAAAAAGAATGTAATAGAAAAAGAAAAAATTAACATTTCTATATGGAAGTCTACAAACAACAAACGATTATGTAAGTGATAGAAGCTGATAAAAATGATCATTTAGCTCCATAATTGCAGATTTTATTGACAAAGATACAATTTTTCAAAAAAGATTTTATTTATTTTTTTTTAGAGAAGGAGAGAGAAAGCATGAACAGGAAGGGGAGAGGGAGAGAGAATCACAAGCAGACGCTACACTGAGTGCAGAGCCCAACATGGGGCACGATCTCTGGACCCTGAGATGATGACTTGAGCTGAAACCAAGAGTTGGATGCTCAAACCAACTCTATCACCCAGGTGTCCCCAAAGATAGGAATTTGAGGGAAGAAATAAAACAAACTAGATATCTTTGACACACAGTGTTCATAATTGGTGTTTTGTTCACAAGCTTATAACAGATAAAAATATATTTAAGGTATTTTTATAAAAATGAAAGAAAATAGTAATATTAAAATACTAAAATACATAAAAAAATGTAAAGCACAGTCCATAAGCCAAAGGAAACAAAAGCAATCTCAAGGATGTATTTTTTTTAAAGCGTAAAAGATGACAGATTCTAGTTATAAAAATTAAAATTTAAACACTTCTATGAAAGGCCAAAAAATTAATATATACTTGTAATAAAAATCTTCTTTAGAAGAAAATATAGAAAAAATGCTGAATGAAGATGACACATATAAGAAGAAAGCAAAGCAGAAAATTCTATATCAGATGAAATAGAATAACAAGGCAAAGTTCTAATGAAACAAAGATCAATTAAAATCATTGAAGCAAACATTTATGAAACTTACTGTGCTAAATGACATGGTATTGAACTATGAAAATTAAACCTGATTATAAAGGAGAATTTGACAGAAATACAATCTTATTAGCATACCCTAGCAGACTGCTGTCAGTCTATAACTTTTCAAGCTGGCTAATGACAAGCGTGTATACAAGACTTTTGAAAAAGAGAGCACTGAATTTTTCCATATATACACATGCATCCTAAGAAAGGCAGTAATTCATTTTTTCAAACATAGTGCAACATGTTTGATCCTATACCAGTCTCCTAAGCAACCCTCAATACATTTTTAAAGTAAATTGAAATAAATAAAATCTTAATTAGGAAAGCCATTAAAACTTAAAATTTTAAATAAGCCTTAGAAACAACTATTTAGGACATAAGGACATTTGTATTTTGGTGGACTTTTTAGTCAACAGTTAAAATGAGAATACTTCATACCAAAATTTAAGGTGAGAGCCAACTCCTTACTTAGAATTTTTTTTTAAAGATTTTTATTTATTTGAGAGACAGAGAACGTGAGAGAGAGCATGAGAGGAGAGAAAGTTAGAGGAAGAAGCAGACTCCCCGTGGAGCTGGGAGCCCGATGTGGGACCCGATCCCCGAACTCAAGGATCATGACCTGAGCCGAAGGCAGGTGCTCAACCAACTGAGCCACCCAGGCGCCCTGAGTAGTCCAACTACTCTTACCCTGTCCACATTCTATTAGATAAATCCTGTAATATTCTTTACATTAATATTATTGAATGTTTTCGTTATTGCAAAAGGCAGTAAATACATTAAAAAGTAATTTATTCTAGGTAGAGAATACATACTTTTAAACCCAGAAGTAATAGACTGGTAAGTACAACAACCAAAAATAACAAATTAGAGAATAAAACAGAAGACCAAAGTTGATCATGAAATGAAACCCTGAAATTGATATCACTAAAATAAATAAATTTCTGGCACATCTAACCAAAATAAATGAAGAGAAAAAAATAATAAACAGAAAAACAGAGAGAATAACAGATGCAGGAAGTCTTCTCCCCAAGGGGAATTTTTAAATGTAGGAGAAAAAGAAAATTAGGTTTCCACACTTAACTCAAGGGATAATAGCAATCTGAAATAAACTGATTAACCTGGGAAACTGAGAACGTAACTAAGGGTGCCCTATCAAAAGGTCATGTCCAAACAGTTTTATAGATAAATTCTATCAACCATTAAGCACCCATACTTTCTCAGATTTGTAAACTGTTTCAAAGCACAGGGAAGTTTTAAGGCATGCAAAGTTTATTTAATAGCACTGGGAGAACTCTGGCATCAAAAGCTTACAATAATGGGTCACCTGGATTGCTCAGTTAAGCATCTACCTTTGGCTCAGGTCATGGTCTCTGGGTCCTGTGATCAGGTCCATGTTGAGCTCGGGGCCCTGCTGAGCAGACAGTCTGCTTCTCCCTTTCCTCTGCCCCTCCGCCACCCCACTTGCTCTGTCTCTGTCTCAAATAAAAAAATAAAATCTTAAAAAAAAAAAAAGCTTACAATAATAATACATAAAAGAGAAACTTCAAGTCAATCTCAATTATACAAATATGATGGGAAAGAACTAATGTGTTCAATTATATAATAAATGCTTAGAAAAAGAAACTCAGTGCTATAATAAAAAATATAATACACTGCAAAAGATTGGATTATTTTTTCTGGGACAGCAAAGACATGTGAAGAACTTAAAAACCATGAATTCAGCAATTTATACACATGCGCAGAATAACTGTAATGCAGGTCAAGTATTTAATCAAGAAAATCTAAATCCACAACTGATAAAATCTCATACATGTAGAGAAATAAATACGTTACTATCATAGACTGGTATACTAGGCAAGTCAGTCATGGTGTCTGTCACGCCCAAATTCCCATTACAGTTGGCCTCATCCTGCCCATAGTTCTAGTTCAGAAAACAATCATCAAACTGGCTCATGTTAGGATCAGGCTCTGTGTCCACCATATTGCTGTGTCTTGACAAAAATTGCTTTTCTTTTCTAAGATTTTATTTATTTATTTATTTGAGACAGAGACACAGCGGGGAGAAGGGCAGAGGAGTCTGAAGCAAGGCTCCATACCAGGACCCTGGGATCATGATCTGAGCCAAAGGCAGCTGCTTAACCAACTGAGCCACCCAAGTGCCCTGACCGAAACTGCTTTTCCCAGTATTAGCTATGGTAAGCAGCTCAACCAAGGGTCTAGCTCATCCTTGGACTTTCACAAGACAATACTGTGAGTACTGTTTAGGGACAAGGAATAGTGGAAGCACAGCTCAGACATGCAAAGTGAAGCATAGGTACTAACAGCAAAGAGAAAAATCAGGAGGACTATGGAAAAGAGATATGAACTCAAACAATTTCACTGTAATTTCTGTCTTCTTTAAAAATTGGAAGTGGCAGTTTGGTGGTCCTAGCTTTAGTTTTTGGTCTTGGTCTTTTGTTCCTTGAAGCCAAAAGAAAAATATTATAAATTATTTATCTCTATATAATAGTCATAACTGTAAAATAATGTTGCTGTGAAACTAAGGAATATGACAAGGATACCCAATAACCAGTAATGTCACTGATCATGGTTGTTGTGAGCTCTGTCCAACTAAATACAGCCTGAAAAGAACAATTATACACAGTCAGAATGAGGACACACTATTTGAGATGATAAGGTTATATCTCCTAAAATATGAAGAAAACAGACCCAAAATATAAAAGAGAAAGTACAGAAGTCTAGTGAAATGAATGGAAACATGAAAAAAATAAAAGAAAACCCAATACTTTGTGGTCCATGCAGCAATAACATTTAAAGTGGTGCTATTTAAAATGGTAATGCCTAAGTATAAACTTTACATAAAATGCCTACATCATAAAGGAGGCCACAAAATTTCAGAGAGATACATAAAAGGGCTGAATTTAAAAAAAAGTACACAAATTGTCAAGATTTTACAAAGCTAGAAGTTAGACACTAACATTTTATTTACATAATTCTCTATAGTTTTCTGTACATCTAAAATATTCCATGATTAAAAAAGAGAGAAAGAGAGCCCAATCAAGATGGTGGAGTAGGAGGATCTCGAGCTAATGTCTCCAAACGGACACACCAAAGCTACAACTATGAATGGAGCAACTCTTTCTGAATGTAACCTCAACACCAGCAGAAAAGCTCTTACATAGCTAAAGCTACAAAGGAAAAGTCACATCCAGAAAGTAGGAGGGGCAGATGAGGTCTGGGTGGGACCCATAATCCTAGCACTGTGACCCACAAGCATGAGCGGTATCACAGGCACTCATGTCCTCCCTGAGGTGGGGCTCAAGCCCGACATCAGGCACCTCCATCCCCTCACCTCCACTCTGGGGACGGGCATAAGGAAAACTAGCCACCATAACATCTGGCTTTGAAAATCAGGAAGGCTTCACTGTGGGGGTGCCAGAGGGCTACAGATACTCTGCTATAAAGGGTCTCACTCCTCTGAGACTCAGCACAGAGGCATCATTTATTTTTTTATTTTTTATTTTTTTAAAGATTTTATTTATTTTTTTTAAAGATTTTATTTATTTATTTATTAGGAAAGAGAGAGAGTGAGAGAGCAGGTCAGAGTGAGAAGCGGACTCCCCATGGAGCTGGGAGCCCGACATGGGACTCGATCCCGGGACTCCGGGACCATGACCCGAGCCGAAGGCAGTCGCTCAACCAACTGCGCCACCCAGGGGCCCCTATTTATTTTATTTTAACAGAGAGAGAACACAAGCAGGCAGAGAGGCAGGCAGAGGCAGAGAGAGGAACAGGCTCCCTGCCGAGCAAGGAGCCCGATGTGGGACTCGATCCCAGGACACTGGGACCATGACTCGAGCCGAAGGCAGCTGCCCAACCAACTGAGCCACCCAGACGTCCCCAGAGGCATCATTTAAAAAGTGCCTGGGCCACTTAATAGAAGCAACCTAAATGTTAATCAAGAGATTAATAGATTAATCAATAGATTAAAAATTATGGTTTATATATGATGGAATATTACTCAGCCATATAAAAATTTAAATATTGCCACTGGTGACAACATGGATAGACCTAGTGGGTATTATGCTAAGTAAATAAGTAGGAGAAGACAAAAACCATATGCTTTCACTTATATGTGGAATCTAAAAGCTAAAACCAATGAACAAACAAAACCAAAACAAACTCATAAATACAGAAAACAAACTAGGGGTTGCCAGAGGGGAAAAGGGTGGGGTAATGAGTGAAACAGGTGAAGAGGATTAAGAGGTACAGTATGTAAGATGTTAAGTACACAACAGGGAATTATAGTCACTAATATTGTAATAACTGTATGTTATATGTCACCAATATATGGTGACAGATGGTAGCTGTATCTAATATTCAGAGCTTTTCATAATGTATATCAATGTCATACAACTGGGCGCCTAGGTGGCTCAGTTGGTTAAGCAACTGCCTTCGGCTCAGGTCATGATCCCAGAGTCCTGGGATCGAGTCCCACATCGGGCTCCCAGTTCCAAGGGGAGTCTGCTTCTTCCTCTGACCTTCTCCCCTCTCATGCTCTCTATCACTGTCCCTATCTCAAATAAATAAAAATCTTTAGAAAAAAAAAAGTCATACAAGTATTTGTGCATCTAAAACTAGTATTAATATTGTCAACTATATTTCAGTAAAAAAGGAGAAAATATACCATATTTTTAACAGGACAGACTGAGGTAAAAATCTTTTCAAATTAAATTCAGATTTAATAGAAATGTAGTAAATATCCAAGTTTCTTTTCCTTCAAAGTTTAACCTAAAATGCTAGAAGCTTTATTAGAAATAATAAGATATATAAATGGTCAAAAAGAAAAATAAGTGACAGGAATATACCTGCTCAAACACTGAAAATATATATTTATATTTAAGCTATATGAACTAAAACACAAAACTCAAATACCAATGTACTGAGATGAGAATAGAAATGTCAAAATGAAAAAAAAAATCAAAATGCCAGAAATACACACACAGATATATTTATATACAGTGATAAATATTTAGTATGTGATAAAAAGGAGATAATCACAGATGATATTAAATGAATTCAAAGTTATGTGTACTTTAATTTTCAAAAAATCTAACAAAATATGCCATACACATGCATTATGTGAAAATCTAAAATTGGCTCAAGAAGTATATGTTAACTAACTAGAATTTAAATAAAAATTTGAAAAAAAAACAGAATTTCAAAATAACATAACTGTATAAGAAGTTGGAAGGATTTTCAAAAACATACTTTTGGACAATATTCTGGCAACAGGTGTTTAAAATTTTAAAGAACTCCTGTATTTTAAAAAATTGGTTCAGAGAAAAGAAAAATGTGGAAACCTCTATGTATTTTTCCAAGGAAGCATATTAAATAAAATATGTTAAGATGGGAAGAATGAGAGAGAGAACGATCCTGAACCAATTAAAATAATGATAAACTATAACCAAATAGAGTTTAAGAATAAATGCACATTTGAAAGTTAGAAGCTCTATTTTAAAATCAATATTTATAAAGGATAAACTAACAATTCTATCAGTAATACTAAAAAGCATTTGATAAAATTAGTCATTTCAGAAAACATATTTATGTATAAACAATTACACAGATTAAAAGAAATTGAGAGAAAACTTTAAAAGGTGAGAAAAATTGCTCAAACATGTTATGATTAAAACTCCTGATAAGATTAAAATCATTTTTTATTTGATTTTTAGGATTACTTAGAAAGTTCTTGCTGGGGCGCCTGGGTGGCTCAGTGGGTTGAAGCCTCTGCCTTCGGCTCAGGTCATGATCTCAGGGTCCTGGGATCGAGCCCCGCATTGGGCTCTCTGCTCAGCAGGGAGCCTACTTCCCCCTCTCTCTCTCTGCCTGCCTCTCTGACTACTTGTGATCTCTCTCTCTCTCTCTGTCAAATAAATAAATAAAATCTTTAAAAAAAAAAAAAGAAAGTTCTTGCTAACACAGTGTCTAGAAAAATAAATATCAAAAAAGATAAATAAAAATAATTATTGGCAGATTTTGTGGTTGTATATAGTTACAGGATTATATAAGAAAAATTTAAGATGTAAGCTAATAAAAAAAGCCACCAAGAGAAGAAAAATTAGAAAACAGAATAGATGCAAGATGTTCATAATACTCAAGTTTAATTAGACCCTAGAACTAACCAGCAGAAATGCATAAGCAGCAGAAATGCCCATCGGGAAATGAAACATCAATAGTGATGAAAATTTTGGTTGGATGTGACAAGAAAATGAAAAAACAAAACAAAACCAAAACTCATGAACAAATACAAACATACCTAGAATATAAAATACAGTCCATGGAGGAATATTCATTTAGAATTTAAGAGAAATATACAAACTAAATGCCAGATGAATCAGATATCCTTATGTATTTTTAAATAAAAATATTAGAAATATTTTAAAAATAATAAATTTGTGAAGTTTTTAAGCAAGAGACAATTTAGTTTCATGGAAACTAAAAACTTTTCTATGGCAAGAGAAACCATCAATTGTGTTAAGATTCAATTGACAGAGATTTGGGTTCAAGATCCAAGACTAAACACAACTCCTTTTGGAAATGCTAAAATATGATATTCAAGGGATTAAAATAAAAGTAAAGAAATTTGTTTTTAAAGGTGCACAAATGATTATGGTGATGTTAATGTAAAGGTGCAAAGACAAAAAAAATTAAGAAACTGGAAAGCTGAGGTGCTAACTGCCTTAATTGACCTGAGAGTACTGAAGCCCAAACCAACAACAGGTAAAGGGGAAATGAGTTTGTTCTGGAGAGCCTCAACAGACTAGGAATTTAACCAGCAAGCACATCTGAAAAAGGGGATGAAATTAGGGCTCAAAACTGGAGTATTCATTGAAAGTCTGCTTTTCAAATAATTATCCTGACCTTGTAGCCTCTGCCAGCTGCCTCCCCTTTCTCAACTCTAGCTAAAAACCAGGTCTTTACTATTTAAAAAAAAAAAAGTAAAACACACTAAATGTTAACCAACTAGAATTTAAATAAATATTTGAAAAAAAAGAAAAAACCCCAAAACTTGGAGACAGACAAAATTAACCATTTTAAGACATCCTTTTGCTAACAAATTGCAATGGAAATAACATGAACTTATTCAACCTTCTGTAATCCTTGGTAGAATAAAAGTTTCATATTTAATGCCAATTAAAAAATCAAAATAAAACTTAAAAAGAAAAATATAAAACAGAATTCTCTTCACAAGGGACACTAGACACAATGGAGCATAAAGCTAACATCTGGAAACTAAAAGGATGAGGTGAAAAGCTGCCTATATAATAAACAATTAGACCTCTAGCCTTTTCTCCTTTTTGCTCTCAGAGTACTGTCAACCAGGATATAATCCAGATAAAATTATCTGAGGACCACAGCCATCCCTAGATTTAGAATAATTTCAGCTATTATTTCCTTAAATATTTTTCTATCCATTCCCTACTCTCCTTCAAGCGCTCCAATTACAGTTACATTAAATCATTTGTTCATGTTCCTCAGATCACTTCATCTCCTCTTTTTCCTTGTCTTTTCCCTTTGTTTTAGTCTAGTTTTTATTACTATGTTCTAAAGTTTACTTATCCTTTCTTCTGCAAAGCCTAATATGTCTTTACTCCCATTTGGTACATTTTTCATTTCAGACATTATATTTTAGATCCCTAAAAGTTACATGAGGTTCTTTTCAGTATCTTCTATCTCATTTGTCATGTTCTTATTTTCCTTTAAATTCTAGAACATACTTAAATATTCGTAGCTGTTTCAAGTTCCTTATCTTTAATTTTTATAATCTCTGCTATTTCTGGTTCTGCTTATATTGACTAGTTTTCTTCTAGCTTGTGGATCACAATTTGTTGCCTTCTCATATGTATTGTAACTGGGTATAAGATACATGCAGAGAAACGCAAATATAGGAACTCAGCTCCATGGCTTTTTGCAATGTGAAAACATTTGTATAAGCAGACCAGAGCTCAAGAAACAAATATTACCAGTTCTACCACCTACGTCCCAATTATGCCAATCTAATCCATATAAACCCAATGATATTCCGTCATTGCTAGAAATAAAACTTCTCTGCCCTAATTCTCTTTGAATCGGTCTTATAGTCATGCTGGTTTAATTATTAAGAAGTTAATTAATTTGACACTTTGTAAAAGAGTCATATTTTTAATTTTCTATAATCCTACTCCTACAAGGTATAAATAACATGGTTATGTTTTGCTGTCATTGTGATTAGTCATTATCTCCTAGAAAGATACACAGAAGTATCTGTGGATGAGATGATATGACATGTAGGATATACTTTAAAGTCATCTATTGGAGAAGGGATGAGAAATGGAGGAGAAAAAATTGTTATATGCAGATAATTATTGAAGCTGTGTGATCACTGTTGATGCTGGATTATTAACTTAAGGGATTCATTATACTATTTAAGAAGGTCTATTTAAATATAGCCCTATTTTTAAGTAGAGATAAAGATAGAGCGAAGGCAGATAGGGAGAGAGACAGAGATACTAAGAACAACAGAACCTTTATTTTGTATTCCAAATTGGTGATAGTGAGATTCAAAGAAATCACACTGCATAAGAAAGAATAACAAAATAAATTAAAAAAAAAAAAAAAAGCTGGAACAGCCCAAAGACTATCTTTATAGGATTATCATTTGCTGCTACACTGCATGAAATGAGGTCCCTTTCTGCAGGGCCTAAAGTAATTCTAGAAGTAAGAATGGTTCTAGGTTATATTAAATCTTATTTCATACTAGGGTAAAATACTGCACAAATCTCTGAGTAATTATTGGCTTCTGACAAAGAGCCAATACCAACTTAACAAAAACAACCAGAGTTTGCAGTCCAGAATACAGAAAATTATCATCATTCTCCTCTTCCGGCTTTCAGTTGTGAGTCAAAGAAAAGCACTAGGCAGCTTGAGGGTCATGACCATTAGATATGCCCCCAGAGACAAATACAGGTTGTCACCTGCATGTTATGGACTGAGGAAAGGTTGATAAACTGCTTGGAGGTAAATAATAGTAGTAGTGTACATTGGGGTACATTTTTTCCCTGGAAACATAACTCTTAGAGTGCTGTTTTAGTGCTAAGGCACTGAAAATGCTGAGTCACCAGTAATAAAATGTCACTGTTGACAGCCTGTACCTAAAGTAACACTGGAGCAACATGATAAAAATAAGGTTTTTCTTTTTTTCTCTTTTTAAAATATTTTATTAATTTTTTGAGAGAGAGAGAGAGCATGAGCACGGAGAGGGGCAGAAGGAGAGTGACAAGCAGACTCCCTACTGAGCAGGGAGCCCCATGTGGGGCTCTATCCCAGGACCCCAGATCGTGACCTGAGCCGGAGGCAGACCCTTAACCGAATGAGCCCTCAGGAGCCCCCCAAATAAGGTTTTTCTTAACCCTCAAATGCTTAATTTTGGAGGACTTAGAAAAATTGTCTACATGTTTTTTTCACTTTTAAAGAAGTTTCTTCACCTGGAAGAGTAACGGTAGTGTCCATCTGCCAGAATATACATGTTACTGGCTTTTACTAGTGTATCGTGCACACAAAGTCAGAGGAAAAAGTATAAGAATAAGACATCTTTTGGAAGCACAATATTAAGAGTATGAAAGAATCCAGATTCAACTGCACTTAAGCCCTATAATAGTTTCTTTGCAAAGTCTTCCTTTGTGATGCCTTTGAAGAGGTTGTCCTGGTAATAAGGCAAAGATTTAAAGCCACTGTGTGACCATGCTGTTGCATGCAGACCATCATTAAGTGAGTCTCCAGTTCCTAAACTGTCCTTAAAATCCTGCCTGGCTATAGCTCTAACTGGCTTCTGATGCATTCAGCTGGAAGTGAATCAAGTCCAGGTAGGTTTGCTAAACTTAAGTCATCTTTCTGGAGAGAGTTTGCAAAAGCTTGCTTCTGTAAAGTATATGTCAGTTTGGAAATTCACCTCTAGGACCCTTTATGCTTTCTCCCATCAACATTATTATTTAAGAAATTGCTTTGTTGAGCTTCCAAGGGGAGTCACAAATAGAAAATCTGTATTACTCGATGGCAAATTTCTGTAAGGATTGGCAGTATAGATGAAGAGAACTATATATTCTTTTAGATATATCAAGGGCTGAGCAGCTTCTGAATTTAAAAATTGTAAACCTCTCTTGAAGAATATGATTCTATGAAAAATACTCATCAGCATAATATGAAGAATAAGGATTAAAATGGGAAATAATTAAGATTAGATAGACAAAAGGTAAATACTTGGTAATAAACAATGAACTATTATATAAATATATTTTTCATGTGTATGAACACATACACATTTATATACATATATGCATATCTTTAAAGAGTGAACACTATTGGAAAGGTTTTTAAATGTATAATTTCATAATCTTCCTTTCCCATTAAAGCATTCTAAAGAAGTGAGCATATTGGACTAAAAAAAAAAAAGAGGTGTGTGTGTGTGTGTGTGTGTTGTGGGAATATGAAAAACAAGAACATAAAAACAAGTGAAACACATGGTTTTCCATTTTCTTCAAATTCTGACTTGAACTGTGTTTGTTTTGCTTGATCCATTTATAGTCTCTGGTTCTTGCCAATACAGTTAGAATGATCCCAACCTAATTTTTAATGCCTTTGTCTTGTTTGCTCTTTGATATGGTTTGCAATTGGCAGTCACTTTAAGGTCAGTGACCCATTCATGTGGAGTTATCTTTCTGAGGTCTTATTTTTGGGGACTGCTATGCAATTAGGCATAAGTCATTTTTCAGCAAAGGAGGTGATATTTTATTTCTGTAAGATCATATGCCTTCTTTCACACAAAATGGATTATTATATTTCCTATATGACTTAGAATATATATAGTAACCTGTCAGGGTTACCAACCACACTGCACACAAGGCAAGGGGGACTTTGATTTGTTTTCTCTTTCCTTTCTTCTTTTTCCTTGGTTAATACAAACCTGTATTAACTAATACTCTGTGCTGTTTACTTTATACACATTATCTCTAATCTTTAAATAATCTGGAAAAACAATGATCATTGTCCTTATTTTCCTCATGAGGAACCTGTAACTAAGAGGTTTAAGGAACTTATCCGTGGTCCCACAGCCGGCAAGTGTTCTTGGGCATTGTATCACAAGCTCTTTTGTGACCGCTTTTCTTTCCCTCGTTGGCAAAACGATTCAAATGAAGTAGGTTATGGGATTTAGAAGGATCTCCTTCACAAATACAACAGCCAAAGTAAACCAGAAAAGGAGATGACAGATTTTACTAGTTAGCATAGTCTCTAGGACAGGAAGCACTGTTTTCTTTGTAGTGGTTAGGGGTTATGTATGGATTACGTGGGCTTTCATAATCACTGTGGCTTTTACCAGCTCTTTAGAAGTGGCACATTACTAACTCGAGACTCAGTTTACTTATCTACACTTGGAGGGATAGTAGTATCTCTTTTGTACTGGCATTGTGAAGATTAAGTAGGAAAATAAATAGAAAATGCTAAGTACACTGGCACATAGAAAGCAACTGCAAATATAAGCTAAGTCACCAGTTAATACTAGTGTTTACTCAATATTCAACAGAGTTGTGATTCAAGTGAGGTTGACCAAAAACATGGCTTGAATGTAATGGCCAACAGCCTTGTGACTCCATGTTCCCAGAGTAGCAGAATCAGCATCACCTGGCAACGTTCTACATGCCAACTCATGGGTCCCACCCAGATGTCCTGAATCAGCATCTCTGGGATGGGGCAGAGCTGCTGTGTGTTAACACACTTTCTAGATGCTTCTTATGTGTACTACTATGAAAGTTATTGACCCAGAGGTTAAGAAGCATACTTAATAATGTTCCATATTGCCTACCACTTTATTAACACACATTGTGTGTACTGATAAACACTGCTACTCAGTTACTGAATCCTTTGCTATCCATACACAGGATGCACTGATGAAGATGCTGAGGACTACGATTCCTTGGTAGCGGTGATGGTCTGTCATATACATTTGGCCTCAGACTACAGGACACATACTGGGAATTCAAGACAGTGTTACTTGATTAATTGGTTTTCCTAAGTCTCTTTTAATTAACTGGCAAATCTACTTACTTTACTATGTTTATACCATAGTAAGCTTATTTCACATTAAATATAGATTTTATAACTAAATCACACTGAAAAAATAAAATTAAAAAAGATTTTATAGCTAAATCAAAGTTTAATTTCAGAATACTTTATAGATACATAAGAGAAACCTATTTTTGTCTCAGATATATCCTGCATGTGTTTTTCGGTGAGAGAGTAGGGTGGACTTTTATTTGTTTGTTCGGTTATATGTATGACTCTGAAGAAGGGCCGTGGGAAGAAAAAGATGAAAGAGAAACACAGTGAACTGGTCCCATTAACACATGTCACACTGCAGACTACCAAAGGAGAATCTGGTAAAATGGCCAATATTTAGATCCATGAATCAGAACATGCTACAGAGAACAATTACACAATAATTGTTTTATTTTTCTCAGAAAATGCACATTGAAGTGCTAATTAGACTTCAAGCACAAAGATCCAGATTGCTAACTTTGCCATAATCATGATCATGAGCATTGTCAAGTACTGCTTAAGCACCTATGATGTTGGGGCATTATGCTAAGATGTTGTAATTTATTAAAATTATGTAACATATTTAAGAGATGGGAAAAAAAATAAGCTAAGAGCCCTGATTACCATTTTGTTTTTTTCATTTTAAAGTCTTTATTTACACTTGAGAGCAGCGTGGCATGTGAAAAAGAGCTAGGCCATTGTGGTTGAGTGGCTGAGTGACTGTGGATAAATGTCTATCATCATAGCACAGTGTTCGGAAATTCCAGCACATTGCTTATTACATAAGATGTGCTCAATGAAAGTTATTACTGTTGTCATAGCTATGATGATGATGATGATGATGATGGTAATGTAACTTTGCAGGTGCATAAGCATTTGACAGACCAGCCCTCTTACTTCACACTGACAAGTAGGCAACTGCCTATGTCATCTTTCAGACACATAAAAGGAGGCTAAAAAGTTTTCTCTATCTCCAATTTCTAAATGCTCCAAAAATAGTGTAATTATGTTTGGAAAAGTAAACCTTAAAGCAAATTGCCTCTTGGAAACCCAAAGAAATAAACACAGAATGCCAGAACATCACAACATTATATAAAATGCTCCTAAAATAGACATTTTAGCTCAGTGGCCAGAATCCCTGACCTAAAAGGGCAACATTTTCATTGTAAAGTGGTTATAGCTTAATGGAGTTTTTACAATGAGCAAATTAGAAAAAAAACAAAGTGAGTAAGATCATGACCCCTACATTTAACTCACTCAGATTGCTAATTCTGCAAGTTGATTAATAAAGAATGTATGCTGGCATATTTTCCAAAGTGTAGTCATACAACAATCATACAGACCACTAAGTTACTTTATTCTTAAAATAAATGCTGCATCTTAAAGAAAAGTATGGGTCTAAATTCACTTTTATTCATCCAAGTTTAAGAATCCAAGGACATAAGAAAGAATAAAGGCTTTGGCTTCATCAGATAGTATAAAGTTTAGCCCAGCTGCATCACTTACTAGATGCAAGCTACTTAGCCTTCCTGAGAATCAGTTTCTCCATCTGTACAATGGGACTGATAATAGTATGTACTTAGTAGGATTGTTATGGGGGCTAAAGAGAATAATTTCACATGTGCTTTGCATACAATAAGTGCTCAATAAATACTAACTGTTATTATATTTAAGTTACACACAAATTAAGTAGGACCAACATTCCATTCCTACAAATTATCCTTAATTAATAACTCTTCACCTTAATATTGTGTTGTCCTAGCCCTAAAAACAACTCAACAAAGAAAAAATAATAACAAAGGGAAATCTCTTTCAGCAATAGAATTATGGAAATGTCAAAGATAAGACTGCAAAAATTAATGATGAATCAATAATTCAAAACTGCGAATACAGGATATTAACTGATTTCAAAAATATTTTCTATTGCTATACAAAGATTTTATACAATCTTCCCACAAATTATATTAGCACTGAACTCAGAGTAAACCTAAGTCTTTCTTCCTAATGTTTGGAGCCATATAACATATTCCTTATCCTCATTTTCTTTTTTAGCTCTTTAAGCCAAAATATAAGTCTCAAGTATCAGAGATTAGCTTCTGAGAATATTAAGTGGAATCATTCTCTTTGAGGAATATTTATTTTCCCACAGTCATGTTATGTTTCCATCTTTTTTTTTAAAGAAAAAAAGGGCTTTTTTTTTTAAAAGACAAATGCTTTAGATTTTTAGAAAGAGGTGGGGTTTTTTGTTTTTTTGGTTTTTTTTGGTCAGCTTTGGAAGAAGAACATGACAAAAGAACACCTCATCTTTGGGATAATAGCAAAAGGCAAAAGAGATCATCACGAACAGAAGCGAAATTACACAGTAGAGCTGAGCTACTAAGATATAATTGATTCTGCCAGGATAAAAATGGAACAGAATGAAGAGATTATAATGAGAATCATTTTGGTACTAAAGAAGACCCCTTTAACAATGGGTATGCATTCAAATCCTAGTGTGATCATTATAGGCTCATTTTCCGTGTTCGTGTTCCCTTGATAAAGGCCTTAAGAGAAGCACCAGCATTTTAAATTGCTCAGTCTCACTTGCTTAATTATTTCCCCCTTCCTTCTTAGGTAAAATTATGTTCTTGTGTTACCAGAAGAATGTTTTGGAGAACAAGTACTGTAACTATATAGCGGCCAATAGTGAAGGCAACACTGGAGGATTAGGGGATTGACAAGAGAAGAGAAATTACCTGTGGGCATTTGCTCCAAGGTCCCCACTCAGACATGACGCATTCATTGGGACACAGAAGAGAGCAGGACTGGGTTTCTGGGGGAATTTCATCCTGGCTGCATAGGCTATTATCCACGGCTCCCCCTTCACTATCAGCAGCATTCACACATCTGCAAGGCAAGATCAAGGTTAAAATAGTGGAGACTTAAAACAGTGCAGAGTAAATGTAAAATAGATATGATATACTATAGTTACTTACCAAAGATAATTAAGTATAAAATAAGACCAGCAGAGAAATCAAGGGAAAAAAAATTCCTTTTTCAGCCAGTTGACCTTTATTGAGTGATAACTGTTCAGTTAGCAGAGTAAGAGAAAACAATGGCAAGACTAGGGTCCACTGCTGTTCTTGACGAACTCTCCATCTCAAGAGACCTATGCTATTTTTACTGAGGTTCAGCAAAGAGTGAATTTTCTTTTTACTGTAACAAATCTTGAAGGCTCTTCTCTGAATGAGTTCATCACTTTCTAACAGTGAGAGCCTTCCTAGTTCCTGTGATTGTCTTAGACCCTTCCTACACTTCTTTCTCACATTATCCAAACTTCCCTAATCTCTGTCCAATACATTCAAGCCATGGCCAAGGAATGTGGAACGTAATTGACCATGCCTTTCTTTTGGGTATTTTCTGCATTTCAGGAAGGAATTTTCGTATCACCTACCAAACGGCAATATGTAAGCATCTCATGTGGCATCTGAACACATGGTATACAGACACTTGGCCTAATCTGTATTGGGCTTTGAGATAAGTGCTGGCCAAGGTGAGATAAATAATCATGCTATTGATTCAATCAAATCAAAACCAAAGTGTTACACTACTATATATCTACCACAATGGCTTCAGTAAAAAAAAAAAAAAAAAAAAAAAGGAAAATATCAAAGGTTGGCAAGAACATGCAGTAACTGTAACTCTTCTTACTCTGCTAGTTGGAACATAAACTCTCTGGAAAACTAGTTGGTGGTATCTACTAAAGGGCAACCTATACATATCACATGACCCAACAATTCTATGCCTATTTACATACACAAAAGAAATGTGCACCAAAAAAGAAAAATAAAACTGACAGAAAATATTCGTATCAGCAATATTAGTAATCAAACTATAAATACTCCAAATATTCAACAATGTCAACAGATAAATATATTGTGGTAAATGGTGGGAATGCATGAACTACTACTGTGACATGACGGAACATGGGTGAAGCTCAAAAAGTCAATGCTGTACAAAAGAAGCTAGACACAAAAGAATATACTGCATGATTTCATTCATAGAAAGCAATAGGCAATGTTCATCTATGCTGTCGGAAGTCAGAATAGTGGTTACCTTTGGGGAATGGTTACTTAACTACTAGGGGCTTAAAGTAGTCCTGGTAATATTTTGTTTCTTGGCCTCTGCATTGGTTACACAGCTGTGTCCCTGTTGTGAAAATTAATTTAACTACACTCTATGAGTGGGTGTTTCTCTTTATTTATATTAAATCTCTATTAGAATTTTATGCTTGAATTATTTTATAAAAAATGTTTAAGAAAGACAAACTACATGCAAACCTCTTTTACTAGGTGTGGGATACAAGCTTACCATTTGTTAATAATAATTCAGTTAGTAAATACTTTTGAGGACCGACTGTGTACCAAGCCCTTGCTTTGTTGCTGGGGTACAGACAGAAAAAAAAACAACAAACAAAGAAAGAAAGAAAAAAAGAGACAAGATACCTATTGTTATGACACTTTTCTTCTAGAGGTAAATAAAGTGAAGGTGAAAATGACAATGACAATGAGATAAATGGTGTCATTTGCTGATCTGATCACCTGAGACATAATGCCACAGCCAAGGAGTAAGCATTTTGAGACAGATATGATGAGAGCTATTGGTGCCTCCCCCAATCATGCTAGGCTAGAATGAATTATCCTATGCATTATGAGTTTCTTTTATACATATAATTTTTTTTTAACTCAGGAAAATTGAAGAGTAGTCTATTACCTTGTACAAATCAAAGTAACCTTTATGAGTTTTACTTGGCAAAGTAATGAAAAACTGTACACTGTATAAACAAGGTTAACACAGAACGGTAGAAGATGTAAGTAATGTCTTCTAATATAAGGAGGCATGGTATAGAATCATCTATGGACTTTAATTTCTTTTGTGGTAATAGTCAATAGTGGAAGGAGGGACCACAAAATAGCTTATGTCTTGTTCTGGACAAACTTAAAAGCTGGAAATTGCTTTCCTTCTTGCCTGCACACTCTGATGTTCTTTTATTATTTCACTGAGAAAAAAGACATAAGACTTCTGGCCAGTGGTGTCCAGCTGAATGTACACACTAGTCTTTGTTCATTCCTAATAGGCCACAAAAACAATCATCAAATCATTTGTTACAAAAAAAAACACACAAAAAAACAAAGAAAACTCAAAAACCCAAGATTACCCTACAAGGACAAAGAACATGGGAAAGGACAAAGACAACAAATGGAAAATAGATGAACCACTGGTAACTCACTTAGCATACCAAGAAAGCTGAAATACCAAGACTCAGGGACAAACAAAGAATGTAACTCCATTTACACCACAGAAAACAAAAAATTCAGGAGTCTGTGGCACCAAGTACTTCTGGAAATGTGGATAAAGGTGATGCTGAAAAATTGGAAGATATACTGAAAGTATGTTTAAGAAGTACCTGGGCCCTCAGATCTCCCACAATCCACAGGGCTAAGTGATGGCCCCTCCCTCACCCCCTGCAGGTCACTGAATGTATATTATCTGGAGAGGGTCACAAAAAGAGTCAGTCTTTGGACTTGAGAACATGGCTCACTATCATATTGAAAACAAGGGGTTAAGTACAAGTTAACACACTGGTAGAACTACCACAAACTTAGTGGTTTAAAGGACGAAAATTATCTCACAATTCTGTACTATAGAAATCTAACATGGATCCCACTAAGGTAACATTGGTGCTTTAGTAGAGCTGGATTTCTTTCTGGAGGCTCTAGAGGAGAGTCCACTTCTTTACCTTTTTCCAGATTCCAGGGGCCATCAGCATTCCCTGGGCATGGCCCCTTTCTCCATCTTCAAAGCCATCAGACTAGCATCTTTCTGTGCCTTGCATCTGTGGTCACATTTTCCTCTTTCTCTCTCAATTCCCCTTTCACATTTAAAAACACTTGTGAATAAAGTGTCTCTCCCAGACAATTCAGGGCTATCTTTCCGGCTCAAAATCCTAATCTAATAACATCTGCAAAGTGCCTTTTCCTATATAAGGTAATAGATTCACAGATTTCAGGGATTAGAATGTGGACATCTTTGGAGGGCCACAATTCTGTCTACCACATTAACAACCTTCTTTCACTAGATTCCCAAAACACTGACTGCTAGGATTACCTATTTCACACCTGATTTCTGAGAAGACTTTTCTAGGGGTTCTGACAAGCCCAAGAATAAAGACTTAAAAAGATTGAAATTGAAGATATTCCCAAATGAAAATGCCCCTGCAGTTACATATCCTGCATCATCAACTTCCATCCCCATCTCCCTTCAACTATCACTTCATTTCTACTCAAAACTCAGTGCAGAACTGCTTTGAAGCATATTTGCTATTCTCGAGCCTTCGCCCTACTTCCTTCATGACTATCTCTTGAATTCCGTTTACTCATACTTTTATTGACCATTTTAGAGAAACCTCTTATCTGGATCATTAACAGACTCCCCATAGCCAAACTCAATGGTCAACTATCATCCTAGTAAATTTCTGAGAACCATTTGAAACAACTGATTGCTACCTTTTTCTTGAAAAACTCTCTTGCCTTCTCATTTTCTTGGTTTTCCTCTCCAATAGCTCTTGCTCAGTCTCGTTTGTACAGCCTTCTCTTTGCTATCATCTATGAATATTAGAGTTTGCCAGGGCTCAATTTCTTATGTCTTTTCTTATCAATACATATCAAATGTATAAGCTATTGATGACCAAATTTATACCACTGTCTCTCTCTGAACTCCAGTCTGTTTTGTCACAGTTGGAAGGCAAATTTAATGTGTTCAAAAGCTAGCTTTGGATTTTCCTCTCTCAAACTTGCTTCTAATATTCCTCATCTCAACAAATGGCACCATCATTCCTATGATTGTTAGGCACTAAAACCTAGCAGTCATCTTTGATGCTTTTCTTTCTTCCCCGTTCTACAATCACTTTATAAATAAATCCTACAGTCTGTACCTTCCAAATATAGTCCGAATGTGACCTTCTTACCACCTTCATTATTACCAACCCCAGTCCAACCATCAGTGTCTCCCACCTGGAATTTTGGAATGTCTTTGAAAGCTTCATCCCTACTTCCATTTATATACCCCAAAATACCTTCTCTATATCCAACAAGGTCCTTTCAAATGTAAATAAGACTATGTCATTTCCTCTGTCTCAAACATTTAATGGCTTCAAGTTGCAGTTAGAAAAAAATCCTTTTACCTTGTCTTAGAAGATTGTGTGATTTGTGTCCTGGCCTCAGCTATACAGAACACTTTGTTATTCATCTTGTTATAAAAAGCCAAGAAGATTTCTGCTTTGGATACTCTTTCTCCCTGGGATTTCTTTCTATAGATCTTTATATTCATTCAGGTCTCTCATGTTATTCAGATCTCTGCTTGGATATTTTGCTGGCCAACCTCTCCAAACAGTCTCCCCCATCAATCCAATCCAATTTTATTTTTTTCTTGGCATTTCATAGCAAAGCCATTCCATTATATTTATGTGTTTATCTTTTTTCTCTGCCACTATAAGTTATTTGAGGATAGAAACTTCTTTTGTTCACTTTTTTTTTATCCCCAGTGCCTAGACTGCCTGATACATAGAATATTTTTCGAATAAATTATTGCAATCCAAGATGAACCATGAGAATATCCTCCAGTTTGGAAGTTTCAATAGAGAAAAGGATAAGCTATTTTATTCATTACAACAGTGTCTTACTAAGATTAATAATGGTTTGGCATGCAAGATACTAGAAAATCTGCTTCACATACTTAAATGTGATCATACACACAAAGCATACAACAAAATCTGCCACAACAAAGTATCACAGGCAAGGTGCCTTAAACAATAGAAAATTATTTTCTCACAGTTTTTGAGGCTCCACATCTTGAGATCAAGGTGCGAGAAGGGTTGGTTTCTGCTGAGACCTCTCTCCTTGGCTTGTAGATGGCTAATGAACTGTGTTTTTATTTTGATTTTTTTATTTAAATTCAATTAGCCAATATATAGTACATCATTAGTTTCAGATGTAGTGTCCAATAATTCATCAGTTGCATATAACACCCAGTGCTCATCACAACACATGCCCTCCTTAAAGTCCATCACCTAATTAACCCATTCCCCCACCCACCTTCCCTCCAGCAACCCTTTATTTATTTCCTGTAGTTAAGAGTTTCTCCTGGTTTTTCTCCTTCTCTAATGACTTCCCACTTGGTTTTTCTCTCCTTTCCCCTATGGTCCACTGTGCTGTTTCTTATATTCCACATAACTGAAACGATATGGTAATTATCTTTCTCCAATTGACTTATTTCGCCCAGCATAATACACTCCAGTTTCATCCACATCGATGTAAATTCCAAGTATTCATCCTTTCTCATGGCTGAGTAACATTCCATTGTAATATTCCACATACTTTATATATATATAGAGAGAGGTATATATACCACATCTTTATCCATCACCTGTTGATGGACATCTCAGCTCTTTCCACAGTTTGGTTATTGTGGACATGGCTGCTATGAGCATTGGGGAGCAGGTGCCCCTTTCGATCACTGCATTTGTATCTTTGGGGTAAATAACTGATAGTACAATTTCTCGGTTGAAGGGTAGCTCTATTTTTAACTTCTTGAGCAACCTCCATACTGTTTTCCAGAGTGGCTGTACCAGTTTGCATTCCAACGTACAGTGTAAGAGGGCTCCCCTTTTTCTGCATGCTTGCCAACATTCGTTGTTTCCTGACTTGTTCATTTTAGCCATTCTGACTGGAGTGAGGTGGTGTCTCATTGTGGTTCTGATTTGTATTTCCCGGATGCTGAGTGATGTAGAACATTTTTTCATGTGTCTGTTGGCCGTTTGGATGTCTTCTTTGGAGTAATGTACGTTCATGTCTTCTGCCCATTTCTTGACTGTATTCTTTGTTTTTTGGATCTTTATAGATCTCAGATACCAACCCTTTATCTGACATATCATTTGCAAATATCTTCTCCCATTCTGTAGGTTGCCTTTTAGTTTTGTTGACTGTTTTCTTTGCTGTGCAGAAGCTTTTTATCTTGAAGTCCCAACAGTTCATTTTTGCTTTTGTTACCCTTGCCTTTAGAGACATGTCTAACAGGAAGTTGCTGCAGCCAAGGTCGCGGAGGTTGCTACCTATGTTCTCCGCTAGGATTTTGATGAATTCCTATTTCACATTTAGGTCTTATATCCATTTTGAGTTTATCTTTGTGTATGGTGTAACAAAACTGTCCAGTTTCATTCTTCTACATGTGGCTATACAGTTTTCCCAGCACTATTTATTGAAGAGACTATCCATTTTCCATTGGATATTCTTCCCTGCTTTGTCGAAGATTAGTTGGCCATAGAGTTGAGGGTCCATTTCTGGGTTCTCTATTCTGTTTCCCCTGATCTGTGTGTATGTTTTTGTGCCAGTACCATATTGTCTCGATGATTACATTTCCTGTGTCTTTACATGCTCTTCCCTGTATGTCCTAATCTCTTTTTATAAGAACATGAATGGGATTAGATTAGGGTCAAACCTAATGACTTCATTAACGTTAATTACCTCTTCTTTAGCCTCTTCTTGATTTTACATACTAATCATTGATTATCATTAATATTTTAGTTTTCACTTGTTCAGTCTAATATTTATTACCATTATCCTCAGTTGGTAAAGAAATTCATTCTTACCAAATAATTTTTAAAGAGGCCATTTAGACAAACTTGGACTATGTATTTCTTTTGCTTACTACTGCTGTATTTACAAAACAAAAACTTTAAACAAGATTCCTCCATAAATAACCCAGAATTCACTAATTTCTTTCTGAGGTGTGCTCCTTTTATATTAAAATTCAACACTATGGTTCATAAGTATTTCAGGTCAATTAAATTGACCTTTCAACATACTGACATTCAAAATTAAGACAATGTCCATCAACTACACTACCCATAGAGCAAGAAAGAGATATGATATCATAGCCCCTATCTCTTGATTTGTTAACAGTTACGGCTATGAATCAGTTTGAATCAGTGAAGGGATGCCAGCCCGCTCCACGCAGTTATCTTTCCCACTGAAGTCATTTTCAGGCACCGGTAGGGATTGTGACTGCCCTGCAGAGGACATCCCACTGTACACATGTCAGTTAAGGCACATATACTTCTACAGATATTTAATGATGAGCAAAAGCCAGAGTATGCAGTGTGAAAATCAGAGTGCACTTGGATAAACAACACTCTGCTTTTTTATAAAAATGTATAAGTTCCACTGCCCCATTTCCCCAAATGTCTCCATTTCCACAAACCTGATTTTCCTAGATTGCGTTCCTCCTCCACAGCGTAGTGACCTCAGCTCATTGTGGATTTTGCATGGAGACCAGTGTTCTACCACCCACGAATACTGACTGCATTCACTGTAGCATGGGACTGCCTCATGCACCTGTCAAGAAGAGGAAATGCAAAAAAAATCATGTGGAACTATCCAAGTTATATGAAAAGAGCCTATCCTTTAGTAATGCCTGCTGAACATAACCCAAGAACTATACTCTGGCTAAAACAGCCCAATTATACTCCCCAAAAGCAAGATGTATTTGGCTTCTCTGAAATTACTGACTTGCCTAAAGAAACATACAGGGGAAATCAACTAAGACATGATGGTATGCCTTCACAGAGGAGAACGAAAGACAGTCATTTCCTACCACTGAGAATAGGAATTCCATTACCACTTCATTTCCTCAAAGACCTCACACAGCATCTATTAGATGGTCCAACTCTCAATTATATGGCATACTGTATTCTCAGACGTACTTTAAGATGTCAACTGAAATAAATATATGTAAGGAAAATTTACTCTTGAATATAAGAGGTCCTTAGAATGCATAAGAAACGTGGCATTATTTGCACCGGAAATTTCTTTTTATGCCCCCAAATGATCAATGCTAACAGGCAATCATTTAGCCTCCTGAGTATTGTGTGGCTTCATATGAATTTAGCTATTTGTAGGATGTTTTCAGAGCACAGCTATAACACACACACACACACACACACACACACACCAAACACTGCTAGACGGTTAGAAGCTGGGCATGATTGATTACTGACTGTGAATATTTACAATTTTATGGTAAAACCAATGATTACAGTAAATAAATTCTTGGGTTACTTCCTATGCACTTGTTAGTGATGATTTTCTTTCCCTGAAATTGTATCCCATTGGGTAGTCAATTGAGTTTGCCTTCCTTTTTAAGACTGAATTTAAAATGCATTACTCAATATAGAACACAGCACTCTCCCTCAGTACGAAAATGTTTCATTGCGTGATAGGTTACTCTAGATCACAAAGATGGCTCTAGTATAGCATGCTGATGAAGACTAATTCAACTTATTACCCAAATAGTTAATTAATGCTTTTCCTTTTAAATAAGAACTTAGGCTCGATTTCTTTTCTCCCACTGCCTTTCTAATTCCACGAAATTGTAAATGATAACTAGGCAGTGCTATCCAAACAGAACCATTACTTGCAAGTTTCCACTAAATGCAAGGGAAAGCACTATGTAATGGGATAATCAGAAAACAAGATTGGAGCACTGTCAGCATGTTAGATGGAAATCAAATGAGAAAAGGTTATTTGTGACACTACATCTTAGGAACCACAAATAATGTCAGAAACTATTTTTAACTGTGGGGTTCTATATGGCTCTCTCATGTAGAGCACACAAGGAAACTGAAAACCACAAAGTGAAAAATATGTGAGGTCAAAATGAAAGGAGATGGGAAAATAGAAGTGGAAATGGGTGTAGGAAAGTAAGGAATTAAGTAATAAAAGAAGCACATTTCATGCTGTGAATGCTGCCAAGAATGGATTGAAAGGTTTGGAAGCAGAACCTGCATTAGAATAAGGAGGTAATAACCTGTAAGGGAGAAAAGTCTGCCCAACTCCTAGCATGGTAGAGGTAAGAGAAAAATCTATAAAAATGAGAAGACATAACCCCAATGGAACAGACACCTGGAAAGTGAACTGATGACAGCTGAGGGTTTAGAAAACTCCACTCTAGCACAAAAATGAGGATTGAACTGAATTTGTGGGCTTGTTCTATAAACTTTTCAATGTGTATCAGACAATTTAAATAAAGCTCTTTGGCTTTCATATGAGATACGTGAAAGTCTGCCAAAGCGCTTTGTACAGACAGGGGGTAGATGGAAATATTAATTAAAAAAGTATTTGCCCATACCTCATGCATGAATTTGAATGGATGGACTATCCTGAGAGGGACCTATTTTTCTAAAGTTATCAATACTAAACAGAGCTTAATTTCCACCCTACCTCCTACACAAAGCCCAAAGACAGACAGGAAAATGAAAACCTGTGTAGTTGCATGTTGCTCTGATATACACATTTGAATTTCTGGTTGTATATTTAAATTTACTATTTGTACTCTTTATGCTATGCAATCTATACCTAAGCAGAGTACCTAACATCAGTGAAAAGCTGTTGGAAGATAGGTAGCATACCTATGTAGAAAGATGTTGACTCACCCTTTTAACTAATGGGTAAAAAAAAAAAAAAAAAAGTACCTTTTAAAAAAAAGTCACATGGATTTACTTGATTCCCTCCCCCATATGTGTATGTTATTTTAATATTGCTCATACTGTTACTTCTAGGTGGTAAATCTGTACCCTTCCTTCTAAGCCCAAGTAAACCCCACCACTTCCACAAGGCTTTTCCCATGACCTCTAGTTGACATGTTTTTGTATTCAGTTACAGTCTCAGTTTTAAGCAGACTTGCAGTAAGATTATAATATCAGGATGCATACGTATCAGGGCTGGGCCAGTGCTGGTTGTTAGAACTTCATTGTGTGTTGTTAGGGGAACAGACACATTTAACTCTCAAGTCTTTCTTACATCTCACACTACTTTAGCTCTTTTTCTCATCTTGGTCTTAAGGTCTGCTTTTTTCTTTATATAATAAGTCTACTTTTTTATTTTAAATAAAACTGAGAAAATAAGCTCAAAGAAACACAATCTGTACTTTTCATACCTAAGGATGCTTGTAGTCCTAACCAAAGTCAGACCTGGATAAGCAGCATTTATTTAGGGGACCACTTAAAAAACTCTCGAGTCTTAGGCAGGCGGAAACCAAGTTTCCATGATGTCTGTATTTCACAAGACCTGAGGGACAGAGGGGTTCAATAAGTACTGGTTGAGTTGAAAGGGGCCCGGGTTCCTAATGACCTTCACACAACTCTCTAGAGAACACAGGTCCCAAACAGAACGTGTAAGGGGTATTTTACAAAGCCCAAAGGACAGTAAGAGGGAGCAAAACCAAAAACCTTTTCTTTCCATCATGGGGCTGGGGTGAAGAATAGCAATCGATATGCCATCAAAAGGTGCTGCTTGATGATTTTGTTATGGGAAAGAAAGGCTGATCCTTAAGAATTGTGAGAACTGTCTCCTTAGAGTCCTTGTCCATTAGGCACGGAATCTTACTGAGAGGACCGAAAACAACCACAAGAGGCAAAAAGTGCGGGAGGCATTCAAGAATAAAAATTAACTACCCAGCTGGCCAATTTCTTCTCCTGTCAGTCTTTTATGTTCTGGCTATTTCATATTGCTATTTAGTTGGTGCTTATTACAGTTTTATAATGGAAATGTGTTAAAGCATGGACTTTATCAAGGAATCGTATGGAAATGTTCTGAAAGAGAGAAATGAGCCATGGGAAAGTTAAATGAAAATCATTCCTAAATGGCACAAATTAGGAAGAAAATAACAGGGTTTAATAGGGCCACAGATGCTAAAAATGGCACTGAAAAATGTAAATCCTCTGAGAGAGGCAACATTTCATTCTTAGTAATGAGTTCTATTTATTACTTCTTCAGTGGAGAATTGTGTTTTTATAATTTTGCTAGTTCCAGAGTCATATCATAAACTCATTCATTGAGTCGGTCTTTTAATATTTATTAAATAAGTCTCTGCTCATTGTAATTGATCATTTTAATTAAGTACTATTTTCTGATACTCATCTGCAGCTATAGGCGGACTTCCCTGGCATAAACTTGGAAGCAGGGTCTCTCTGGAGCTCAGCAGATGTCATCACTACATATCAGAGTCCTAGGGTTCAAGGGCTCAAGGAAAGCAAACAGACAGTAACCACAATAAAAACAAAAATAAAGAAAGGAAAATCCATGACTTCCAATTTTCTATACTAAAAACCCTTTGCTCCAGTGAATCTGCCAGTCAACACCCATATAGAAATCTTCACACTGAAGACTTCCATGCTGGGCACTGTGCTTACTTGGTAGAACTTGACAATTAGTTCAAAAGCCCATCTAGGACCTGAAATTCCTGAAAATCTGAGCCAGCATCTGTACCATTGGAATGTGAGAAGAAATGGTCTTCTGGGAGTGGCGAGATCAATAAAGTGCTATGGGTTCTGTTCTCCCCCAAATGTTGTGAGCTTTTAACATAAGATGTACAATTTTGCCTTAGGTCTAGGATACTCATCTCTTAATTCAAAGACCTTTCCCCCTACCCCTTCGCTAAGTTGTTTTCTCTCCTCCTCCAGGGTTCACACTTCCCCCTCAGAAGGGTCCTCTATACTAACCCCCCCCAACCAAATTTTGCTCTTTTTCTCATTCAGTCAGCAGCTAAGTTAAGCACTTCACTACGAAATGTCTGAAAGACTGGAAACTATCACATTTAGGCAAGTGAACTTTTGCTTCCATTTGTGTTAATTGTGCATTTATACCTGTCAGAGTAAATGTAATGTGGTGCTCAAGTCCAGTCCTCATGCAGCTGCACCCAACATGTTTTACAATGTGCCATCACTAGCCCCTGGTTATCAATGATACCATACGACACTGCGTAGAACTTTATAGCTTGTGTAAGACATGTTATGCCTCAGGTCTTAATCATCAGGATCACTGGAGTTACACAAGGTTAGCAGAATCTCTATTTCTAGGTAAAAATAAAGAGAATCGCAAGAGGCTCAGTTAGTCATTCATGACAGATGAATGACTAGGCTAGTGCTCACAAACTGAGAAGAATTTAGAATCCCACTCTGCTCATGCAAACAGTGCGTGGGTTTTACCTGTTTAGCTTGTATGGGCACACTGCCATGCTCAAATATCTTTTCAATGAGGAAAATATTTATCAATTCCTAAAAAGGGAAAAACAACAGAATTTTCATAGATGTCTATTAATATATATGTATATATGTAGTATACATATATACATTATATAGACATATATAAATTTATGTATGTGTGTACATGTAAACAACTGCACAGGTATAGAGTCTCTTTTTATAATTTCAAAAAGCCAAGAAGTATCTCAGAAAACCTACTTCTATGTTTAAAGCAAGAG
>CM052810.1:91337560-91385395 GCA_028533885.1 Nasua narica | reverse complement strand
TTTTCTGGAAATCTGGAATAAAGCGATCCATACTTGAGAGATGGGCATCTGTCAGTTCCAGCCTCAATGTTCAAGTCTAAGGCCCTGGCTGTCTTCCTCTTCCAAGACATTTTTCTCACCCTCGTTTCTCTAGCTACACAGCAATTGAAAAGATTTCCTGAGCATTCCCTGAGCTTACCACCATGCCTGGTTTGTGAGATGCACCAGTGGTTTTAAATATGCCTCCCATGTTTTCTTTTTAGTTTTCACACTAAAAAAAAAATCTCACAACGAAACTCATAACGCTGCATGAGTCTTATTTGTAAAATCTGGAGACAAATTGTTCAACTTTAAAGCCCATGGGAAGTTTATTAGAAAAGTAATGGAGGTGGCCACATTCCTCTTTTTTTTTGTTTTACATTTAGGAATTTTTTTTTTCAGTGTTCCGAGATTCATTGTGTACGCACTAATAGGACAGCAGTTTCTGAGCTACATGTACAGACTCTGATGACTGTAGCAGTGTACTGAGAGGCCTCTAAATGCATTCCTATACCAAACCTTGTCTGTAGTCTCAGTGAATAATATAATCTCAGACATATTTTCACCACCACTCGTCAGATGCATGTACACAATGCTGTGATTAATGAAGTTTTAATTGAAAGCACTGCTGAATTTGAAATTGCTCATTAGAACGTTTCTCAATCCAGGCTGGCTAATGGTACAAGATCCTTATAACAAAAATGCAGGGAACTACTGCCTTAACATACAAAAAAGAGAAAAAATGGACTAACAATTGAGGCTATGCCTTAAAATCACATTACGATTTCCATTTTGACAGAAGATCTGTTGTACAAAATAGCTTTTTTCTGAAGTGAATATGGAAGAATATTTCTTACTGAGAAGGTCTAAACTCCAGGTTTTTTCCCTTTCATTTTTTAATGGTCTAAAGCACTGAACCCCTTACCTCCAGGCTGAATACCAATGATGATCTTTTCAGCACAGTGTCACCAGAATCAAGATGAATATCCACTCACAGTTAAGCCAGCTCTGTCATTCATTCAGTCCTATTTCCCTCCCCATGGTGGGGGTGGAGGTGAAGATTGGTATAGGTACAAAGACTGAATAAATCGGGCCCCAAGCCATGCATAGACTTCCTCCCCTTCCCCATGTTTCCTGCCTCCTTCAAGGATATTACACACAGCCTGAACTTTACAGAAGGTATTTTATATTGGGGAGCCACTAAGTCTTCACGTAAAACACCATGGTTAAAGCTCAGGTATCTGTGCTAACGAAGTTTGGATTATTTGTAACGGCTAACAAAGAACAATGCCTCAGTTGTTCTGTTGTTGTTTTTTAATCCATCATACTGTATTTCCCTGGTAGCAGATTTACATTTCTTATTGCACATGATTGATGTGACTATGAAACCACAGTCTTAAAGTGAACTGCATGGTAATGGACAGTCAACAAAAATGATGACTGTGGAGATTCTATACAGTGCATGATATTCTACAGTAAAGTACTAACACACACATCCGCATGCGGGCAACTGACTGGACTCCCTCTGTGCCTGACATGTGGTACAGAATTGAGGGAACATACTGACATAGACAAGTTGGGGCAAGTTGAACTGTAAGGCCCACACTCTGTACCTCAGCACTATGTAAATAACCATAAAAGACAGAATGAGAGGGGAAACTCACTCCAGAGTTGGACTGACTTTTCCAACACCCTGGGAGATGCCACCCACTGCCATGCTGTGTTATGATAAAAAATCAGATGGGATTTTGTAGATTGCTCATAGCATGCCAGGGACTACTGTCATGGTGGTCCATTGGATTTTCATACAACAGATTGCAGTTATCAGTCACACTGAAGTGGGGGGAAAAAGAAAAATACCCATGCCAATATCATGGATACTCCCAGAAAACTTTGGAAGAACTGAACTAATAGTCCATCTGAAAGGAGGTTATGAATGAACCTTGAGGACATTATGTGAAATAAGCTAATTATGGAAGGACACATACTAAAAAAAAATACTAAATTACTAATTTAGTAATAAAATACTAAAAATACTAAATATACTAAATTAGCAGTTACAAAGATCATAAAATAGTAAAAATACTAAGGTACCAATACTAAAAAAAAAAAAAGTCCACTTATATGAGGTATCTCAAATAGTCAAACTCATTAAAACAAAGAATAGAATGGTAGCTGTCAGGGGTTGAGGGAAAGGGAAATGGGAAAATGTTAAATAATGGGTATAAAATTTCAGTTATACAAGATGAATAAATTCTAGAGATCTGCCTACAACCCTGTGCTTATGGAGAACAAATACTGTATTATACACTTAAAAATTTATTAAGAGGGTAGATCTCATGTTAAGTATTTTTAACACAATAAAAATGTATTAAAAATTTTAAAAAGAGGTGTGTGTCTCAAAGAGTTAGACTGCACCACGGAAACCCAACTAGAAAAAAAAAAAAAAAAAAGGATGTCTGCCTTATCATATACAAGATCCTGTCTAGGAGTCTGGTGCAAAGATTAGATAGATAAGGGGCGCCTGGGTGGCTCAGTCAGTTAAATCCTCTGCCTTCGGCTCAGGTCATCATCTCAGGGTCCTGGGATCAAGCCCCATATTGGGCTCTCTGCTCAGTGGGGAGCCTGCCTGCCTCTCTGCCTACCTGTGATTTCTATCTCTGTCAAATAAATAAATAAAATATTTTTTAAAAGATTAAATAGATAAATGGATGGAAAGAGAAAGTGAGTGACTAAGTTTGTCACTTATCTGGGTCACAGAAGATGACCACCACAAATCAGGAGAGAAAAGAAAGCTTTCTATCTCTGAAGACAAGAGTCTGAAAGGGCAACTCCTGCCTTTTGGCAGGCAACAAAAGTTTTACAAGTCAGAGGCATCAAGCAGAGATGAAGAGATCTCAGTTCTAAGAAACAGATGTCCTAAGGGCATCTAGATCTGAAAGGTACTGTTTAGGGTTTATCAAAAAAGGGAAGAGAAGGGGCTTGGCCTGAGGCTTGCAACTCATTAAAACAAAAGTGAAAGCTTGGGGGAAAGTCTTTACTTTTCTTATTGGCGTTCAATGGGACAGAATCTTGTACAGCTAGCTCCCACTTATTTTCAGTAGTCCAGTCCCTATACTCTAGGATCCATACAACTGTTTCTTCACTTACTAAATGCAAGAAGCCTATGAAAACATGCCTAGGAAATCAATATAATTTGGATGATAAAAATGTAATTGTATAAAGAAGCAGTTTAACGTAAGTTGCATAGCCCTTAGGCAGAGAGATCCTACGTTTGTGTGGCCAGACTCTCAAATACAAATGCACAAAGAAAGAAGAGCCCTAGTTAGGATAACCTAATAGGAGCTACTTCGGATGAGAGATTTGCTAATCAGGCAAACAACCCAAAATGTAAATATAATTCTCATAAACTCCACACAAGGGCCCCAGTACATATGAGATGAAGCCTTGAGACTGCAGCTAGCTGGGCTAAGTAGATGGGAAAACGTCATTAGCTAGAATTTTATTTGTAGACAATGGGAGCCAGTAAAATTTCTGAGATTTATATCAAGAGATATATTCCAAGTAAAGTTTGGGGAACATTAGTCACCTCAAATGGGAGGAAGATAAAAGTGCAGGAGAGCTCTGAGCAAAGCAGAAATGGCAGCAATCCCAGTAGGAGGCTACAGTTTGGGAATAATGATCTTCGCAACTGCTATTTCCACAAAGCTTCCAACAGAATGAGGAAGAAGAGACACCAGGATTTGGAAGTGAAAATGAAAGAGACAACCCAAACATCAGTGCTACTTTTTAAGATCATTTAAGATTAGTGTATTCTAGAACGTAGGGACACATGAAAGCTTCCTCTTTTTCACTAAGAGAATTGTGAAGAAAAAGACAAGGCATCAGTTTCCCAAGAGCCCTAAATTCCAGGGAGTATTACTAATGAGCAGAACGGCAGAAACTGTTGGGTATTTGCCCAGAAAACTTTCTATGGCATATTTACCATCCTATTTTGTCTTAAGTTGGCTTAGTCGGGATAAATTTGATGCTGGGTATGACCTGAAAAGCAATCTGGTCTTTGGAAGGTTTGCTCAGAACTTAACCAACACTCACAGTAGGCAAGCATAAAACTGGCTTCTAGCACCATGACCAAAAGGAAAGGCACATAATTGGTGTAGCGCACGCAATGAGAGCTCTAGGCCCATCAGGCTATAGTCTTTTAATCATTACCACAAACAAACCTTACCTACTCTGAAATGCATAGGGAGTTCTCACATAGCACTATTTCAAAGTCAATCAGGAAGTCAAAGAGAACCAAAGGGGCCATCAAAAATTTAAATAAAAAAAAAAGTAAAGGATGGCCGTTTTTCTGTTCACTGAAACCAATTTAAAAAAGGAGGAACTACATAAGAAATGCTGACTGAAAACTCCACTCCAAATTTGGCTAATTTCTAAATGCTTCTATCGTAACAGGCAGGAGGAGATCACTGTACCTTGTCATCCAACAAAAAAACAGAATTATTAATTCCTTACAAGCTGGATCCAGAGAGGAAAATAATTATAAAATGCCCCTAAAGAGACTTTTTGCTTAAATGTGTTATACACACACACACAGTGATCTTTTTCTTCTGTACATAAATGTATAAAGCAGTGGTTCTCAGACTGCATTGTGCTCTAACAGTTTTCCCTGCTAAAATCCAAGGCCAGGCACAGCACAAAATGGCTTTTTAAGATATGTCTTAGTGTGAGTCCCCCCATAACAAACCCCGTGTGTCGGGGACACAGTTTAAGTGAAACACAGAGCCACATGTGATGTTTTATAACCCAGAATAGCACAGCCTGACCTTTGCAGAACTGAGAGGCAAGACTGATTGGATAATGGAATCCCTGCCATTCACTTACTGGGTGATAAATTGGGATCCTGGCTCCGATTTCCACCCCAGTTTCATCAGTCAGAGACTCTTATTAGGGACTAATTGGAAGCTGCCACTTTATGGAATAAAGACTATCTTGCTGCAAACATTCTTCCTTTGAGGCAGACAGTGAGGGACAGACAAGGACGGAAGCAGACCTTTCTGGTTCTTTACGAAATAAAAACAGAAGATGATTGCTGCAGGAAAATAAATGATCATTTAAGGCAGACCTTACGTGGCCTCCATTTCAGTAAACTTTATTTTGACCAAAGGGAAGGCAGCTCATGTTAAGACAGAAGTCAGGTGTAACAAGAACAAGTATTACTATATACAACACAAACAATAGACCTATTCCTGAGTACCCGCAAAATACAGGTTATTTGAAAAACCTGACAGTGAGGGTCTTAAAATGTGCTACAGAATGATCAGTTAACCCATTTACATAAAGCGGACATGTTCCTATAAAGCTGGCCTGGATAAACAGTTAAAACATAAATATACCTGTGTGTGTGCAACCAACGGCAGCCTTTCTGGGATCTGTACTTAAGGATTCCAGAAATCATATTCTGTGCAAATAACCCTCTCTGCCCCACCAAAATCAGTACTAGGGTATAAAGTTATTTTGTGTCCCTGGTTCATACTTTGTGCTTAATAGATACATATATTTGTGCTTAATAGATAGCATAAATATGAATGAGTGCAGAAATATTTCTCTGTGCTTATTTCCTGAAGAGCATACACATAGATCAAACCATGAAGCTAAAAGTTTTGCCTTCTTTCTAATAAATTTTACAGGAATTTTAATATTATGCACTAATAATTCAAATCTAATTGCTTATAATTATACTCTGGTCCCAAGACTTGGAAGTAGATACCCAAGTGAATTCAGAGCCTTATATGTTTTGAGGTTTATATGATTTCAAAATTCTCCCATTTCTAAATTTCTGATCTCTGAATATAGATCGAGTAATTGGACAATATTACCCCATTTCCCCATTCCAATTATGGATGCCTTGAATTAAGAAACATGTAAGCTTCTAAAAGGATTGACTTTGTCTTCTCCTAAAGGCAGGTAATAATCAAGGTGGTCATCACTCACCATTCTTGGCTAAAGGCGGACTCTGCTGGCATGAGGGAGCCAGGCTCCTAGCGACTAGTGGATCTGTCAGGAGGTGGAGGTGATACCCTGCACATCTCTTGCACTGCACATAGCACCTTGCATGTGCAGGGCCCCTGACAGACTCATAATAAATTCCTGTTGAACTAAACTATAGGAAGTATAGAATTTATGGTTCTAGATCTGAGCTGGCATCTCACTTGTGGAATGGGGTTAAAATATTCTTTCTTAGCAGGAATCACCCAGCTTTTGATTGATAAAATGGCACTTGTAGAGCAATCTAGGAGATGGGCAGCATCAAGTACTTTATTTGTACTGGACTCTGATTCTCCATTATTGGATTCTTTGGTGGGATCCTATTAAGTGAATAATGGGGTCCTCTTTGGGGGTGGCTTCATTTCACTCGTGAAGTGATCCTTTACATTGTGTGAAAAATTATCTGTGGTCTAGTGAGCAGAGAAGGAAGCTGTGAGAAAGCAGCTTTGTACCAGGTTCTGCCACTGATTTCCATAAAGGACTCTCGGGGTCCAGCTCTTTCTCTTCATCTCCTGACTTTAACACTTACTTTAAGCGAGAGAAGAACAATAATGATATATGAGCTTTAGAAAGTTTGAGAGTTCACTGTAATAAGTAATATCTGCTTTGAAGAAGAAGAGCATTGAAACATGGAAGTGAAGGAATTTTCAAGCTGAAAGTAAGCTATATGATCATCTAGTCCAACTGCACCACTTTCTTCATCAAAAACACACCTGCATTTCCATGTAGATTAACCTAATAAACTTTGAATAGTTTCTAACATTGCAAGCTCAAAACCTGAGGAGATGACAGAATGAAAGAGACAAATGCCTTCAAGTTTTATACTCTCTCATCCTCCACAGCACCTAACACATTGCTGAGAAAAAGAGATGTACAGTCAGTGACAGCCAAGCAAGCAAAACGACTTCAGTCATTCCAAAAATAGCACTATTACTTCTGATAAAGATACAAGGGGTATTTACAATTCCACAGCCACATCAATTTTTGACATTTCTTTTGAGCATGAAATGATTCCTCCTAAAAAGGTAAAATCTTTTTATAGCTAAGACATATCAAGTGCCTTACATTGCAAGGCTTAATTAAAAACTATTAACAATTTGGTGATACACTTACAAGGTAAGTGTATGAGGCATTAATGAGGAATAGAATGAAGACAGAATGAATATCATGGGAACTATTCTTCAGTAAAGATGTGGGTTATCAGATAACAGCAGTTACAGATTGTTTAACAGTTGAAAGCAGATGTCTTGTGCTTACTCATTCACTCGAGCATTAATTCAGATATTATTGATGTTCTATTATGTAAGACCAAACCAGAACCCCCTTAGACGTTAGATAAATAAAGGACACAAATCCTTTTCTTTTACATGGTGGAAAACTATGGCCCATGGGCCAAATATGGCCTTCTGCCTTTTTTTTTTTTATGAGATAAAATTTACGTATCCTAAAATTCTCTTTTAAAGTATACAATTCAGTTTTTAAAAATGTATTTGTAAAGTTGTGAAATCATTACCACTACTTCTGATTCCATAATATTTTCATCACCCTGAAAAGATGCCTTATACCCAGCATTAGCTGTCACTATCCATTCTCTCCTTTCCCCTATCCCTGGCAACCACTAATCTTTTTTTCTTTTGTCTATTCTGGACACTTCATATAAATGAAATCATACAATATGTGGCCTTTTATGTCTGGTTACTTACACGTAGCATAATATTTCAAAGTTTATCCATGTTGTAGCGTGAATAAATACTTCATTATTGTTTATGGACATCATGCTATGAACATTTGTGTACAAGTGTTTGCATTGGATATATATTTTCAATCCTCTTGGCTATCCACCTCAGAGTAGAATTGCTTGATCATGTGGAAACTGTTTATCTGTTAAATGCCAAAGAGTTTTCTAAAGTGGTTGCAACATTTACATTTCCACTAGGAATGTCCAAGGATTATGATTACTCTACAGTCAACACTTATTACCGTCTTTTTGATTTTGATTGTAGACATCTTAGTGGCTGTGAAGTGATACCTCATTGTGGTTTTGATTTGTATTATCTAATGACTAGTGATCTTTAGCATCTGAGCATCTTTTCATGTGCTTATTGGCCATTTGTATATCTTATTTGGAGAAATTTCTACTAAGGGTCTGTACTTATTGATTAATTAGTCTTATTGTTGAGTTGTAAGATTTCTTTATATTTCTTGGATACTAAATCCTCATCTGGTAGATGATTCACAAATTATCTCACGTTGTGGGTTGTCTTTGCACTTTTTTTGATGCTGTACCTTGAATTACAAAAGCTATTAGCCTGGATGAAATCCCATTTACCAGTTTTTCCCTGTGGTAGCTTGAGCTTCAGGTATCCACTGTCTAATCCAAGGTCACAAAGATTTACACTGATGTTTTAAGAGTGTCATAGTTTTAGCCCTACATTTTGGTCTTTGGCCCATTTTTAATTATTTTTTTCTGTGTATGAAATATAGTTTCCTGTTTGCATAGTTCCTATGTTTTGGTTGAAAAATTATACATTTAAAATAATATAATGTGGCAACTCTGGAGACTAGCTTCTTCTCTCTCTCCAGTATTTGTTGTTGCTAATGTTATTTTTTTTAATGTTATTTATTTATTTATTTTACTTTTTTGAACTAGTTCTGTGAAGTCTGTGTTTGTTATGCCTAATGATGTCTCTGTCTAATAATCTAACACAGATTCCCTTTAATGCTTGGTACCAAAAAGCCTCTAGAGTTTGCCAAGGGCCTCAGTGTGTGCTGGGGCACACATTTAACCATTCAGCCAGGCAGTTTACAACTCTGTCTTTGTGTTCATTCTCTGCTTACACAGAGCCTGAAGGTTAGCCCAAGGTGAGAGAGGCTTGTTAGGGCTTTCCTAAGTAATGGACCCATGGTCTTGAAACTCCCAGCAATATGTCAGAGTTTTCCCAAACTCCTATTGACATCTTGTTTTCCCTAGCTTTTCCTTTTAAGCTTTTTCTCATTCTATTGTTTGCCCCAACGGTTAGCTATAAGTTAAACAATTAACCTCTGTTTGCTTTAGAGTAATGTCCCCAAGTTCTTCATACTGGGATGGTTTTGAGTCAGGTCAATCAAAGCCAGCCTTGGGAGTGGGTTCTTCCACAGCCACCAAGCTCTGCGACTTCCAGAGCTCCAACCCTGTTCACGCTTCTCCAGTGGCTATCAGACCACATATTATTTTTTACACTATGATTATGGGCAGCTTCTTTCAAGAACACTATGGAGCTGGAGTTGTGTGAGCATTCATGTAAGACAATTTAAAATGTAATAAGTCTTTCTTTTCTGAGATTCAGCCATTTTTCTTGAATGTTTCCCAGATTGCTACAGCTTTTGATTAATTTACAGAGTCCTGAGGAACATTATTTGGGCAATTTTTGCCAGTTTTCTTGTTGCTTTTATGCAGGAAAGGATTTGGGGAGAAGCCTTCTCTACTATTTTCACTGACATTGCCTATTTCTTTAAATTTAACTGAGTCACAGACATGCTTATTCATGTATGTCTTATCTATGACTGCTTTTGTGCTCCCATGGTAGGGCTGAGGAGTTGGGACGGAGATCCTAATGCCTGCAAAGTTACATCTGCTTACCCTTTCTCTACATCTCAGCCCATTCTACAACACATTCTCTATGTTATAATCTCTATTAACCTTCTAAATCTTTTAGTTTTTATATTGTACTTTTATTTACAAATTTTGGGGGGAATTTTCAAATGAATGTCTTTTTTGGTGTAAAGTTAAATAAAAATGAAATATACTAATCGATAAAGGATTGGTTATTCAGAAAAAAAGAGGTCATGAACTAGGAGGAGGATGTACACCATCTTCAATCTACAAAAAGGAAATGACTTCACGTTAACAAAATGAAACATCTGGGGTCAGTGAGCTGTAGCATGGTATGTAGCCCTGTTAGCAAAAAGTCATCATTTTTACTCAGAGAAAAAGATTTCTATTGGACTCTAAGAAATCATCTGGACAGATTATCTTAAAATAATCTTAGAGTTAAATATGAGAATGTGAAATGAATCTTTAATTTTGGCAAATGTGGCTTCTTCATAAATTGTATATGCCCAGAGCACAAAATGGGAGACAACCTTATGGATATCATGCCATAATTTTATATACCATATGACCAGAAAAAAACAACTTGACCATGCAAATGATGCTTAGACATAACAGCAGGTATCACATTGTAATATTCTTTGGATTTGAAATTCTGCTGTCTAACCCCAATTAACAGAAGGTTGAGTAGGTCTGGAATTGGACATTCTGTACCCTGCCCCAGTGTACAGGATCCAAATGACCTAGCCTTTTTATTTTTCATTGACAGTCCTCGTAAAACTTTGCGCAGGAAAAAAAATCTAGATTCTTCTGTGACTGACAAACTCACTTTAGGTATACTTAGCTTCTGGTCCCTAAGGCATCACAAATGTCACTCTAGTCTACTATACAGTTAGTCTCTGAAAACTTTACTGATGTTTCTATTATGTGACCAAGAGTATGTCAAACAAAATTGGGGTGGACAGAAACAGCATGTGGATTTATTAAAACTATAAAGGAGCTTAAGATTTATATGAGATACTGATGTGAACTTGAAAGAACAATTAATTCCTTTAAAAAACAAGGAAAGAGATTGAATGAGAGAAAACTATTGATATGCTGAATGCTCTTTGCTAAAAATTTGATGACCCTAAAATCAGCATCTTAGCAGCAAGTGGTATATGGAATTTTCAATGCTAAGTTTTGAGATAGATCATGCACAATGCCATCAAATTCACTCTGAAAGTACGGAGTTAATAGCAGAAACCTTTCCAGAGCTTGATATATTCTGATTCTAAAATTTGAGAGCATCATTTTCTTCATTTCATAAAATAAGCCACACATGACAAATTTAAGCAGATATAAATCAATTTTCTGGGTTTCTGACATAGTCATTTTGCTGATATGAAGGTGTACATTTCAGAGCAACACATAGGCAATGGACTCTGCTCTGGGAAGATTTTTTTTCTTCCATGTGTGAATAATGTTTTGATCAGGATTTACAGAGAGAGAAAAAAAGCTGATTTGTGAAGGAAAACATCAAAGCTTCTTTTCAGTAAATGAAAACAGTAAAGATCAAAACAGATTGCAACACCAACCTGAGCCTTTGTAGAAGTCCATGTTGGCAGTGCATGACAAGCAAAAGGGAAAGAAAATTATATATGCATTAGTTGAGCTGCTATTATAATGCAAAATTGCAAAAAAAAAAAAAAAAGTAGAAATCCTTTGCCCGGGTTATTCAAAATTAATGGCTTACATTTCAGCTAGAATTTGAATGTTTCCCTCCCAATTTTCAAGCAAAATGCTTTCTCTTAGTAAATATGAATCATGTTTATGTAGGATAAAGAACACATGGGTCTGAGAAAGTTGAACAGATTTTCCCCAGCTGTCCCTCTGGCTGTGAGAGCTGAGTCCTAAGACCAAGGGTTAAGGAAATAAATGGAACCTCTCAAGTTTAACTCCAACTCCCTTAGTATTCAAGTTACAGCTCATCAATCATGGCCAAAAAAAAAAATTATTTTTGAAAGATAAAGCACATATAGACCAGACTCTTAGAATGTGATTTCCATGACACTTGTTCCTACTGCTCACTCTTTCCCCATCATCTATCTTTACTCCTTAATCTTACCATGATTTTAGTTTTGAACTTACTTAAGTGGCCATTTAATTACTGTCATTTCTACAACTAGACGTAAAACTGTAATGCTCCCTAAGTGCAGGGCCACTATCATTTTTCTATTGTTGTACATCATTATATTCTCAATGCTTATCCAGTGCCTGGCATCAAGTAGGTATTTCAAAAATATTTGTAGAAAGATCAATGAATGTAGTCCCGAGGCAACGTAAATTACCAATCTTACGATGTGTCTGAAAAATTATAACCTCACTCTAAAATCAATTTTCAATTTGAACTCAAGTTTTACTCTTTTATGTAATAGATCAGAAATTTTAACTTATGCAATAATAGTTGCAAAGAAACTAAGTTGGGTAGGTCAATTAAATATCCATATACTTGGTACCTTGCAAATTCTAGTCACATTTTAATCAGTCCATCATCATCACAATCTATAAATACTGGTTGTTTACAACCAAAAGTCACCTTACAGACTTAGCAGGTGGCTAGACTAACAATCACTATTTCAAAAGCACTATTAAAACGGATTTGCTGGTTATAAATTATATAGCTTAGTCAAAAGAAGAATATCTTTGGTAGAAGAATAAAACTTTTTAAGATTTTATTTATTTATTTGATATATCGAGAGAGATCACAAGTTGGCAGAGAAGCAGGCAGAGAGAGGGAGGAGGAAGCAGGCTCCCCTCTGACCAGAGAGCCCAATGTGGGGCTCGATCCCAGGACCCTGAGATCATGACCCGAGCCAAAGGCAGAGGCTTTAACCCACTGAACCACCCAGGCGCCCCAGAAGTATAAAACTTCTGAGAGAAGTATAAAAACATGACAAGTGGTTAATAAGAAACTTAGGAAAATTCCTGTTATTAGAGAAATGTCTGTTTGTGATAATGACAATATATTAACTCAGAGTTAAGTGAACAATGAACAACGTTCACACAATTATTTTATTGCATATTAGTATCACATCTATGGAAGTGGTTCCCTTGCTTCCATAGTTAATAATAACTATTTTAATATTTAAATTAATATCACTACTAGATCTTGATGATTGCTGCTCATGGACTGGAATTTAGATCAATGAACAGAGAGCTTTGGGTGTATTGCTTATTTTACTTCTGTGGTTGTGTTAACATCTAGAGTTTTTTGACCTGTCCAGAACTCAGTGTTATAGTAGGGTTCTATGCCTACAGCTCCATAGTTGAAGGTTTGCTAAACCCATTCAACTGCAGTTAATTGTACTTCCATAAAAATACGTATAAATATGTGGAAATAAAAAGTGCATTATTAACATTAAGGTCCAATGAGTAGTAATGGGTAATTTCTTTAATACAGTTGGTTAAAGTTCTAAAGAGCAACAAATAACAGTAATCAAAATAGCCCCTTTGCTAATTCCTCAGGATATCTACTGAAGTTTTCCAAAGCATTAAAAACGGTATCAGAGCTGGGAATGTAACTGTACCTGATGAACTCAGTTATTTTCCAGAAATTACATATATTACCTTTTCTTTTTCTGTCTTTTAAAAAATCTTAGTACCATAATTATTTAATCTGTGATTAAAATATATAATTTTTGGATAAGATTAATCCTCTCTTCTTAATGCTTAAAATTCTTTGAGATATTTCAACCACTCTACCTCTATGTGCAGGGTTTTGTTTTTTTTTTTCCCTTAGTTTTAGTCAAACTGCTTTTGGGTCTTTCTACTTTACAATATCACTATTGGGTAAACTGTAATGTGTCTAAACAGAAACTGCCTACCTTTCCCTCTGGACCAAATCCATTTTCACACATCTAAATACTACTCTGTCTTTAAAGCTCAGTTCAGGTCTTTCTTTCTTTTCCTCTTAATTTCTCAAAATCTGTGCTTCCACACTCCCCTGAATTCCTGAGTCTCAAATAGAAATTCCCACAGATTTGGAAATATATATATGTGTGTGTGTGTGTGTGTGTGTACACATATAGTCTATGTTCCTAGATAGAGTCTGAGTCTGTTTTAAGACTGGGATCTATAGCACATACATCAGACAAGTTCAAACCAATTGACCTGACTACTGAAAACACTACAGGAGTTCCCATTGCACGGAGAACCATACCTGTGGTTCTCTTACTCATGACCCATTGGCCATAAGTGACCCCATCCTGTCTATTTCTCTAACATTATCTCCAAGTCTGTCCCTTTAGCTCATTTCACTCCAGCCACACAGCCCTTCATGCTGTTTCTGAGACAAGAAAAAGCCTTCTTCTGAGTCTGAGTCCCTCCCAGTCTCCTCTCCATTATGACATTCTGCCAAGCTTCCCTTTGCACATCCTTCCTGACTATACTCTCATGTCACTATCTCAAAAAATCTTCCCTCATTATTCTATCCCTCTACCCTTATTTATTTCTTCACACTACCTATCATTACCCGCAAGTATTTATTTATATGCTTACTTATTTGCAATCTATTTCCTTCACTAAAATATAAGTTTCATTAGAGTAGAGCTTATGGCTGTTTTGTCCTTAGCTGTATTCTAAGCCTACAGCAAAAGGAGGTACCACGTAATTTTTTATTTCATGAATGAAATTACCTCTTTATATATTAGGCATCTGATATAATGTCTTAAGCATGGACTGAATGTTTTGGTAACTAAAAAATAAGAAAGCTTGGTAAAAAGATACTCTGTAGATATATTGTGTGTGTCAGTGTGGTCAGTAAACTTAAATAGGGATAGGTGTTAGAATTCTCTTTCATGCAATCTCATTTATTCATTACTTTAAATTACTTATCAATGACAGTTAATATACATAGTAGTTAAGACAGCTGTCTTAGGAGGGAGACAGGAACAGCTTTCCTTTTTATTTGCATGTGTGTTCCAGCACACAGTCCCTCTGCATTGCCACAAATAATGAATTTTCAGCCAGATGTATTAATATGAATGGAGAAAAACTGTATAGATGTGTAAATAATGAACACTGATGGAAATTGAATTTGAAATATGAACTGTAAGTAAAAATGAACTGATTCGTTATCACATTTTACATATTAAGTATTTTCCATAGTGTTACCTGTATTTCACTTCTTGCAGACCCAAGCATCATAAAATTAAGTAAAATGCTAAGGAATATCTGAAATCTATCTTAGAAAAGGAGAAAAACAGGGATTTTAATGAATAGATAGTTAAGGAGGAGTTTGGTAGATAAAACTAACCTTCAATTCTAGGAGGATATATGAATTAAATGTTTTTTTCTTATGAAATATTATAATTAAGCTAAGATATGCCATAATAGTCATTCTCACTATTTTAATATGGAATAGCATACCACATGAAAGGATATGCTATTATATGGCTTTTATATTAAAGTTATCTGTTGTGATCCTAAGCACTGTATTTTTTCACTTAATGGAGAACCTTACATAGAGATGCTGGGGACATACTTAATACTCACAGATCTATGTGTACGTCTCTGCAGACCTTAAAAATTTTGGGAAAAAGAAGGTTATTGTTATTTAATATGAGGTGCACAAAATTTCCCTATAAGTTACATATTTTGTATTTAGTACATGGGGGTATAAATGAATTAGGTATCATATACATTTTACGATTAAAGAAAGAGCAAAGTTGTGATGCAGACGTAACTCGAACATGCTTCCTCTTTTATTATTTTTTGCTTCCTCTTTCTTAGGCCACTTATATTTTCATGTCTCTAAAGACCAAGTAAGAAAAAAAAATGCATTCTCTAGGAACCTCACCAATGATATTTTTCAATGAGTACAACTTCTAGTTGGTCGTAAAATGCTATTGTATGATAACAATGACATAAAAAGGATTGCTATGCACGACTTAGTAGCCACCACTGACTTCTAAAAATAGATGAATGCTCTTAGAACCCTGGTTATCATTAATCCTCTGAAATACTCCAAAAATAGGTAAGAAGGCAGAAAAAGAAATGACCTTTTATTGGATGGTATAGAAATCAGAAACTAGAAATGGAGGGAATAAACTTGGATCAAAGGAAAAGGGGAAATAGAACATTAAGGAAAATAATCAGTGTTTCCAACTCTGGAAAATCAGAGTTGAAACAAAACATACTCCTCTGCTAACACTGTAAGTTGTGCACTAATGCCTGTGTGTGTGTGTGTCTGTGTGCATGTTGGGTGCCTGGGGTAGGTGTGCATGAGTAGTGTTACTTAATATATGTTTTAAGGATATTTGAATAAACAAGTGATATTAGAGAATGCGCTTAAGATTGGAGTTACTAGGCAAAGTTTTCATTGTGCTTCCATCTAATAAGAGAATCAATCAGGCAAACAGAGGTAAATTGCTGGTTTTGAGAGTCCTTTAATCAGATGGAACTTGTGAAATCTCAGTAACCTAAAAGGCCCCATGGCAGTCCAGGCTAAGGGAGTGCACAGTATGACTGCATTAAGACAATTATCTATCTGGGGATTCAATACTTTCTTCCTTTACAGAGAGCTATTTACATAACATTTATCTATCTATCTATTTTTAAAGATTTTTATTTATTTATTTGAGAGAGAGAGAAAGAGAACATGAGAGGGGAGAAGGTCAGAGGGAGAAACAGACTCCCCATGGAGCTGGGAGCTTGATGCGGGACTCGACCTGTTGAGTCCATGATCATGACCTGAGCCGAAGGCAGTCGCTTAACCAACTAAGCCACCCAGGCACCCATATAACATTTATAATACACCGCTTTGCACAGCACTGGACTAGGTCACTGAACAAAGCCATTTGGAATGGAAGATCTAAAATAAAGAAGCCAAAACCATGAACCAATAATAACAACTACCTAGTACGCCAACTGTTTTGCTGCATAACAGAACAGCAAGAATCTCTTTTTTTAAGTAGGCGTGCTGAGATGGAGTGATGAAATTAAGTCAGATTAAGGTAAATCTGAAAGTCCTAAAATAACACGAGAATGTTGTTTTTCATGCGAAGATACGGAGAAGAGAGAGACTTAACTAGTGTAGGAATAACAGGGTTTACTTTGTATTCTTATTTCTATGGGACAAATTTATATATAGTCTTGTTATGAAGAATTCCAACATTCCTAATACTAGAGGAATGAGTTAGGAATAATGCATTCTGAAGAAATTAAATTAACAATAAGGAGTCATTTATGCTCTCAATATATTTTGTCTTCTCCCTCTACTATTTCTAGGCTATGCTGTTAAGGAATACACTACTTCATTATTTATGCCCGTATCATTATATATTTAATGCCCGTATCATATATATATTTATTTATATATCATTATATATTTATATACAAATAATATTACATATTACAAGAAATAGATATGTATATGTATGCATAGAGATACAAATATACAGACATATAGGTATATGTATTTATATAGATATATCTATATACCTGTAGTATGTATCTACATCATACATCTATATATCTATTTTATTTGGGCAAAGAATATACGGTCAAATACTTGCCCATTTTCCTGAACCACATATTTTTATGATGTTTCAACTCAACTTTTTGAGAAGATTTTATTTGTCAGAGAGAGCGAGCGAGTGTGCACAAACAGGAGAAGCGTCAGGCAGAGGGAGAATCAGGCTCCCTGTGAGTATGGAGCCCAATGCCATTGATGCTGGACTCCATCCAAAGACCCTGGGATCATGACCTGGGCCAAAGGCAGACACTTAACTGACTGAGCCACCCAGGTGTCTGGTTTCAACTCAATTTTTAGTATCAAAACCATGGCTTATCCACAATTTTGATTTACTGGCATCAGACTTGTTCATCCTAAACATAGAAATTTGATGTATTATAGTCACTAATCAGGTAGTTTATAGACTTGTTTTCATAAACAAGTTACAGAATTTCTGAATTACCCATTATTAAGAACCTATAGGAATGTAAAATCCTACAACTAAAAACAGAATATGAATAAGAAAGAGAAAAGAGAAAGCCAGCCATACTCTGTATCTTGAAACAAACTCTGGGTGATACAAACAACATATTTTGTCTCTATTCCATAACCACACAGTTTAATCGTTATGGGAAATAATTTAATTTCTTACAATCTCTAATAAGGAAATCCTACCTTAGTGATGTTCACTCTTCCCCAAGGGCTGTGATCTCATCAAATTAAATCTAAATTAAATGTGTTTTATAGGAATTTATTAAGTTATAAAACACATAGAAACAGAATAATCTAGAATAATTTTCCCCCTCAATCTCAAAGTTTTGCCTTTTCTATAATTAGATTATCTCTAGTTTCTTCAATGATTAGTAATACCAAAAGTCTAAGAACTTCCCTTTTAGGAGCTAAGTCAGTAATGACTTCATTTGTCTAGAAAAGCATCCTTTGCTGGCATTTGAAATGCAGAGGAAACCGGCGTGATACGTTTGACCACGATGGGACTAATGTTACCCCTTGATGCAGATTCAAAATGGTCCTCAAGTAATTGCGAGGCTTGCTCATTCATTCACCAAACATTTCCTGAACACGTACAGTGTTCTCAGTATTATGCTAAGCAAACGACTTGGTAAATCACAGCTACTATTCTCATTTCCTTAAGATTCAACTCCAAAAATACAATTAAAATGAGCTCTTCCTTTCAAGTACATTTTGCTCTGTCAAATACACTCTTTCTGTTTATTTTAGAAGAGTTTAATCATCTCTGTTTGGCTAGGAGCCCTGGACTTGGGCTCATTTACCTGCCCAGAAAGCACTACTTGATATTCTATGAGAATACCAAAATTCACCCAAAGTCTCCATGTCACTCCAGGAAGACACTGTACCTACTAAGAATTTAAGATAATGCTGAATTAAGCATAGTCACTAGGTAGTGGTATAAAACAAGTGAGCATTAAGGGGAAGTAGTCACATAGGCTCCTTTGTCTTAAGTCCACCTTTAGCCCTTGTAATTAACTGCAGGTGTACAAAATTACGTGCAGATATAATTGCACCTGAAATGAGCTGACTGCAGGTGTAACTGGTCAGTTGTACACTCCCAAGGGAGTCCTCGATTACCTCAATTATTAGGTAATTACAGGTATAATTATATGAATTTCCATATAATTTCATTGCTTAAACTGTAGTGCAGAAAATAAGATATTAACATAAACTGTCATAAAATTTTCATTAAGTGAGAGTGTTTGGGGGTTGCAATGCTGAAGAACTAAATTTCACACCAACAGTTAGCCTGGGTGCATGCCCCTATAATCAGTCACTGTTTACTTGAATCATACTTGTACATTTTGCAACACAGTGGTACAGCAAGGGCATCTGAGTCAGTATATTTTCTTGGATTCAGTATCAAGTCTACATACCATCATTAAGCGTGGGAAACATCATGCTCTGTAGGGCTGCTTTCCTGAACATCAGAGCCCAAGCAATGCAAATATTATACAATCAAGTGCTGTTTTCAGAGGAAAGCAAGGTACACATCTCACCTTACTGCTGTGGGACAGAATGCCTGTGTATTCCCCTAGTAAAAAGAACTTGATTGCTGTGATTTTGTTCTATTTTCTGGATATGCAAACAATGCATTTAAAAGGTAACAAGAAGATTCAGGCTATAAAAACGCTTTGTACTGCTAGAAAATCTAAGTCAAATACTGCATGTGTTTGGATATTTGGGAACTGATGAATCTCGCTGGTTATATATCAGAGTTCAAGGATCCGTAGTGCCCATGTCCTAATTCCAGCCACTAAGCTCTTGCCATATTCCTTGTGGGACCAATCCCTATCACTTATTACGGTCATAGGTCCTACCTTGTTCTCATGTGCTTGAGTTTACTTCGTGCTCTACAGAACCCAGTTCACTCTTTCCAGGTCTCCTGGAGTCCAGTTCTACATCCTGACTCCTAAGATCAGGGCTGTAAAAACGAACACCAGGACTCCCTTTAATTGCTGCCTCTTTGCTCCTCCCAACTGGGTCTGCAGCAGAATGGCACATCTTTCTATCCTGGTAATTCAAAGAGCCTTGTGCTAAAACAGCACGATTATGCAAGTGAGGGCAATGATCAGTCTGACTTGAAGGTCTGTCTTATCATTGTATCACCTGGCAAATCCAGGGAGTATCAGTCATATCGCAGCTTAGTGTTATTTCTGTTGTGCTCTGGCAACACCATTTGCAGGGGCTACAGTCTGAAGAGTGCACCTTGTCATAGAGAAACATGGTAAGCCTGGTAGGTCATTTAGCCACGTCCAGCTAAGTAGCCAATGGAAATCTCACAAATGGCCTAACAGAGCAGATTGCAGTAACTGTGTGGTCAAAGAAAAAGCTGTAAATCCGTGAAATGTTCACTTTTTAAAAAGTTCTGTAGTTGAAGTTAATTGTGAGACATTGCATTAACTACATACAATATACAGATACATGTAATATACATATCCCTTTCTTCCATCATGCACATTTACATATCAGAAGTCTGAGATTTCAAGAAAAAAAAGGTTTACATTTGTTAAAAATCATGTTTTTCAAACCTATTTTAACATGAAACTCTTTGGGGAAGAGAGTATCCGATACTAGTCCTTATAATATCCCTCAAACATGCTCTGGAAAACACTGTTTAAAAGTTGCATTTGTAAACACGGCTTACTCATTTTGGATCCCCAGAGCTTCTTTACCTCTTAGTCAATAATTGGCTACTGCCAAGGGTGGAAGAGGTAGGCGCATCTCTACGGCTTATTGCCAGAGCAAGAGGATGAGGATTGTTCTTAGAGCTCTGCCCGGCGTGGCGTTTATCGTCTAATTCTCTCAGGTGTACTGCAGAACATGCTGCGCCACTAACAGTAACTTTTTCAATTAACAGTCAGTATTTAGAGAGAGCAGTAACAAGTTTTAAAGGCTCCTTTCCGCTTAATTGTTCCCATATGCTACTTAAAAGGCACTTTCTTTCCCTTTTAATGTTAATTGAATCATCACCTACGTGTCACTCAAATTTCAAAAGTCTGACAGGCCAGTCCTCCCAGAGCTGCCTCATAGGTTAGAGGCCACACTCTGAACCCACGTGTGCGACTTCTCATCTCTCCTCCCAACCACAGCCAGAAAACTAAGTGCGAGACTTCCCGGAAAGTTTAAGTCTTCTGATTTAGAACACGTACCCTTCTCGAAAAGTTTCTACTTTCCTTCTGAATTTCTGAAATCTGCTATGGTTTCTTGAAGCAAAGGTGCACTGTGATATCCTTTACTTTTTTTTAGAGGGTTCTAAATTCCTTAAAATATCCAGATTTCTCTTGCTGGTCTTTACTGCTAATTTTTCTTCTTCAAGGCTCAACTCTCAGTCATCTTCCTGAGGCCTTTTGAAGCACAATGAAATGATTCAGCCTTTATCCTTCAGACCATCATTAGTCCCTTAGCACAAGAAAGCCTTATGTTGTTAAATAAATTTTAGGTAAAGGAGCTAAGTCCTTGATTGCATCAAAACCCCCACTTTGCCTGTAGGTCATTGTATTGCTAATGCATGTCACAACATTCATTCTACCTTTCACTCGCTCATTCACTAAACACCTACAGAGGAGCTCATTAAATAATATCTAGATTGCTGATATTCCAGTGGAAGAAGTGAGGGAGGGCAAGCAGGCAATCACATAAAAATGAATACTTACTAAAAGTGAAGGAAAGGGACTATTTCTGTGAAAGTGGGAGAATCCCAGAAGATTTAATCTCTATCATTAGCAATAAGTAGGAATTTGCTTAAAAAAAAAAAGATTTCTCATGTGAAAATAATTACAGCATATAACCTGTATGAAAATTTAATGACTACAGGTAATTATATGTTCAAGGAAGGCCAAGAACTTTTGAAGTGAATGTAGAGGGTGGAGGAGGAACTAAATGGTAGAAAGGTTAAGTCTGGAAAGTGTTAGTCACGTGCTTCCTGTGTCATCCCAATTAATGTGGTCTTACCCTATGGACCAGCTGATCTCGGACTCTGATTTGTACTTCAGAAGCTCCTAAGGATTCTATGGAAGGAGGTCTACAGTGAAGTGCAGGAATATGCATTTGTAACAACTCTAGTGATTCTGATATAGGTTATCCTCAGATGAAGTTTTGAGAAATGCCATGAGTATGCAATGGGAAACCTAAGGGGGTTATTAAGTAGGCTGTATGGGGGCTGATTTAAACCGGGGAGTTTAATTCTCCACTGCCAGGAAGCTTTGATCTGGCAAGGGGGGGTCAGTTTTAATAATGATAGTTATAAACAGCTTTATTTGCTTTTTTATTTATTTGCTCCTATTCTTGCCTAAGATTGTAACTGAATGATCTGTAAGTGAAGGCACTTGCATATCTTTTGCTTGATTTATAATATCCTAGCATGTATCACTTCTTTTAATCTTTAAAGATTTTATTTATTTATTTACTTGACAGAGAGGGAGAAAGAGAGATCACAAGTAGGTAGAGAGGCAGGCAGGCAGAGAGGGGGAAGCAGGCTCCCCACTGAGCAGAGAGCCCAATGTGGGGCTCAATCCCAGGACCCTGAGATCATGACCTGAGCCACAGGCAGAGGTTTTACCCCACTCAGCCAACCAGGCGCCCCTAGCATGTATAACTCTTATAACACAGCATTATTATCCCACTTAAGCCTCATAAAAACCCAGTGAGTTTATTTATTACTATTTCTGACAGATGAGGAAAGAAGGGCTCGGAGAGTTGAAATGAGACAGTGTTACACAATTTACCCATTATTGGAAGTGAAAGGTATTATGCTAAGTGAAGTAAGTCAGAATGAGAGAGACAAATACCTTATGATTTCACTTACATGTACAATCTAAAAACAAAATGCAGGCATGAACAAACAAAAAGCAGAATCAGACCTATAAAAAGAGAGAACAAACAGGTGGTTGCCAGAGAGAAGGGGGTGAGGTGAGTGAGAAAGTGGGTGAAGGGGAGTGAGAGATACAGGGTTGGGCTTAAGGAGTAAGTCCCAGGGATGAAAGATACAGCACAGGGAATATAGTCAATGATCTAGTTCTAGCGTTGTATGGTGACAGATGGCAGCTACACTTGTGGTGAACACTGGGTAACATGTAAACTTGTTGAATCACTATGTTGTACCCCCAAAACTAATGTAACATTGTGTGAAAACTATACTCAAAAAATTTTTAAAAAGATGAAATCTAGGTATATGATTCCTACACCATGCTGTCTTGCCAAATGACTCCAAAGTCATGTCCAAAGTATGCAATTAAATACAATAGTCACCGTTTTTCTGCTTAACAAAGTTGAACATAAATTTACATTACTGGAGAATAAAAATATAAATATCAAATTATCTTGTATTAGGATTATTTCTATTGCAAATGGCAATAAACCAAGGACAAATGGTTTAAAGAAAATGAGAATTTATCAATTCTTATGACTCAAAAGTCCACGGTAAAAGCTAGGTATCATTTGATTTAGGGAACCAGGAATGACTCTATAAACCAGTTTCTCCTTCTCCATCTCCTGACTGCTTTCTCTGTTATCTCCATGTGCAGTTCCACTGGTCCTGGCAAGATGGCTTCCTCCAGAACACTAGCCTCATATCCTCCAAAGTTCAAGTATAATGGAAAAGAGCACATTTTTGCTCCCAGCAATGCTTGTCAAAGAATGCTGAAATTCTTATTGGGGCACATGTTCATCCCACAGTCAAATGCTGTATGACTCAATTGCTACTCTGACTCTCCAGAGGATATTTCCCTTTGGACTCAACTCAGACTCAACACCACAGACTATGAGTCGGGGCAGAAAGGTTCCTTAAAATAAAATCAGATTAATGGTACCAAAAAAAGGGGCTTCAACTTGGGGTAGCAACATTAGCAAATATTCACCAAATTCGGCTAAAGAAAGGAGAAGATAACTGTGACTTTATATTACTATCACAGATCAGTTAAACTCACTGAAGATTTAGAAAAAAATTTTCTAAATTTCCTAATTACTTTAGGATAACACATTTTCAAAGTAAGTGGAATTTTACTTTAACAAGAAATGCGTTTTGAGATGGTTTCTACACACACACACACACACACACACACGTGCACACATACACACACTAATTTCTGCAACATTATTTGGCTAAGTAAGAACTGAATACAGTCAAGTAAGATTATTCCATCAACAAGTGAATCCAGTCATTTTGTTTTCAAAATAACGCCGCTCCATTGAACTCAAGCACTTAAAAAAAAAAAAAAAAGCCTTGAAATTAGTTTGTGTGCACATACAGCCACACTCACACTTCAAAGTACATGGATTCTTTTAATTCTTTTTTTTTTTTTTCAAGATTTTATTTATTTATTTATTAGGAAAGAGAGAGAGAGAGAGAGAGCATGAGAGGGGAGAAGGTCAGAGTGAGAAGCGGACTCCCCGTGGAGCCGGGAGCCCGATGTGGGACTCGATCCCGGGACTCCGGGATCATGACCTGAGCCGAAGGCAGCCGCCCAACCAACTGAGCCACCCAGGCGCCCCTTTTAAGTACTTTTTTTTTTTTTTAGACTTCATTTATTTATTTGACAGAGAGAGAGAGAGAGCAAGCAGGGGGAGTAGCAGAGGAAGAGGGAGAAGCAGGCTCTCTGAGGGAGCCTGATACGGGGTTCGATCCCAGGACCTCAAAATCATGACCTGAGCCGAAGGTAGATGCTTAACCGACTGAGCCACCCAGGCGCCCCGGATTCTTTTAATTCTTTAATCAATACTTCATTCCAGCAATTCATATGTTTTTATTCCCTTTCGAAAATCATTCATCTCTCTAAAGAAAGTGGAAGAATTTACTGATTCATCTCTGGTGGTTTGTTTCAGATTGGAGAAGCAGTATACAATTCCTTACTTTTCCTCTTTGGTGACATTTAATGATTTAATGGTTTTTTTTTTTTTTTTTTGAGTATATGTGTTAGTTTTTAACCTGCTAATACTTCAAACCATAGTTGAAGTCTCTAAGACACCTCTTCTCTATGCTCTGATAGCCCCTTATTCAAAACATTTATTACAGTGTGACACAATTATTAAATATTAATAATAAAATTAATTACACAAATTAAAACTGTTGATTAAACCAAAAAAAAAATCAGTTTACCCCTACATAAACCAAAAGCTCAGTAAGGTCATAGCCCTGCATTTTCAGCCTCTAGCACACTGTCTTACAAATAATCATTGTTGGTTAAATGAATATATGATAAACAGTCATGTGGTAATCAAATATTCCTTTTTTTTCAAAAAGTTGATTCTGTCCTATCCTCCTGGATGGAGGTTTAGGAAGGGAACGTACTCAGTAGCCAGGTGTTTTATTCCTGCAAGGTGGAGGCTGGTAGGGGATATGGTTCTATCCCCCTCTCTCTCCAGGCAGTATATGCACTGAAACTGGGGAGAAGAGGGGGAAAAGGAGAGAGAACAGAGCCCAAATGGCCGCTGGGTTGGAAGAGCTGGCAAGGCACAAATATCTGAAGCTTATGAGCCAGAGCTGAGAAACAAGACCCAGACACCCAAGAAGAGGCGCTTACAGACTAAGGAAGAAAGAAGTTGGCTGGTGCAGCAACTGTGACAGAGGCTGGATGAAGCTGTCTTCTCTGTGACTCCAAAATAGGGATGTAGGACTATTTTAAGAGCTAGGACCAGAAGGAGTAATTTGGGCACACAGACACGTAGCCTGCCCCTTCTGATTCATTCAATACTTATAAATGTGTGAACTCACGGGCCGCCATTTGCTCTCCAGTTCTTCTTCTCAGTAGTTACTACATTTTCTGACTGCAACATTTCCATTTGTAAGCATGGCACATTATGAAATATTGGCATTAATGATATTTAAACAAATTAAATTCGCACTAGGACGGTTGCCCAATGTGGTCCACATGGATCAACACATTACAAATGCAAAATACTACTTAAGCTGCATAATGGCAGCGTATTTTAAAATTTATCCCTAAAAAAAAAAAAAAAAAAAAAAAATTTGTCCCTGAGTGGCAGTTAAGAGTTTCAAGAGGAGAAAGAAGAATTGTACTTTGCGGGATATAGATAAGTAGGTATAAGTAATGACTCCTGGAAAAAGGCTTGCCTAACGAAATATACGTCCCCAAGACATGTTGACGGGCTGCCTGCCCAAGTGAGGATCCCTCAGCGATCACCTGGGGGCAGTGGTCCTCTTTTGTGATGTTAGGGGTTAGAATATACTGGGATGTCTGGAGTCAGGGAGACAGTGCTAGAAATTATTCATGATGTGGGTCTCCTGTTTTCTTCTTAACAGCTCACATTAAGTATATTGCTTACGTGAACAGAACATTCATGAGTGGTCCCACCACTCTGGGTACTCTGAACTTCCTAACCAAGCAGCAACTATGTATTCATACTAAGTACCAAGGGTGTACAAAGCATATGGGGGAAAATAAAACTCAAGACAAACAACAAAAAAGACAAACTGACAGCAATCCCACAGAGCACACAGCATGGAGTCTTCAACCCCAGTTGTTGGCACACATGAAAAGGACAGTGAGCATCAAAACACCAAACAATGCTGTCTAGAACCCAAATGCATACATGTTCTAGGATAGTGATAACATTCAAAATATATAACAAGCTGTATGGCTGTGTGACATAATACAAAATATATATTTGGTTCCTACCCCTGGTTCTTAACACAGAGCTACTAAATCCCTTAAGTTTCCTAGGTAAGAGAAGCATCGTTTGTTCTAATGAGATAACTAATGATTGGCTACTGGAGAGCCATGATTAGAAGCTCGTACCTTTCAGCCCAACTTCTGACCTCCAGGAAAGGAAGAGGGGCTGAAGATGAAATGAATCACCAATGACCAATGATTTAATCAGCCCGTGCCTATGTGATGGAACCTCCACAAACCCTGAACAACAGGATTTGAAGAGCTTCTGGGTTGGGGAGCACATCCACGTGCTGGAGGGTGGCACACCCTAACTCCAACGGAACAAAACTCCTGTGTATAGGACCCTTCAGGCTCTTACCTTATCTAGCTCTTCATCTCTGTCCTTTATAGTAATATCCTCTATAGGAAATCAGTAAATGTTAATAAATGTTTTCCTGGATTTTGTGAGCTTTTTAGCAAATGATCAGATTTGAGGGGGGTTGTGGGAACCCTCGACTTTATAGCCAAGTCAGACAGAAGTGTGGGTACCCTGGGGACTCAGTATTACGACTGACACCTGAAGTGAGAATATTATGGGGTTGAGCCCTTAAATCTATGGGATTTGACACTAATTCTCAGTAGTGCCAGAATGGAATTAAATTCTAGGACATCCAGTTGGTGTCCAGAGAGTGGGAGAATTGGTTGTTCTGGGGAAAGCACCCACATACATTTGGTGCCAGAAGTGCTGTGGACAGACTAACAGTTTTCCTTTGGGCTACTATATACCAACCAGAAAAGTCACCAAACAATAGAGGGAGTACTGGCTGGTGAGCTGGACAGGTACATATCCACGTTATGTCAGTCCAAAGAGGATGGGCTCTCCCAAGCAGGAATGACCTAAGATTGGGAGCTGACCTCAGATCACAGCATGTCAGTTTCCTGACTTGAAAATTATTCTTTCTCTGCATATGCAATACTTACAAAACAGAATCTCAACTCTTGGAGAGTTGGGACTGTTTCTTACTTAACATTTAGTACAGGGCAATTGATTTTAGAACACCGGCTTGACAAACATAAACAAGAATGCAGCAGACACCTATTAACATTGTACAATTTTCTGTTCCGGACTGTGTAGGAAAGTGATGAGGCACCTTGTACTCCAAAATAGCTTGGTCACAAGAATAGGAGCGAGCAGGTAAGAAAGAAAAATGAACAGTGAGCAATAACAAGCACAGTTCCTAAGCTCTGCCATCCAAGCAGCAATTTCCAGTGGCCCATGGCAGGGAGGGCGAGGATGTAGTTCCACATGAGGGACTTCTTCATGAACTGGAAAATGTCTCTTAGGCTAACTGCAAAGCCTCCCCACGCTGGGTTGGGATTTTCCAGGGGCTTACGGAATATCCTATTAATATCTCAAGGCATTCTTTGAAAATGAGGTTTGGATGCCAAGTGTTTTGACATTTTGACAGGCTACAAAAACTCAAAGCAGTAGGACTTTGTGTTGTTGCTGTCGTTTGGGTTTCAGTGCAGTGAACACACATGTAGTTTCCCTCAGTAGACTGTAAATAGGATTGGATGAAATCCAGAAATTGATCAGTCAACTATTTTAATGGGGAAAAAAATCCATAAACAACTACCCTGACATAAAATTAAATCCCTCCAGTGTATGTTTTCTAAGTAAGAAGCATGTGTTGAGAACTTGCTTATCCAGAATATGGTAGAGCAGTGTTTTCCAATCATGGCTTCACATTTACCATCATATAATAATCCTTTAAAACAAGGGTGTTGCCTGAGCACCACCACTGAGCTTACCAACATTGTGCCCTAGAGACCCGTGAGTAGAAGTTATAAGAACTAGGTCAGAGGCTGACTAAACAGCATAATGGATTAACCAATGACTGGCTTAGGCTCATCTTGATGAACTCAGTGTGGTTGGACGTAAACTGACTGCACACATTTGGGTTCTATGAACGTGAACAAAGAAACGAAAGGAAGAATAGCTCTGGGGCAGGCAACCAACTGTCTTCCACGTACTCCAAGTATCTCAAATTGTTCTTAGAAATTTTCAAAGTGAGATAGGAAACTTACCAGAGCATAGTTTGAAAATAAAAGTATTTATCATATCAATTCAGAGAGTACCCTTCCTATTTTGTGGGAGAAGTAACAAAATGGCTCAGAAAAATGTGGGATTGGATTCAATAATTCTCAAGCTTCTTTTTACCTTTAAAAGCCCATGGTTCAAGGGGAGCCTGGGTGGCTCAGTGGGTTGAAGCCTCTGCCTTCGGCTCGGGTCATGATCTCAGGGTCCTGGGATCGAGCCCCACGTTGAGCTCTCTGCTCCGTGGGGAGCCTGCTTTCCCCTCTCTCTCTGCCTGTCTCTTTGCCTACCTGAGATCTGTCAAATAAATAAATAAAATCTTCAAAAAAAAAAAAAAAAAAAAGCCCATGGTTCTAGACGCTATGGGAAACTCTAAATGTGAGAAGAAACAGCTCCCTGGCCCAGAAAATATTATAGTCTTATAGAGACCTATCAGGACACACAGAAAGTATTTGAAGATAGTATCGACATTTAAAATTGATGTGACAATAAATGAACTTTGAATTAGTGATAGAAGGGGCTATTAAGAAAATGACGACTGCAATGTATAACCACATGAGTGAATATATGCATATTTCATTTCTTTGTGTGTGAATCCAAAATAATATATACACCATCACTTGGTCTAAGGAAAGTATATCACTCCTTGAAGCATTTTTAGGTTGTGGCATTTATGATGTCAAATATTCATCCTCCAGAATATTTGTTTAAAATACACAGTTCTGTTTGGTAGCCACTACGAGGAACGCCCTCCACCATGTTTTAGAGATATTTAGAGATGAATGAGATGCAATCCTTGCCATCAGACAGATAAACAACTAGTTTGTATGCAATCACCCAGCACGAATGGTAGTAACTGGCAGACTCTTAAATGCAGAAATGACCTATTTGGAACCAGTATATACTGTGTCATAACATACAATTCTGAGAGCTCTGTTCTGCTCTGTGGAGAAACTTCTAATCATTCTCCTTTGTTCCCAATCATATGGCAGGTAGGTCTGCTACAAAACTTTGCTCTTGTAAAGCTGAGTTTATAACAATGTCAACAGGTAATATAAAGCAGTGGAAAGCTTGCAGCAAAAGGGGTTGCAAATAAGGTTTTCTAAGTGTTAAGGAATGTCACAGTAGCCCAGGCCTTATTCTTCCCTCTACAAAAAAAAAAAAGCCACTCAGAATCACTTTCTTCCCCTCACCAGCAATTCATTCAACAAACATCTATCAAGCACTTCCTATGCAGCAAGAAATATGCTAAACACAGAGAAGAAAACGAAGTTGCAAGGCAGACACAACTCTGAGCAATTTCTGGGTTGTTAGCATTCCATTTTTGAGATGAACAGATTCAGACACATTGTCTGACTTACTCATGTTACAAAAGCAACAAGTATAAAGCTAGGAATTAAGATTAGGTGACTTATAACTATATGCTACTTACACAGGGTATCCATGGGAGTTACTGCGCCAAGAAGGGTCAAAGTGCAGGACCGCCCAGGATGTGCGGGACTGTGTTTCAGGACAATCTGGGAGGAATGGAGCACTGAGTGACTTGTGCTTGAACGTAACACAGAACAGGAAGTGAGGTAACTCCACAGCGTGGGGACACATGCCAGCAGGGCCCGGCCCCACTATGTGGACATCCTGCAACTGGCAGGCCCTCTGATGCTCTACTGTGTGACACGGTGACCATATGCTAGGAGCACTCCTGCTCTGCAGGGAGCCAGATGGCCAGAGAAATCTCAAAAGCCAGGCAGATGCCAACAGCCCCTCTACTGTCACTGATCTACCAGAAACAGCCTTGCCAGCCGGCATCTCCACCTCCCCCAACCATGCTCTGATCACAGAAAACAAACAGGGCTGAGACCCTAACAGCTCTATTCTGGTAGCTCTGCCAGCGAGACAGGAATTAATAGCCGAACGAACGGGTCCAAAAAGGAAGCAAAGAGGCATGGGATGAGTATGGTTGTGCCTTCCTCTGGGCTGCTTTTCCTTAGACAAGCCTATGTTGCACTCTGCATGGCCTACTATGAATTATCTATTGTATAATCTCCCTGCTCATTAGAGTAGAAGCTTCTCGGTGACAGTGATGATCTCACTGGCCTCAGTTGTCACAACTCTTTCCTGACACAGTGGCTGGCACAGAGTGAGCACTCAACAATTACGTTTTGCTATTTTGGTTAAGAATGACGCTGTGGGGGGCGCCTGGGTGGCTCAGGGTTAAAGCCCCTGCCTTTGGCTCAGGTCATGATCTCAGGGTCCTGGGATCGAACCCCACATCTGGCTCTCTGCTCAGCAGGGAGCCTGCTTCCCCCCTCTCTCTCTGCCTGCCTCTCTGCCTGCTTGTGATCTCTGTCAAATAAATAAATAAAATCTTTAAAAAAAAAAAAAAAAAAAGAATGACCCTGTGGTCGTGAATAGGGATAGAATATGTATTAAATAAGGACTGTGAAACTGACATAATGTGGCACATAACTCTAATAACACTCTAATAACTACTTCCAGAGATACCAGGAACACCTCCTCCTCATCTAGAAATTCATACAAATTACACATCATCCCATAGGTGACACCCAAGTGGCTGTATCTGCCTCTACAGCAGGTTTGCCTTTATGGCCGGTTACGCTGAAACAGCAACCCAACCCCAATCCCGCCCAGCAAATGATTAGAAATGGGGAAGGGGGTTGGTATTTTACTTCTCTCTGACCACAGACTTCACCACATATAACTTTCGAACAGTTTGGAGATGTGTTAAAAGTCTAAGTGGGGATGATTTTTAAGCACTAATCATGACTCATCCAGTATATTAAATTATCAAATCTCATTCTGTAGAAATTTCATCACCTTCTAGCATTATGAAAGCAATAATATCTAACTGCAATTTAATATGAAGCATTGCCATGCTTATTGGTTTTCTAGTACATATACTATGCCACAAAGATGCAAAGACCAAAGTATCTTGTACCAAAAGAATATATTGCATATAAACAGACTGGTTAAAAGGAAATCAAGCAATCAATGACCTTACTATTCTTACAAGAGCTCCTACTGCCACAGCACCTACTCAGGAGTCTATAGATTTAATATATACCTAGTATTTATAGGTATCTTTGTTTTATACATTTAATGGAGAGTTGAGAATTAATTTCAGTTCTGGATTCAGCTTCCCTTACATAAACCAAGTAACTAGTTCATTTACACCTCATCTGTTTCCCTGTTAAATTGGGATACTTCAACATACTAATGATGATGATGATGATTACATAGATAGAGCACTTCTAGTATCTGGCATATGGTTTGCATTCAATCACAATTAGATTTTCTCAGTTATAGAAGATGCCATCATCATCATCATCTTTGATGAAACAGAGCAATAATGTTGGATGAGACTTAAAGAGAATTAATCCACACTCTCCTTTTTCTTTAGAGAAGTCACACTCTAATAACTACTTTGTTATCAAAGTCACCCAACAAATCATGGAGAAAAATGAAAGTAAGAATGCATCCTAACCCCAAACCTAGAGCTCTTCCACCAACTGTTACAAAATACACACCGTTTTTAGGCTATTAAATGTATCAGACAATATCAGAAACAGGGAATCTTTACCTCTTATCATCTCCCCTGCAAAGTCCTACGACAAGGCTCTCATTCCCACAGATGGGCTCTCTGCCTATATCTGTTCAGCTGCCTTTTAATGTCAGAAAAGAAAGGATGATATGTAGTGAAAAGTTCTGATACTCTTCTGCTGACATTCATTCATTCTCTGAGGTATGCCCTCTTTTAAAAGTTCTAGTGACCAAGTAAAGTTGCTGTTCTTATATTTTAAGTATTCATGAACTTTTAAGAAGAATTTGAAGGAAACTGTAAGGTCTACATGTATAAAAATAGGACTACCTTATGGCAGATGTTTTATTTTTGTTTCCTTGTGATGTGTTAGACATTTACCTATTAAGTTGCAGCCCTATACTTTTCCTTCTATATTTACCTTCAAACTGCTAGGGCTAGTAGCCTGCAATCTACAATTTGTGGGCTTCCTTGCCAGCCAGTTTCTTGTTACATTCTGTCACTCATGCCAAAATGGAAATCACTACAAGTTAGACATTCAGCTTCTGGCTGATCCTACTTTTGTGGTGGGTGGGAGGAGCCACCTAAGTTCTACTAATTAGCATTTTAAAAGCATGAGCTAGGACCTCCATCAGATGGAGTAAAAAGAGCTCCCACTCGTGTTCACCTGCATGACTACAGGAACATTGAAGATAACTGTTCTAATAATCTTAGCAGCAAAAAGGCTTTTATGGACATCTGCCCCCAAACAGTGGCACCTACCTGACATCTCACCAGTCTTCTTTCTCTTCTCCAAAATTTCTAATACTTCTTAAAAATGTTTTATTTTTTATTTTTTAAAAAAGATTTATTTTACAGAGGGAGAGAGAGAGCAAGCACACAAGCAGGGGGACAGGCAGGAGGAAGGAGAGAGAGAATCTCAAGCAGACTCCCTGCTGAGTGCAGAGCCCCAAGTAGGGCTCGATCTCATGACCCTGAGATCATGACCTAAGCTGAAATCAAGAGTCAGACATTTAATGGACTGAGCCACCCAGGTGTCCCTCTTTAATACTTTCATAAGCTTTTCTGTTAAAAAAAAAAATCATTCTCTGGCTTAACTACCTAGTTTGGCATTGATTTCCTGAGTCAAAAATGACTAATAAATATACTAAATTTTTGCAAAAACTCTTCAAGTCACTATTGTTACCTCCACTTAGCAGATGAAACAGTAATTCTTAGAAAATTAAGTGGTGCGCCCAGGGTGATCTGGCCAACAAAGTAATTGGAATGGGGAGTATAATTCTATTGAGACCAAATACCCCATTTTCAATGTTAAGAACTACCTATTTAAGCAATGCATGAAAATTTTAAGTATATTTTATTCTAATTTTCATAAAATACATAATAAATGTGTAAAACTTGGAGAACTACAAGGACTAAGCATTGCCTTCTGAGTTTCCAGGTAAACTGAGCAGTGCTCTGATAATTCCTTAGGGCCTTTAATTGACACGACATAAAACATATATCACATATGCTGTCATATATATCAGCATAGGGAAGGGTGCAAGGTCAATTTGGAGTCATTCATCAATTCTCAATGTTCAGTGGGAAAATACTAACTATAAGAAAAAGAGACGGTTACAGAAAGGGTAGGAAAAAGAAAAAAATGCACTCAGGCACGGAGATAGAGAGTAACCAAATTACTACCTTGAGACATATAAAAATTGTATTTTACAAAGGTAAATGGAATGTTATAGTCATTCTCTGTGTCTGATACAATTTCTGTCTCGTCTCAGAGCCTCTGGATACCACCTGTCTCCCACTACTCCAGCTTTGATCATACAGACTCCCACCTTCTATCACTGCCACATTTGTAACTCTGCTCCTTGCCCGGATGACCTCGATGAAATGTCCAGTTTTAGAAGAGCCCTAACCCTGCTTCCTCTAGCTTTGCCTCAGAATCTGTTTTCCGTGGTACCCTGAGTGAAACAGAAGGCAAGAAAAATCACTAATGAAAAATTTACCTATTTGAATTAAATTAGGCTTGTTAAATTTATAAGATTTTTGTTAGATTTAACATGTGACTATATAATCTAAAAGTTACTGAAGGCTTGAAAATTTACCAAAGGCAATGTATTTATGCCTACTTGCAATATTTGGATCTGGTTTTTTCTAATATAAGTTATTAGGAGATTATACCTTTTCTGCTCCATTGACCAAACCTAATTTTTTTATGTGAAGCTGAATCCTACACGTTCCATCTCCTCTATCTCCAATTAAAACATCAATGCTATAGAGAGGTCATCAATTTTTCAACAGTTACTTTATTATGCCCTTTCAGATATGTGTTGCAGCAAAACTTCCCATCGCCCCAAAATTCTCAACTTCAAATAATGCATGCAGAATCATAACATAACCTGCTGCTTATTATTATTTGGCTGGTTGACTGTATCAAGTTTGGGTTATGAACTAGAAAAACAAACAGCATTGTTAAAAATATGATAAATAAGCCCTGATTGCTTAAAGAACCTTGAACTCTTCAATGTGGTAAAGCTTGAGGAATACACGGGGAAATAGCAGAGATTTATATAATATACCCTTCTGAGGTTTTCAGTGCTATCGCTTAAATGCTCAGTGTTTTTTTTTTTTCTAATGTATAATTCAGCCAGTGTCAGAAGATGAGTAACAGTCCTTAAGAAGCTTTGATATTATCCTAGGTTTGTTTCTCAAATGCTATGGGAGAAGAGACTATGTGCTGGTGATTATTCCAGAATGCCTGAATTTATTAAAGATTTTACTTATTTGAGAAATAAATAGTAATAGTAAAGGAAATAAATTTACTTATTTATTAAGAGAAAGAGCACAAGCAAGAGGAGTGGCAGGCAGAGGGAGAGGGAAAAGCAATCCCCCTCCTGAGGGATGTGGGCCTGGATCTCTGGACCCTGGGATCGTGACCTGAGCAGAAGGTAGACACTTAACCGACGGAGCCACCCAGATGCCCCAGAATGCTTGAATTTAAAACGTGGCTCCATAATTTAGTAGCTAGAAGATCTTAGGCAAGACATTTATTTTGTTCGTGCTTAGTTTACTCATCTAAAATGAAGTCAATAATAATACTGCCTCACAGGAATACTGGGAAGATCAAATATATGATTACACAAAAGGATTAAGAATTGCACCTGCTTTAAGTTAATCTTTACATACGTGAAATCTTTTATCATAGACTTTTCAAGATCCTTTAAAAACCTGTTTAAGACATTCAAATGAAAAACATTCATTTAAAAGGGAAAAAACCCTTAAATACATACAGATTCCCTGAAGGATTTCAAATCACTTAAGAAAACATTTAAAATAAAATGAAAGAATTTACTTCTAATAATGACTTAATGAGGAACATGGCTGGTTGTACACTGCAGAAAATAAGTTTTAAATTGGCCCAAATTACTAAAAATAATCATTTTAGGACATTGAAAAATAACAGTAGACAATGAATTGCGATGGTTCATTTGTGTAACGCTGCTATTTTATCCATAAGAATAGAGATTTTGTGGCCATATTGCTGGACACATTCCCATTACCTGTGTTCAGGGTAAGCACAGTACTGTAGCTCCATCAACTGGAGTTTACAGACTCTGTTCAGGGCAGGTGGCAAAGCAACCAGAAATTTAAGTGAGGAACTTTGCAAGTTGTAGAAAGGGTAAGTTGTAGAAAGGCTGAAAAAAATACTGGTTTTCTCATATTGCACACCAGGATCCAGGTGAAAAAGGAAATCCTGGGGAGTAGTGTGGATTTACCATGCTTGTAAGTCCATCTCTCAATCAACAAGCAGCTGGGGGAGGGGGGGTAGAGGATGGAAACTTTACTGAAAACGGCGGTATGAACATAACCTCTGTATAGATCACTGACTGACCATGAAACTCTGCAAAAGAACGAGGCTATTAACACTGAGCAAAAACATCAGAAACCGTCAACTATAGGGCAATCAGGTTTTGCAGTTTAAGTCCAGAGAATTTAACTGTTAAAACAGCACAACAACCCTCAGAATAAAAGCATGCCTACATAGAATTAACTACAACACATCTATATTGTCTGGTTTCTCACAAAAGAAATTACTTGACATGCAAAGAAAGAAGAAAGTTATCAATGCACAGAGAAAAAAAAGTCCGTAGAAATTGACCTGGAGTGGATTTGATGAAGACTTCAAAGTAGCTATCCTAAGTCTGCTTAAAATTAAGGAAAATGCATACAAAGAATTAGAAGAAGAAATGTTCAAAGAATTGAAAACATATGGAAACAATGAGCAAATAAATAAACATGAGAACAGATCAATATCCAATTCAAAGAAGAGACAAATGTTTAAGGGAAATAAACAGAGCCTCAGAAATCCATGATATAATATCCAGCACTCCAATACTCATTTAATTGAAGTTCCAGAAGATGAGAGAGGAAAAGGTTAAGAAAAAATATTTTAACAAATAGGAATTTTTAAAGTAGCAAGAGAAAAATGGCACATCACACACAAAGGAAAAAATACAGGAGTACTGGTAGAATTCCCTTCAGAAACAGTGGAACCCAGAGCACTAGAATGCTATTCAAAATGCTAACAGGAAAAAAAAAAAGTTTCTACACTTGATCTTAGCCAAAAGGCCGAGAAGCGATGGAAAAAAAAAAAAAGTTAATAAAGAGTTTGACATTCAGCAAAATAATTCTTCAAAAATGAAGATGAAATAAAGACTTCTCTAAAACAAAGAAAACCAGAAAGAATTTGTTGCTAGGAGAGTTGTTCTAAAAAAATATACCAAAAGAAGTACTTTGGAGGTTGAAGAAAAAATAACTCAAACTGATTAACCTAGCTGCACTGGAGGAAATGAAGAGCACCAGAAATGGTAAATATGGAGCAAATCATACTCACACATGTGCGCGCGCACACACACACACATATTTCTTTTTTTCTTAACCTCTTTAAGACTCAGAATTGTGGGGGGTGGGGAAGAGAAATGAAACAAGATGGGATGGGGAAGGAGACAAACCATAAGAGACTCCTAAACTCATGAAACAAACTAAGGGTTGCTGGGAGGTGGGGGGGTAGGGATATGGACATGGGGGAGGGTATGTGCTACGGCAAATGCTGTGAAATGTGTAAGCCTGATGATTCACAGACATGTACCGTGGGGCAAATAATACATTATATGTTCATAAAAAAATTTTAAAAAGACTCAGAATTGTTTAAAGCAGAATTTATTATTTCTTGGGGTTTATAAGGCATACGATGTAATATACTTGACAACACTGCAAAATGGATGGGGGAGATGGAGCTACCCTTGTGCAAAGTTTCTGTATTTTATCAGAAGCCAGTTTTAAATTATAATAAAGATGATGTCATAATCCCTAGAGCAATAACTTTATAAAGAGAAAAGGAATATATCTAAAAAGTCAATAGAGAGGGTAAAATGGCTATTATGATTCATAAAAGAAGAAAGAAAATAATAAAAAATAAATAGAAAACAAGTAGCTAAATACTCTATCTAAATCCAACCATATCCAATATATTAAATGTTAACTTACTAATAAGCACAACAGTAGAGATTTTTAGACTGGATTAAAAAAACTCCAACTATATAATGTGTAAAGGAAACACAATTTAAATTTAAAAAATGTAAATAGGTTGAAAATAAAAGGATGGGTACGTTAAACCAACAAAATATATAGGAGTTGGATTTCCGTTACTAATTCCAGACAAAACAGACTTCAAGAAATATTAGAGAAAGGAACTTCATATTTAATGATAAAAAGAATACTAAATCATAAGCCTATTAACAGTTACAAAAGTAAAAGCATCTAATCACAGGAATAATGGCAAAGGAGGAGGGACATCTGGGGGACAAAAGAAGTGTTCTAGGGGTGCCTGGGTGGCTCAGTGGGTTAAAGCCTCTGCCTTCGGCTCAGGTCATGATTTCAGGGTCCTGGGATCAAGCCCCACATCAGGCTCTCTGCTCAGCTGGGAGCCTGCTTCCCCCTCTCTCTCTGCCTGCCTCTCTGCCTACTTGTGATCTCTCTCTGTCAAGTAAATAAAGTCTTAAAAAAAAAAAAGTGTTCTAAAACTTTATTTTGGAAGTAGCTAAAATTCATCTCACTGTAAACTTAGAATGGCTGGATTTTATTGTTAATAAAGCTATACAAAATACATAAAAGAGGAAAGAAAAAAACAAAAAGCGAGTGATAGGAAGATGACCTTCGAGTCCATAGGGCTGCCCCAGGGTTTGCAGGGCCCTGGGCCACTGGTAATTTCTGGTAATGTCCCTGTCTACAGAAGCAATTTGAGTGCTCGAAAATCAATGTGAGTACTCTTCTGGGAGCCTGATCTCATATGATCCTGAAAATAAATAGTGTTGTGGTCACTAAGAATGATTCACTTGCCAGGTTGCCTCTCGGGAAAGAGGACCTGCCACGGTACCCAAGACAGTGGTGACCCATGGGACTTCCTTAGTTAACCTACATAAAATACATCTTCCTGTGGTAGAAAACAAGATGCACCCTATACAGGCCTAGATCTGACTCAGGACCCCTCCTAGACAGCGCTGCTGATCTTTGATGATTTTAGTAGGCGCGCGATATTTTCTATCAGGGACGGAATTGCAAAACTCAAAATCCTTTGAGAGGATCAGGAGCCCTATGCCCAGGACCAGTGGTAGTAATGAGAATACACATATACATATAAATTCAATTTAATGAATTCAGTTTAAAAATGATTTCTTTGTGGGGTGCCTGGGAGGCTCAGTGGGTTAAAGCCTCTGCCTTCAGCTCAGGTCATGATCTCAGAGTCCTGGGATCAAGCCCCACATTGGGCTCTCTGTTTAGCAGGAAGCCTGCTTCCCTCTCTCTCTCTGCCTGCCTCTGCCTACTTGTGATCTCTCTCTTTCTCTGTCAAATAAATAAGTAAAATCTTTTAAAACAAATGATTTCTTTGAATAAGTGACATCTAAACTCGGTTCAACTCATCTATTTTTAAACAACACCATAAGGTATCTTACTACTATTCAACAAATATAGTGATTTCTATATGCCAGTTACTATTTTAATTGTTTAGTAAAGACTAACCTGTCTTATGATTAAAACAACCTTGTGAGATAACTGCTATGATCTTTCCCCCATTTAATTTTTTTTTTTATTTTTAGAGAGCATGTGAGTGAGCAAGCAAGTGGGAAGAGAGGCAGAGGAAGAGAGAAACCTGAAGCCCTCTGAGTGCAGAGCCAGATGCGGGCCTCAGTCCTAGGACCCCTAGATGACTAGCTGAGCTGAAGTCAAGAATCAGCTACTTAACCATCTAAGCCATTCAGATGCCCCTTCTCACACTTGTTTTTTCATTTTAAAGATGAGGAAACTGATATGCAAGAAAATTAAGTCACCTGCCCATGTTTACACAGCCATTCAATTTATTGATGGGGGTAGTAATTTTAGCCTAAACTATCTTTCCAAAAAATTTGTTTTACCGAATATTAAAAAAAAAAAAAAAGGACAGGAAAAAAAAGGAAGGAAAGCAGAGAGGGAGGGAAGAAAATGATCTGAATGTATCAAGAACTCAAGATTTGAAATTAAGCTATTTGAAGAGAAATAACTCTTCAATGAGCTTTATTCTCATTTATTACCCATTTCAGGCTCTCACTAAAGTCATAGGGAGGAAGTGGGGATCTAGGATTTCATGGCCTTTAAAGTCACCTGCCTTTAGTGGCAGAGCAAGCTAGTAAAAGAATAGCTCTCACTGAGCCCCGCTGACTCCAACACACCTCATTCCAGAATTTTCAAATCCCCAAACTCCAAAGTCACAGGAATTTGTCACTAATGGGGAAAAACAGTAGACTTTCTGGTATGATTTATAATCTGGAAATCCCAAACCCATGAAGTGTGATTGCAGTTTGACCTCCCCCAGGGTTGGCAATTCTTAGACTTTATGTGGAGGTGGCTCTATTTCCAGTGGTTTAAAAAGAAGCCTAAAGGTAGGGTTGTTACTTTCTGGCATGGAAGTGAAACCATTTGTGATTTCCCTCCCGTTGCTAGCTGACATTGTAAGATGGTTGACAAACAGGCCAGATTTGGGAGGAATAAGAATACTTTATTCTTGGAGGGATTATCTATTTTCCTTTCAAGGATATAATTATGTGTCGTGCTGCCCTCCCAAATACCTCCAAGCACCTCAACTCTGCCAGCTGAGCCGGTATTGTTATACTGAAGTAAACACTACTTTCTTCAGAAAACAGCAATTTTGTGATTATTTCTTGCAAGCCTCTGGAGATGAGTGTGTCTGCTGAGTTTAAGGTAGTCAATTCACTTTTCTTTCCATTTGCTGCACAGGACTCCTTTCTAACTCAGAGATTTTTACTATGAGCTGCCTCTGAGCCCAGGACTCAGGCAATCTTGCAGGAGCTTCCAGGACATTCCCACACAACAAAGGATCAAAGTCTATTACTACTGAATCAAGTTTTTATCATGAGGTCATCAGAAAACTTGAAAGAACACTGTATAAGGGAATGAAAGATGCCCACTCTCTGAAGCGTTTTGTGTGGTAAACGCTAATGGATAAGCTGTTTGTGAGCTTTTCCTGAACCTCCCTCCTGAGTATTTACCTAAGACTTTCCACATCCCCTTTGCTCTCTACAAAGCAGTATTTTGAGAGTCAGAAGTACAGAAAGTCAAAGGCAGGTAGATTTATTCTCCTTAGAGAAATAAAAGGCTGGTTGATATTAGTATAAAAATAAGGACTTGAATAAGTTTTTATCCAGCTATATTGGAGAAATTAAGAGGAAATAAGAAAATGCCTATTCTTACTAGAAAATGGTTTTCCCTCAGGCATAACCAATCTCTAGTGCAAACTGCCCTCAGATGTAACCAGTAATGCTTATGATAAAGAGACATCTAAGTGCTTTTTGTGCTTAAGTCCCTTCTGAAATAAAGCCACTGACTGTATTAACCATAGTTCTAGTTTCTATAAGTTTGATACTTTAACATCTACTATGTATCTCCTGATAATACATCTGGGTCACCTTGCCACAGTCTCTTGCCTCCCTCAACTAATCCAACCACACCTTAGAGGGATCTTCTTCCCAGAGCTGCGCTTTTCAAAAACAAACCAAATGACTCCTTTATGAGGCTCTCACACTCCCAGCCACTACACAATTGCCTTGATCACCTCTCGACCTGGTACCAGATTGAACACAGTCCCCATGCCCCAGAGCCCGCTGCAATGATTCTAACTAGCCAATCCTAGACTTGGTTAGCCAGACTCACCCATTCCTTCCTGTGAAAAGCACAATAAAGGCTCTTGCCACAGTAGTTCCCCACTCCACCACAGTCTCACTGCCAACCCTGGTGATTTCCAGTGTGGCCCTGTGTGGTGTGCTCCCTCCTGTTGGGATTGATGAGTAACAAACTATCTTTTCTTTTCTTTTTAAAGATTTTATTTATTCATTTAACAGAGAGAGAACACAAGCAGGCAGAGAGGCAGGCAGAGGCAGAGAGAAAGGAGCAGGCTCCCTGCCGAGCAAGGAGCCCCATGCGGGACTCGATCCCAGGACGCCGGGATCATGACCTGAGCCAAAGGCAGCTGCTCAACCAACTGAGCCACCTAGGCGTCCCCAAACTATCTTTTCAGTGACAGTTATCTCGTGATCTATTTGCCTCACTGTATTTCCAATTTTCTATTAATATACAATATTTTATAATCTAGTATTTATCACGCAAGGTTACAACTCTGTGTACGTTATCCCAGGTGGCTGGTCACAGATTATTGGTCCAGGGATAATCAAGTGACACAGAGCAACCATCTCAAGGGCGGACAATGGCCTATGAGTTGGTCTGGGACACAAATGCTATGGAACTGGGCTTCTTTGGTTAGAAGTCGAGTAGTAATGGAATCACAAATACAGATCGATCAGTAAGTGCGTGTGCTCTACACTACTGCATCGAGCGTGTGGGGCTCAGAGCCCATCAGAGCTTCAGAATCTCAGGTCTCTTGGAAGACATACTGAATCACCATCTGCATCTTAACAAAACCCCCTAAATGGCCTGTATGCTCACTGAAAAGGACCACTTCTGGTGGCCATGAGCATAATCTCTGAGCACCACAAACTGCTGAACTCTGGAATCCTCTGGCTTCCTAGCAGCTGCTCCTAGCTCGTGACTGCTTTTAGCAGGAATACCATGCGGGCAACATTCTCGGGGAAAGTGGGGACTCCCCCAACAGGTAAATTTGACTCAAGGACTCTGATGACCTTGCTCAATTTCCCTTAGAACTGCATTCTAAGACGTTTGCACCAACCTTCCTTCCCTCCCTCTCTCCTTCACTCAGAATCAGACCTGCACTGTTGGTCCAATGACTCTACCAATACCATCGTGTTTTCTCCCATTGGCATGACCCCACTAAACTGCTAACACCCTTAGTCCTATCTGAGAGTCTGCCTTTGAACAGCTGGGATTAATCCACAAACTATACCATTTTGAGTGGCAGATTGACAGATCTACAAAAACTGCAAAATTGACACAGGGCAACGGCCTGAGTTGCAATTACGTGGATATAGATATTTGTCTTTCCTCACCAGAGGCAATCTCAGATATCCCTTCTGAAGTTATGATCTGATACTGATTATCAGACAAATGTTGGGCTCTAGGTGAGTACAGAGAAAAGACAAAAAAAGGGGGCACTTTTCCAAATCTGTGGTGGGGATCCAATTTTTGTTTGACTCAGTCATATTTGTATTATATCAAAAACTATTTTAGGTAAAGATTGGACTGTGTCCTTATTGAAAGGACCGGTGTTGGAATCGCTGCTGTTATTTTGAGCAAGTTCATAAGGAAAAATAGTCAACCTGCAAGGATTAGATAGGAAGATTATTTAATGGGTTGGATTAGATGGGAGGATTATTTCATCCAACACCAACCCTAGAAGATGATATCTCAGCAGAGCAATAGGAGTTGAGGAAGAGAAAGCCCTTAAATTATATGTAATAATGATTATCATCTAAAAAATACACACAAAATATTTTTTCAATTACACTGTGTCCCGTGTATTAACATATATATTTTGCATGCATTTCTGCGTACTCTAAGCATGTTATAAAATTATCACCCTTAAAAGAAATATTACAAGCCATGACCCAGGGAGTTAGAGATCCCGCACAGGACTGAGACTGACCAGAAAAGGTCTGCAGAATAAAGGTAGTTTGAAGATAAGGTATGTTCAGTATCATAAAGGGGACAGTCACTGACTGGGTGAATCCTCTGCAGGATCTGATTTCTCTTTTCTATGCTCTCAGTGGGTATTATCTCCACTTAATAGGGAAGGGAACCTGGGTTCATAGAGGTTGCATAACTTGAATGAAAACTACGCATTAACAAAGTACTAATCTGGGAATTGAAAGCAAGTCTGTTTTGCATCAAAAGCCCAGTGCTATTTTTACTGCTATCCAGCTGCATTGCTTAATATTCTTCTCCTGAGAAAGGCATAAACATAAAATTATGTAACTATAGTATCTACATATACAGAAACGTAGAATTTTCAAAACACCGTCACATGTCTCCATCCCCCAACACAGAGCATGCTTATTAGTACTGCATATAGTGACAAGCTTAAGATGGGGAATACTGCTTCAACTAGAGTGGTAGTTATACAAGTGTACACATTTGCCATAATTCATTGAACTGTACAGTACACTTAGGAATGCATTTTACTATATATGAATTAAATCTCAATGAAGTTGGTTTCATGAGTTAAAACAAGGTGTCCCAGAGTTGTAACAATGGTAGGCTTACAGATTATATGTCCCCTTTGGATACATGATACTATGCAAATAGTAATGATAGAATGAAGGCTTTGCTTAAAAATATCCATTTTTCCTTCCTGTTTCTTCCTTCTTTCCTTCCTGCTTCCCTTTTTTCTTCCTGCTTCTGGAAATTTTCTGACAGTGTATAGGCTATTATATATTATGTATAATATACAATAATGACTATCATTCTCTAAAAATTACACAAGGATTTTTTCCAATTACATTATAGTCTATGAACATATACACTTTGCATGATTTTCTGCAGTACCCCAAGGATATAAATTCTTCAGTCTGAAAATAAACATCACAAACCATGACTCATAGAGTCAGAGATATCATAGAAGGTTGAGATTGACTAGAAGTGGTCCTCTAAGTAAGGGCAATCTGAGGACAAGTTGTATCAGCACTGGATTAATCAAAGTGGGGGACTGTCTGTCCCAAGGTGTAAAAATCCCAATTCATTTAAATTTACCCAGCTAATATTTATGGCAGCCATGATGAAAATTTTAGTTCCCCAGAGTCACCTAGTTCTACATTTTAGTCTTTTTTAAAAAATATATTTTATTTAGGGGCACCTAGGTGGCTCAGTTTTTGGGCATCTGCCTTTGGCTCGGGTCGTGATTCCAGGGTTCTGGGATCAAGCCCTGCATCAGGCTCCCTGCTTGGTGGGAAGCCTGCTTCTCCCTCTCCCACTCCCCCTGCTTATGTTCCCTCTCTTGCTGTGTCTCTGTCAATAAATAAAATCTTAAAAAAAATACATTTTACTTATTCATTTGCCATAGAGAGGGAGGAAGCACAAGCAGGGGGAGTGGCAGGCAGAGGGAGAAGCAGGCTCCCTGCTGAGCAAGGAGCCCAATGCCTGCTGATTCCAGGATGCCTGGATCATGACCTGAGCTGAAGGCAGACACTTAACTGAGTCACCCAGGTATCCCTAGCATATTTTAATCTTAATCCACAAGGTAGTTGATTATTTATTTTGAAGATTTTATTTATTTATTTGACAGAGAGAGATCACAATCAGGCAGAGAGTAGGGGAAGCAGGCTCCCTGCTGAGTAGGTAGCGGGTAGTGGTAGTTGATTTAGAAGCGCTTACTTAGGGCCAAGAGTAGAGTTTAGCAAGGAGCTAGACTCTATTTATTTTGCCCTGGAGGTTTCATTAACAGAATCAATGTGTTCCCTTTCAAATGTCAGAGTGGTTTCTTCTCTTTCTCCAGCTCATAACACATGCGGACCCTGTACACAAACACATATATATGCATGTGGATACAAATGTATCTGCCTACCTATATTTAAGGACTTATGTTGTATAGTGATCTCCTGATCTGACTTACTAAGAGACTTGCTAAAGTGCACAATCACTATGATGAAAGAATGTTAATGTTGAAAGAAAAATAAACACAAGGATCCTAGCCTTAATGCATACAACCTGACTTCATCATCATGGGTTTTATTATCTAATATATTTTCAGATTATGCTAAAATGTTTCACCATGCATCATTTATTGGTTTATGAGTTTCTTGCATTTAGGCTTAGGGTAAGTACCAAGAGCCAACAAATCAACACTTTTAGCTTGTGCATTGATCATCAGTGCCCATTTAATCCTTTCCAGTTTAAATTACTCAATTCATTAGCCAGACCACAGCCGCAAAAGCACTTCCCAGCTGCATTCAGGAAAAGCTCAACATTCTTCACTAAGGAAAAGCTCTGCTTAGATTTCTGTAACTATCCTCACATTTAGACTCCGAATTTACCTTATCTCTGCTCTTCGGTGGCTTTAGAGATGTTAATTTCCTTGTTAACCCACAATTAGAGGAGTAAATCATAGGCAATTTTCTTAAAGAAATACTGAATTAAATGCAAATTACTTGAGTGATTCCTATAAGTACAGTCATATTAGTAATGCATCCATGACTCCTCAGTGTTGTAGGAAGGGGGTGTGCTAAATTTCATTCTACTTTAAGGGAAGTTTCCCATCTCTAAAGCCATAAAAGGAGGTATACGTCAACAGAAGTAAAACAAAAGGATGGAGGAATAGATTCATTTTCATAATATGTTAGAATAAAATTCAATCAAAAACTTTTTAGAAATGATCTATTTTCACCTCTTAAATAAAACATCTTTACCAAATTTATTGTTTTCTTTTAGAAGATGGATGCAGAACACCTAGAGGTAATACTGAAATAATTCTGGTATTAAGAGTGAATTCATTCCACATTCTATACTGACTGAGATTGCATGCTATTGTAGAACTTTGTGAAAAGAGACACACCATGTTCTCTTAAGAGAGCGCATTCCCCTTCCTCTCTGCTCTATTCTGGCTCCTCTTTTCAGTCTATGAACACCTTTCAATGTTGATTGAAGAGACATGTTTCCATAGTGTGCACGTATCATTTCATTCAATGCTCAATGGAAGCCCCCATAAATGCATCTTAGTATGCCTATTTTACAGATTTAAGAAGTAGCTTCAGGGAGTCTAAGTGATGCTCAGGGTTGCACTGATAGTAGGGGACTGACCTGGAAAGCAAACATAAGTGAGCCTGATTTCAAACAGGCTTTTCAAATTTGCCTCATCCGCTTTGTGTTAACTCTTGAGGCCCTGGAAACTCTAAAGAACAAACTGGTACCTATCAAACCACAATGAATACTGAGCCATCAGCCTGAATACGTGCATCTCTAATCAGGACCTTTAGTATTGAGCCAACAAGATGTGTCTCTGAATTATTCATAGAACCCTTTAATTTGTATTTTTGACAGATCTAAACAGAATCAAAACTTACTCTTAGCTTATGTTGTTTTATGATCTTATCTTATACACCCATATAGGTTTTGTTACTCAACATTCGATTCTTTATTCTGAGATTTCATAATAGGTATTTTAATTAGGTCACAATTTCACTAATGAGTGATGGTTTTCAAGGAAAGAGGAGTCTTCTGTTGGAACTGAGATTTTTTTGTCTCAACTCTATGCTTACATAGTGGGACTTGAAATCCATATGCTTTTGTTATTTCCCCCCTACATTATCAGGGATTAGATACCACTACAGTTGTTTATTATTCTATTTTTTTCATAAACTGCAGTCCTTTTGATTTAGAATATTTTAACCTCATCTTCCACTCCCCCCCAGGATTTACAGTATCCTTCTCACTGATCATATCGCATTGCCTGATCTCTTCCAATGTGTTCCTTCTCCAAGAATTTGGTAAGTCTTTAAGAGGGGGGAGAGAAGAGGAGTGGGGAATGGTTATACCTACTCACTTACAGCTACAACCAGCTACAATCACTCGATGGTATTTCTCAATCAGTCCCCTCTTGCTCCACTTCATATCCACCACTGTTGATATATTTTGTTCATGAAGCCACTTGAAGGATTTTTGGTATTATGGATAGCTCATGGAGCCGTTGGAGAAAACACTATTACCTACTGATGGGCATTAGTGAGAATGTAAGCTATTCAATAGTTATCAGATGTAAATAACATCAGAAGCATATGAAAATCCTTCAGAATTCATAGAATGGTACTCTCTGACATAAAACACTGAAGGAGTGTAAGTAGAAAATGAGAGGGCTCCTCCACTGCAAATTTCGGAGTGACTACAAATTTAGAGGAATGAGTTATGAGAAGATAATGAAATGTTGGAATGAGGAAATTATTTTATTGTTACTTACGCATGCATCAATTAGAATATACTTGTGCTTCAACCAGGCTGAAAATATCCACAACCAGGCTGAAAATATCCATATCCTTTTTTTCTGCAAGTGCCAAGATGTATTTAGTTTCTCAAAATAACGCAGGTTGGACAAGTCCCTACAATCTGTATATTAGCTTATGTTTACAATGAACAATTGGGACTAAAAGAATTGGTTTTAGATTAGATTGGAACAGAATAGATTGAAGCAAACGTTACGTGGACCTCATTATATTCCATGCATACAATAAATCCCATTACACTAATAATTGAGGTTTTTTAGTCTTATCACTAGACCTCCCATATGTGTGTCTCCTAAAAGAGGCTCCCAGACTACGTCAAGTTTTCTATTAGTCTGGAACAGGTGTCCACAGATGTTTGTGAGCTAGGGTGTTTTTTTGTGACGGG
>CM052810.1:91295505-91330839 GCA_028533885.1 Nasua narica | reverse complement strand
ATGACAATACTATGCCTATCAGCCACTTCTTTAAACCTTAGTGTAACTCGTTTCAATTCATACGATTTCTTCCTTAGAGTTGGTGTATTTGATGCCAAAATGCGAGTCTATGGTACCTGAGTAAGAGAGACATGGCCAAAGGGTCCTAGCAGGCGCATGGACACAGTGAGTAACTGGTGGCTGCAAACGCTGAACCCTGGAAAATAGGTATAAGATGGAAAGAAAAGGAACTTTCAAAAATTAAATTCATCATCCTGCTGTTAGCCGGCCCTACTTAACTGAGGTTGGGATCTGTTCTGAAAGTTGGCATATAGTCTCATTTTCCTACCATTAAAGTACCGGGTATGTACTTGTATCCTCAAGGAGCAGAAAAAGGATTCAGGGTTAAATGTAAAATCGTAAAGGATGGATAGAGTTGAAGATAGAGCTAATCAAGAAATTGCTCTTGTCTTCCTAATTGAAGTGGGAAGAGATTAGCTAAAACCACGACCAGATTAGAAGCAGTACTCTTAAAGAAAAAGAAAAAAGAGAAGGAAAGAAAACACTTTAGATTTTGCAAAGGTCAAACATAGCACAGATTGCTTAATAAAATCAGGTAATAATCATGGCTTGTAGGATACTGGAAACAACCTGGAAATTAATGGAATTGTATAATAATTTTCTAGAAACAACTTAATTCATTTCCTTCAAAGATTTTTTCTCCCATGTGTAACTCTTACATGGCTTACCTTTCTTTCAACTGACATTGACAGTAGGGAAGGCAAAATCTTTAAAAAATGAACCGGAATATTATTTCCAACAGTATAGCATGAAACAGGTCCTGGCTCAAAGCTGTGGCCAACATAACAAACTGGCTTCCAGCAGCCTGAGGGTGAAGAGGCTTGTCAACCGGAGTCTTTTGGCCAAGCCTGCATCCAAACTTATATCCACATGATGGCAAAATAGTCTATCTAGTTAAGACTTATTGAGAATAGGGGAGTAAAAGGCAGTAAACACATTCCTTGGCAACATGTAAATAGAACTGAGCAGCTGACTTGACTTTTTATTATTTCCTCTAGTTCCTGGCTATTACATACACCTAGACTAATGGACACAGTCAATAGTAATAGTCCTATTAAAAAAGTTGGTCACTCCTGTAATTCCTGATCATCTTTCCCAGTAGTTAATTCAGAAAACAAGATCGATGTGTTTTCTCTTTTCACCCTTCCTTCTCTTTTCACTTTAAATCCAGTTGGCAGGGGGGAAAAAAATTACTATTTCGTGTGTACATGTTCCTTTGTTCCTTCAAGGATCCAGTGAAAAGCTATTTCTTTGTTTTAAGAGGTCCTAGCTTTACTACACAGTATTACTATGCACATACTAAGTACTCAACTAGACAATGGTCTACCTGTTGGAGAACACATCCTTGTCATTATCTGGGACAATGTATCTTTAGCTTAAAAATACAGGGACACACAAAAACTCCACTCCCATGTTCACTGCAGCACTGTTCACAATAGCCAAGATGTAAAAACAACCCAAGTGTCCCCTGACAGAAGAATGGATCAAGGAAACGTGGTATATACACGAATTGGGATATTACTCAGCTTTAGAAAAGGATGAACCACTGGGGCTCCTGGGTGGCTCAGTCCTTAAGCATCTGCCTTTGGCATGGGTCATGATCCCATGGTCCTGGGGTTGAGCCCCACATTGGGCTCCCTGCTCAGTGGGAAGCCTTCCACTCCCCCTGCTTGTGTTCCTTATCTTGCTGTCTCTCTGTCAAATAAATAAAATCTTAAAAAAAAAAAAAAAGGGTGAACCTTGAGGATTCTATGTTAAGATAGTCCAGTCATTGAAAAACACTGCATGATTCCAATTGTATGAGGTATTGAAAAGAGTAAAATTCATGAGAATAAAAAGGAGAATGGTGGTTGCCAGAGGGTGGGAAGAAACGGAAGTAAGCAGTTGTTATTGAATAGGCATAAAATTTCAGTTATTCAAAATGAGTAAGTTCTAGAGATCCTCTGTACAACATTGTGTTTTTAGCTGACAGCACTACACTATACAAATAAAATTTTCCTAAGAAGGTAGATCTCATGTAAAGTGTTATCACAATAAAAATAAAACAAAAACTGTGATCAACTGAATAATTAACTCTCAGTGGTCTGTGGATCTGAAATTCAAATTTAAAACAAACCTTTGAGGTAATTACTTATTTGTTATTATTGTGACCAGAAGGACAAATGTAAATAAAGGTTCAACTGTATCCTATATTAATTTATCAAGCATTTGTTTGGAATCCAAAATATACTTACATTCATTTTTTATAAGAATTACCTTTGCAATAAAACAATAAATACATGCATGGACAGTTCTTTTAGAAAACTTCTGGGGTGTCTGGACTATGTCAATTATCCCCGGGAGATCCTCAGACACTAAACTTTCATGTAAAAGATTAGCATATTTATCACTTTCTCAACAACAATGCTTCTGTAAGAATCTTCCGAGGGATGAAAAAACAGAACACAGTAACTCTGGCTCCTATTAAAATCTTTATCTTACTTTCTAACATCATTTGGAATGGATTCATAAAAAATACGGTCTTGTGTATTTAAATGGAATTGTCATCAATAAAAAACTATTAAAATTTACACTTTGAATTCTGTAACATCTAGCTGAAAGTTCTATAGAGTCTGTCCTGACTGCTAATGATCCACAGGAGTTCCAACTTAGCTGGCACTCAATGGGTACCTTCTGAATATTCGTATGCAAGTGCTAATAGCCAGAAATACACGTTTTAGTTGTACTCATTTTACCACTGTTTATAACATCATCATCCGTGCTGGCTTGGTGATTACTCTGATCTTATGTACTGTCCAACCTATTTGCATTTGCTCCTTGAGGAAACTCAAATTACCATTGATTTCTCTGATAGATTTTTCTAATGACTATCTGTTGTTCTTGAGTTGCTCAAGTGCTTTCTGCACGTGATTCCATGCAGAACAAAAATGTTTTTCTGGGCAACTCAGTCATGCGGTGTATGTCAAGTATCGCGTATGCAGTGATGCAGGAAGGAGACGAGAGAGAGGAAGAAGAGGTTTTCTCTTGAGATGGAGGGATGGTTGAGATCTGGTTGGTGATTTCAGCCAGCAAAACATAAACATTCCACATTGAGGATGTATATGGGGGTGTGTGTGTATGTATACATACATATCAGGAATAAAGCTGAGTTCCAATTTGGGATTTCCTTGCCCCCATCCTCCAATCTTATTTGGGTATAATTGATATAGCAGCACATATTATATTTACAATTTGGTAAGTTTGACATATACATGTTACCAGCCTGACACATACTATCAACCCCCTGATAATATCATGACAATCAAGGTAACAAATATAAATATTATCCTCAAAATTTTCTCTGTTCCTTTTTTGTTGTCATAAGAACCCTTGAAATCTATACACTTACAATTTTTTTTAAGTTTACAACACCGTATTTTTAGTTACAGGCACTATGTCAGGATTTCCTGTTTTTTTAAATTTTTTCAGTGTTCCAAGATTCATTGTTCATGCACCGCACCAGTGCTCCATGCGATATGTACCCTCCTCAATACCCACCACCAGGCTCTATTTATAATCATTGATATCATCTAAAGAATAACTCCACAGTGATTTTAAAAGCTACGGTTAGAATTTCAAGCATACGTTTGATTTTAATTCAACAAATGCAATTCTTAAAACAAAAACAAAACTTATGATTCCTAAGAACAAAATTTTTAAGCACCGAAGACACAAAACCTAATTTTTTTTTTTTTTTATTGGTTATGGGATTGGGTGGATTACTATTTCCTCAGGAAGAGAAGAAATATGAGACCAGATCAGTCTTTTCTTTTTGTTAGCATTATAAGCCACCCCCAAAAAATGTAAAGTGCCTCTCTTAATCAAATATTAGTAAGTACAAGACACTAGGTTAACATGAATGAATTTCAGTTTTATCTCTAACATCAGAGAGCTGAGGGCAGTCAGGAATGCTGCTTTGGGAATGCTAGAAACTTCATTCTAGTCCTGGATTTACCCATCATGCTTGAAAAATCATGTTACATATCTGTGGCTCATGTTGCAGGAAAGGTGGAACTTTGTGATAGACAAAGTTCTTTCCTGGTTACCATCTAACAATTTCACATTCAATCTCTGTCCATTCAGTCCTGATGATTTACAACTCTCCTCTCAGGCAAGGCACGATGAATACTCCCCTCTCTAAAAAGTGATGGGACATGTCTTAGTTTTTTCACCTCAGAAGACTTGTGACTCTGAAGAATATACTGTGTACATGTATATATGTGAAATGGAGAAAAAGAGATTGAAAGGACAAAACTGTGAAGTCCCATTACCATAGAGACAGAGTCACTGCGTTAACAGCTTTTAGAGACTTTATCATAGATACTTAGTGTGGCAATCATTTCTCCTCATAAATGAGTAACATTTGGGTCACTAGCATCTGTGTCCAATTTCATAATCAGTGAAAATGTGTATCTTACATTGTAAGCAGTAGATAAAATTAAGAAGGTCCAATCTTAAAGTCACACCCCTAAATCTCCTATACCCATGTTTTGAAACTCAAAGTACCTTTTTTAGAGACGATAATTATGCATATATTTACACACACACATATATGTATGGAGAAGATACATATAGAGAAGATAAAAGATGTATATATATATATATATATGTATGTATACATATATAAAACATAAGCCTAGTATATATATATATAAAACATATACATGTATTGGCACATATACATATATATTATGTATGCATATACCTGATATGTGCAAATACCTTAACTAGGGTTTATTTTATAATTTTACTAAGTTACTTCTGATTTTATTATAAAGTTAGTAACAGTTGAAATGTTTTTACCTTTTTCGCTCTATCCCATTTTGTCCTATACTGAGTGTTTTGTTATGCTTCAGATCTAAATATCAAACAATTAATTGGAAAGCTACTTTAAAGAACCTCAAACTAATCATGTCTGGAACTAATCACATCATGTCCAGCCCTCAAGGTTTTCTCTGTCCATTAATGATATCAGCATCTCACTAGCCATCCAGCTTGAAAGATGATTCTTCCTAAACCCTCTCTGCTTTGTATTCCAATCCATCAACATGCCTTCTAAGTTCTGTCTGTGAAATGATTCTTAAGGCTGTAACCAGTTGTACCCAACAACGTACTGCTGCTGGCCCCCACTAATGGCTGAGGACCTTTGTGTTTTCCTGTGCTCAGAAGGCTTTTTCTCCATTTCCTATTTGTTAACATCATCTTAAGAGGCTCAGGTCAGTTTTAACTTCCTTTACAAAACCCTCCCTAACTTCATTACCTAGAATTAATTGTTCCCTACTTAGTGCTTCTGAAAATCCAACTATAAAAAAAATAAATACACAATAATTAGAATTCAAAGAAGCAGTTACTGTAAGTGCCTTCAGGGGAAGGGTTAGATCATATTCAATTGTCATTAAAGCTTTCAGCTGGAATAAGCTGCCTCTCCTCCCTCACACACCAAGTCAGTAGAGACAGGCTTCCTTGGGTTTAAGTCCTAGATCTATGAGTTGCTAGCTGTGCAACTAGGGAAATGACTTAAACCTCCCTGAAGATCACTTTCTTCAGCTTTAAAAAAAAAAGACAAGGGAGTAGCGCCTTCCTCACAGGATCAATCCAAGAACTAAAGAGATAACACAGGCAAAGCATCCTGGTCATCAGTTTGAACTCAGTATTATTATTGCCTTGAGCATGAGAGCCACCAGAATATCAGAACCAATGATGGTTTGGTGTGAATGATGTGAATGGTGGTTGCCGGAGGGTGGCAAAAAACCGAAGTAAACAGTTGTTATTGAATAGGCATAAAATTTGAGTTATTCAAGACGAGTAAGTTCTAGAGATCTGCTTTGAGCATGGTTTGGTGCAAGAGAGGGCCAACCCAAGTGAGGAGCTATAGATCCCAAGACACCCTGTTGAGGACACTTCTCCTATATGGGACGAAACATACTCTCATAGCTTTTACCCATGACTTCTGTCACTTACTGACTTCCCACTCTTTCTGCCTTCTCAAGCTGTTTGCTACAACCAGAGCACTGTGCAATCTTCTTATGTTCCAGGAGTCTGAATTACAATTACAGATTCAGAGAAACTAGGCTGTAGTGGGCATAAGGATCTGTCACCTTTCCCTGATTCTTGTCAGTTCTCCCCATTCTGGTACAAGGTGGGAAGTCAGGACACAATCAAGGTGGAAAGGGTGGTGCTGAGAAAACCCAAAATGGAGGCTGATAAAAGGGCTAATTATCCTTAGGAACCTATTGAGCCCTTCAGCCAGGAAAGCTATTTCCAGATGGCAAGTTATAATTAAGAAGGCTTGTAGGCATCCTGAAGCCTAGGGCTAGCATTTCTCAAATGCTAGCTGCATATATCTCCTGTGATTGCTCAATGGGACTTTCATGATTAAGTAAGTTTGGGAAATATATCCAATATATCCAATCCAAATATATCCAATCTCCAATCTGGAGATTCATATGATATCTTAGTATATAGTAAAAATTTTGTAATTAAAAAAACAGTTTAATTCTGTATTTCTGAGAATTATTTGAGAATCATTTGAAAAACGAGGATTTTTAAAATTACTTCAACCTTAGAATGCTAAGTGACTTTTTGCTGAACATGTGAGAAATGGCTGAAAGGCCGGCCTGTACTCATAAGCAGTCAACAGTTTTATATGCAAAAATGAACCTTACGGCTAAGCTTTCACAGAATGCTACTCCACAAGCCCGAAAGAAATGCACTCTTCACTTTCACAAGCACTGTTCCTGAGAACACTTGAATGTGTGAAAGGCTAATGGGATCTACTATTTTATTTTTGTGATCTGATTTTTACTATCTTCTCTAACTCCAGATATTCTGTGAAGCTTTTACATGGGGCTGCAGGGTTGGCGGAGGACATCCCACAAACCAAATCCAGTCTACGGCCTGCTTGTGTATACAAAGTTTGTTGTGAAACCCAGACATGTTCTTTGTTCATTTACTGTTTATGGCTAACTTTGCCATACAACAGAGCCGAAGATTCCTGACAGAGATCATGTGGCCTGTAAAACCTAAAATATTTACTATCTGGTCCTTTACAGAAGAAGCTTCTTGACTCTAATTTCTAGGATTATTATTTAATTTAAAATTAGATGACTCTTTCTAAAAATAAGATTATAGACTATTATCCATATTAATTCAATCTGGAAAATATCTACTTAATAACTTTATCTACTGCCAGGAAAAAAAAAACCCTTAAAACTGTCATAGATACAAAACTAAAACATCAAAAACTGGCCATTCCACATGAGTGCCAAAGTCATGGCATGCAGACAGTCTCAGTGTTTTGAGAGAGAACTAAGACTTGCATATTTAGAAAAATTCTTTTTTTCAGAATTCTAACTTAATTTTCAAAGCTTTACTAAGCTGTCTTCTTAAAACTCTAGACACTTCCCAGAGTCCTTCACATCGTTAAAATTTTAATCTTGTTAATTTATTAATACACTTAAATTTAGCCTCTTCTGAACACTAATGAAAATCTTTATTTGAATTATAATTAATTGGAAAGTTCTTGAAACATGCAATTTAGCTTAATCAAAAGTGAAAATTCTCATCTTTCCTCAGTAAGGATAGAACTTAAGAGTTATTGCTCAATATGTAGAACGCTCTACATGTAATTTGAAAAAAATAATCTAATACTTATAGCTGGTTTTTTATTGTACTGCAGAATTTGATGAAACCTACATGGGTATTGTGATAAACATCTTGTGTTGGTATTTTAAATTAACACAATATCCTGTAAATCAAAAGGAGTTTCCAAAAACTCTAAAATAACATGGTCACAGACTTTTTGTAAATATTGAGGTAACAGTTATGATTTTAAATTGCTATGAAAGAATATCCGGAGCATATTCTCTGTAGAATTACTAACAGTAGTCTATTACTGCATTCTTATCCCAAATATTAAAGAGCTTCCCAAAATTATTTTAAAAATATTAAGTCTGAAGACCTTAACATTGATCGTACATCTAAATACATATGAACTCCAACTGACTGTTAGAGTAAATGGGGAATAATATCACATGGACAGTAAATGACATCACTCAAACTCACTGAGGGCACTTGCCCTTCTGAAAAGTTTACTTTCCTTTTAGAATCTCTGAAAAAGATTACCCAGTACTAGAGCAATTTACACTTGGACAAAGAACTGAGAAAAGTGAGTAGAAATGGGATATAGCCCTTAGAATGATCTATTAACAGTAGCGATGATAGCTATCATTTCTTGAGGATTAATATAGTCAAACTGTGGTAGATGATTTCTGTGCATTATTTTTCCATATGCTAAAGCAATAATGTAGGTATTATCATTACCATTTGTGATCAGATGTTGGGATTCTGAGAGTTTAATCTTGCCAAAGGTCAAGTAATAAATGGTAACAATTATAAGATATGTTTACTAGACTCCAATGTCTAGGCCTTTATAACTATACCTTAAGATCTAATGGACAGATTCATTAATTAGAGTAGATGAAAAGATGGAGTAAGAAAGCACAATTAGCAATTTTAAAATCTGACTGACACCTAAGGTGTCTGTGTTATGATCCAGAGTTTGAACTAACAGAAAACTTTTGGGAGTAAAGAGAGGAACATGTCTGCTGAAATATCTGGCATTCCTATACATCCTGGTGAAGTTCAGTCAACTGTGTGGTCTCTATCTTGGGAGCCTGGAGAAAGGCTGTGCCACTGGTAATGCTAGGAGGTGGGAAAAAAAAAAAGACCTACTGACCCAGGAGAGATACTTTTGACAATCAGAATTTGAAACCATCTGATGGCTTTTCTTTAGGTCTGATGACTTAAATGAGACTGGGATAAGCAGAATCCAAGGAAAAAGACAGACTAATGGCACACAAAGTAAATTTTTGGAAAAGCCTAACATTACCCAAAAAACAGAAGATTGAGGAGTAACTTAAGAGCAGTATTTACAGAGAAGAATTATAAAAAGGCGTGGTTAAGAGTATGTACTCACACAGCGTTTGTAAACTTCAGTAGGAAAGATTTTGATCACAAACGAAAACAGTCTTCTGAAAGTGAGGATCGTTAGAATTGTAATGTCTTGGCAAAAGGGGTTAGGTAGCATTCTTTAAATTTTTTTTTTTTTTTAAAAACCCTCTAAAGTCGTTTTATAATGGATTAATTATTATTAGGTGGGAAATCTAAAAGGGAAATGCTGATTCATTTCAGGAAGTTCTACACTTATTCTTCTGCTTTTAAGGTAGTAATTTTTGTTTTTTAAAAATTTTATTTATTTGAGGGACAGAGTGCACGAGAGAGCAGGGGGAGGGGAAAGGGCAGAAGGAGAGGGAGAAGCAGACCCTCCACTAATCATGGAGCACCATACAGTGCTCTGAATGGTCCCAGGAACCCCATCCTTCCCACCGGAGATCATGGCCTGAGCCCAAGATAGACGCTTAGCTAACTGAGCCAGCCAGGTGCCCCAGGTAATAGCTTTCGGTGTGTGGTTTGTGGACACCTAAGGCATCCTTGAGACACGTCCAGAGGGTCTATAGGGAAATACCACTTTCATAATAATAATAATACAGATGTCATTGGCCTTTTAATTTAACTCTTATGACATTTGTAACGATGATGCAAAAGCAATGTGGGTAAGACTGCTGTACCTAAGATGAATCAAGGAATGGCACAGATTCCTCTCCACTACAAAACTTGGCTACACATCCTTATACGCTGCATGACTAATTTCAAAGTGTGTGTAAAGCCCTTCTACTGCTTACTGAAGTTACACGGTTCTCTCAAGAGAAGGCACTTATACACAATTGAGTTGCAAGCTAAACTAGTTCTTTCAGTCATGGGTTAACACTTTAACTTAAAAGAACATTTTGCAGACAAACTATGGTTATACAAACTTGAATAGTTAGACAAATTCTAAAGAAAAAAGTGAAGAAAAACAATTAGTATCTGTTCACAGTGATAAAAATCAAGCTTATGAGGAAAAAGTAAAATTGTGGAAAATTTGAATCTGCCACCGCAAGGTTAGGAAGCTTCTCAATATATGTATTTTTTCTGATAAGATCAGTGGTGGTATTAATATGAATTTTGGATATTATGTAGTGAAATATGTCAACATTTCAGCATAACTCAATCAACAAATATACACTAGATGACCCATGCATGTTACAAAGTCATGGATTAAAGATTTATACAAAGTGTCAGCTCACTAGATTTTAAGGTCACAGAGTATGAAAAGTGGATTGTTATGATTTCACGTTTTATATTGCAACTGAACTTTGAAAAACTATTAGTCAAATTCTGATATATACCAAAGACTATCCAAAGTTATCTAAAAAGGTCTACTAAAATACTTCTTTTACTATCTACATATCTGTGTAAGGCTGGAATTTCTTATGCTTCACTAAAATAACCTATTACAAACAACTGAACACAAACATATGAGAACTTGGCTGTCTTCTATAATGCTAGAGATGAAAAAAATGCAAAATATCAAACAATGCCACTTTTAAAAAAATTTTTGTTTTGGAATATATAGTTATTTTTCACATAGTATTGTTAACATATAAAGGATTTAACTATTGTTAACATATAAAGGATTTAACTATTTAACATATAAATATTTAACTATTGTTAACATATAAAGGATTTAACAGTAAACACAGATACAATCCATATAAACAAAAGTTCTATTGGAAATTTTTCAGAGTATAAGGGAACTTAGAACCAGACAATTTGAGAATCATTGTTTTAAGGGCACTATTCTAAAAGTCTTTTACTTTTCTCTAAAGATTTTGTTTGAGAGCGGGCAGCAAATGAGGGAGTGGGACAAGCAAGTTCCCTCCTGAGTGGGGAGCCCAACCCTGGCTTGATCCCAGGACTAGAGATCACATCCTGAGCCAAAGTCAGAGACTCAACCGACTGAGCCACCCAGGTACACCCCCCCCCGCCGACCCCCACAAAAGCCTTTTAGATGAAACTGATTTCTTTCCTCTTCCAACTGAAATACTTTAAAAAGTGTTCTACTAATTTCACTCTGGCATTAAGACAAGCAATTAACATTCATGAACAACTATGTACCATAAACAAAGCACTACAAAATGGGCAGCAGAATGGCTAAATGAAGACCTTTAACTCAAACACCTGCAGATTCTGGGCATGTGACATAAATACATAAAATAATGTCCATATAAAAACATTCTTGAAATTCTTCACATTATTTTTCCATCAGTCATGTTATTTTTCACAGAAACTTCAATTCTATGAATATCGTTTTCATTGTAAAACTGCTGTAAGGAAGCAGTATCACAAGTGTCATGACAAATAGTCATGGACCTTACTGAGTACAGAGAAACCCTCTCTGGCCCTGTTGCAGCTGTACCTCTTCCTTATGGTGAAGAATCTCCAGAGACAAGGAAGGGGCCGTGGCTCTAGGCAGTCTGCTCTGGGCCTCCTTCTAGTATTTGTTAGACCACATTCCAAAAGCCTGAACTCCAGAAGTCTCTGCCAAATATTCCTCAAAAAACTAAAACTAGAGCTACCCGATGATCCGGTAATCACACTACTGGGTATTGACCCCCAAAATACGAAAACACTAATTCAGAAGTATATATGCAACCCTATGTTCATTTCATCATTACTTATAATAGCCAAATTATGAAAACTGCCCAGTGTCCACTGATAGATGAGTAAGAGGTGGCATATACATATAAGGGAATATTATTCAGCCATAAAAAGAAAATCTTGCCATTTACAACAACATGGATAGATGTACAGGGTACAGCGCTCAGCCAAATTAGTCAGAGAAAGACAAATACCCTATGATTTCATTCATATGTAAAATGTAAGAAACAAAGCAAATGAACAAAGAGGGGGAAAAAAGACAACTCAAAAAACCAGACTTTTAAACTATAGACAACAAACAAATGGTTACCCAAGGGGAGGTGGGGGGAAGGGTGACCCTGCTGAAGGGGATGAAAGAGTGCACTTCTGATGAGCACCGAGTAATGCATGGGCCTGCTGGATCACTGTACTGCACACCTGAAACTAACAGAGCATTGTATGTCAACTACACTGGAATTGAAATTAAAAAAATATAAAGAGCAGTAAAAAATAATTCTTTGCCAAAGGAGTTTGAGTTGCTTTCATGAGTTGGGTCTCTCCCCTAGGTTTATTTTCCTGACCAATGGGACTCACCTCTCCCTGCACGGAAGCGCTCCTGGGCATGAAGGGCAGCCATGCGGTGTGGGCTGAGGTGGACACAGTGCGCACAAACAGTGGGCAGAGCAGGGGCCGGAAAAGCACAAGGACGAAGCCCGGGCTGAAGACTGGCTCTCCTTAGAGCACCACATTCCATCCCAAACTTTTGAGAATCCCAAATGCAAACTCAGCCTTTGGGTTTTTACCAAGGTCTCTTTGTTAAGGGAGAAGAATACAACGTAGTTTTTCTCCCTTTTTCCCCCTCCCCTAGATACAACGTGTAACAGTTTGTTGCCCTGATTTATAACCTGATTATCAAAACGTGAAATGTGAATAAGTGTTTGTATGCTCTTGCCAGGCTGCTGCTTTTAAGGGATGAGTCTGGCTATGGACGCCTGGCCTAGGCACAGGGCAGGACTAGGGGACGGGGAAAGAAGATGACCATCCAACTGATAGCGTCTGTCTAAAGAAGACAGCCAGATTCACTTGCAATCTGCCAGATATTCTGATTTTTGCGGAGATGTTAGGAATCCAAATTTTAATGCGGAAATTCCTATTTTTAAAATCCTGACAACTCAACAAAAAATACCTGGTAGCAAGCACTCATCAGTCCAAATAATGAACTCGGCAGTTGATAACTTTCCAAGGGACCACCAGATCATCACATCTGGACTTCAAGTTCGTAATATGGTGAGACTTCCAAAAACCTTCTCTTCAAATCCTCACTAGTATCAGAATTAATAGCAATGTTGGGGCACCTGGGTGGCTCAGTGGGTTAAAGCCTCTGCCTTCGGCTCAGGTCATGATCTCAGGGCCCTGGGATCGAGCCCCGCATCAGGCTCTCTGCTCAGCAGGGAGCCGGCGTCCTCCTCTTTCTCTGCCTGCTTCTCTGCCTACTTGTGATCTCTCTCTGTCAAATAAATAAAATCTTTAGGAAAAAAAAAAGATTTAATAGCAATGTTAATAATTACAGCCGCTACTTACACAATACCTAATACAAACCAGGCACATACTGTTGACCATGTTACTGCCATAGCATTTCTACTTTCAAAGGTTTTCTCATCCATGGGAAAGCTTTGGAACTCAACTGTCAATTTCCATTTAGCCAGTCCCATTTATAATAATTCTTATCAAGAAATCTGCTTACTACATGGTGACTTGGTTGTGGAAGTATAAAGTATGTGTATGTAGATTAGAACAATTTACCTGATCTGTAGAAAGATTAAATCTTGGCACAAATTGTAATTAAGTGAGTTAATCTGCTTCCCATATTGATTCCAAGCTTGTAATTCAATAACAGGTTCTGGGCGAGTACAAGTTGAACCCTTTTGAGCAATATGGGCATCAGGCATGAAACTCTTCTTCTTCTATGCCAATAAAGTGTCATCTCTTGATTATGACTTTTTATAGCTTTTCCATAACTCTTTCAAATGGTATTCTGGATGGCTATAAAGTAGTTAATCAGAATAAATTAAAATTTGTACTTAGCACTAAAATGTAAATTAATTGTAGGTTTTCTCCCAAATCTAACCATTTTAAACATCTGGTATATATATTTTAGTGCTTCATTCACTCTAATGGTGATAATTTTAGCAAGTTAAAACTACTTTTCACTTCCTCCTCATAGCAGTTCAAAGGAGGCAGCTAATGTGTCAGCATCGAAGCATCTCTCACAAACCCATTAAAGAAACAACCAGTCCTCTTTGGTTCATCATCAAGTAAAATAGAGCAGAACGCTATCATCTGCCCACTGCCAACCAGAGAATGAAACCCCTGGCCTTACCGTGAAGAAAGTTTAAAGTTTTCAAGAATCAAGGACACTGAGTATAGAAAATTAATCCTTTCACTGCCATGTTTTATACTTCTGAATATCAATTTTCACCAGCTGCGATAGTTTCTTTTGTAACATCTGCTAGAGGACAGAAAAGATGCAGAGCGATTGTATTTAAGCATAGCGATACTTTTTTTTTTTTTTTTTTGACAAAGGCTAACAGAATTATGGGAAATTCATGACTTGCAAATGATATAAATTATATAAAGATTGAAAATGCTCCTAACTTACTTTTAATTAAGTAATAAGCCAGAACAGATTTTTCAGTACTTTTGAGTAATGTGCATTGCAAATGACGGGCAATAATTCATGCAAAGAGGATCATATATTGAGTTCAAGATGTTCATATTTCATTTTTACATTGCAAAGCTGTTTCAATTCCGTTTTTCTCTGAGATCTTTGCTATTCCTATTTTGTGTTAAATAGCCAACTTCACCAATTGTGTCCCCAGAATTATCCACTATTTTACTCAATTGTCTTTTTGGTTTGGTTTCCTAAACAGAGGACTTCAATCCTAATGCTTACAACTCCGGGGTGAGAGTAAAGATTGAATCCTGATAGGCCTCGCCTCACATCATCAAATGTTCCATTTTCATAAATGGTTTTCCCTGGACTTTACTGAACTTGTCATTTGTTCAGCTTCATGTAGACAAAGCTTCGGAGACTACATGTAGAAAAATCATTTTTTAAGAAGCGGACAAATAAAAGTTAGCAACCCAGTTTTCGACAAAAATGGTGTATGGATATACTGTTTATCTGTTTTAAGTCTGCTTATTTATCAGATGGACTGAGGCGCTGGAAGGCTGGTGATGCCAAGTAACTTGCAAAATGGAATGATGCTCTTGCCAAAAAAGAAAGAAAAAGTGTCACGGAAGAGTCAAGGCAAATCAGGTAACTCATATCCTCATAGGCAAAGTTTAGGTCATTTTTCTTCATACACAAGAGACTTTCAGATACTTGATTAAGAGGTATCTTAATCTCATTTGAGACTTAAGATTTTTCCATCTTAAATCTCAAAATGTTATTTAAAACTATTTATATCTCATCAAATTAAACGACAAAAAGTAAAATTAAGGGCATACAGTAGGCATTAGTTGACTCCCCAAAATGCATGCCACCCCAGGTGATTCTCCAGTCTAGAAAAGAGCTCCTCAAAGGCTGTACATTAGCATCTCAATGTGTAATCTGCAGTCCCAGAGCTTGTTAAAATCACAGTCTTTATCCTCTTACCTTCCCATCTACTGAGTCATAGTCTGCATTTTACCAAGTTAGGTCCCATGATTCTCATGCACATTAAGGCGTTGCCTGGCCACACCAGTGTCCCGTAAGTGGATTTCAGATGTGCCTGTGACATTGAGTCTGGGGTCTCCGACCATTCACTCCAGCCATAGACAGCTTTAAGCACATATTCCAGTTTGCCAGATGAGTATTACTGATTTCTATAATGTGAAGTCCTTGATCGAGCTAATCAAGTTCATCCCATGACTCCTTTCAGAGATGGCTTAGGAATGGGCACAAAATCCAAATTCAGCCAATGAAGCATGAGATAGTCTGTTAGGGGGGTGAGGGAGACTCGGGGAAAATTCTCTTGCTCTTAAGATCCCTCAAAGAGAGACACTTTCTTATTCTTCCGGTTACCGCTGCATCAGGAGGCTATGCCTCACACTGCTGTTGTCAGTCCTCCTAAAATCCTGAGGATGAAATCAACACCAAAGATGACCAAGCAGCGAGGTTGAGAGCAACTCTGTTCCTGATAACAATGCTGAGCCACAGAACTAACCAGTCCTAGTGCCTGCATCACCACTAGATTTATTCTATGAGGTAATGTATTTCCTTATTTTTTTCAGCCAATTTGGGTTGAGGTTTAGGTTAGCCTTAAGACAGAGAATCACCTTAAGACAGAGAAGGAATGGTTAATTTTGCTGATTGGGTACAAATTGCTTCATGCATTTTTAAAAGTAAAAGCACTTCTGTTACTATAAGCATCTAGAGCATTATCTGTAAGTCTAACCATTCACTCAAGATTTCAGGAATGCAAGGTCTCAGTGAAAATTGAGCAGTGGAGTTGAAATGAATGTAAATGAGGTCTCCTTCTGGCACAGCATTTATTCTCAATGTTTGCTGAATAAAAGAATGAATGAATGATGGCACAGGTGCACAGAATTAAAGTTGCCTTTCAAAACATTTATAATTACCTTAAATTCCATTTGATTTTTACCTCTTCTCTTTCTTAAATCTACCAGGGCTCATTAAAAAATTACTGGTGCTAAGAAGTCCCTGTCGCCATCACACACTTAGGTAATTTCACCTGTCACATTGCTCTAGGTCTCCTCCCAATGTACCTAGTTATATGGCATGGAGATATACCCTTAATATTTGAATAATGCAAAATAAAACATATCAACTATTATATCATACCACTCCAAACCATAGGTCCATGTAGTATCTTATATTTTTCTACATATTCAGGGGTATTCGCTCAGCCAAGAGATAAGTCCCCTCATGCCTAAGGAAAAGGGATTTGCTGGAGGCTTATGTTCATTTAAATCCTCTCCCAGAAGAGGTCACTTCCTCGTGGGAAAGGTAGTTTCCCCCTTAGTAGTGGTACAGGGGGACTTATTGTCAGAAGACAATGTTGCAGAATGAGGTCAGAGTGCCCCTTACTTGTTTTCCTTGAGAATAATGAACATGTAGTATATGCTCGTGTTACTGATATTTCTTACTGCACTTCTCCCATGAATATCCCAGTTTCTGGGCCCTTCAAGGTGGGGAAAAACCTAGGCATGGGTTTTTTAAGTCTCCTAGAGTTCCCAACAAGCTTCAGCTTCGGTAGCGGCCATGGTTTCCAGTTTAATAACACACCTCTTCCTGGTTTCTTCCCTTCCCTAAAGAACTTATTTTCTTTCTTAATGGCACTCCCTCCACTTGAGAAAAGTAATTCTTGTTTTTGAATCCTATCTGAGGTCTGCTTCTGGGAGAACCTAATCTAAAATACTGTCATCACTTTTCAAGGTGTGCCTCCAGAACTAGGCAGTACATCTGTTTTAGGGGTAGCATGGAGAGGCAGCCAAAAATTAAAATCAGTAATAAGTGAGGAAATCATATAGTAGAAAAAGGAGAACCAAAGAAGGGCATACGGAAGAAGTGTGAGTAAACAGGTAATCAGGTAAGACACCTTTAGAAAGTGAATTTGAGCAAAGATTTAAAAATATAAAAACACAATGCACATGTCAAATGTCTTTTGAAATGAACAAAACGTAACATTTTGGATCCGCAGTGACTTAAATACAATTGTGTTCCCTTGCTCCAAAACAGAGCAAAGCAGCAGCAATTTCACTGTTATTACCATTCTGGTTTATGACACATGGAACCTGCCGGCCTTTGTTTGACACACTGTGCACTGGGGAGTCGGCTCAACTCAAACTTCTTCCCTAGTATTGCTACTCAAATCAATTTATCTTCAGTTCCAAGAGTGACAAGATTGCTGTCTATTAGGTAGAAGATGGCTTTGGACAACTCTTCTGCTATTAGAGAATATTCTTTGGAGGCAGACTTTGCAATTGGATCTGTACTTTCATGCTTTTGGCACAGTTTATAAGTACAGTGTCCCTTACTTTGCCATCTAAGAGAAAGATTTCTCTTCAGGGAAGATAGCTACAACTCCAAATGGCCTTGGACAGTCTATATTTAAATAGCAGTGGAGCAAGACTTTAATCCAATGTGAAGGAAATTTGATGAGTAGCTTCCAGAGAGAAGGCAATCGAGTAAATCCAAATATCTAACATCATTAAAGAGTGTTTGGTGACTCGTAAATTGGAAGTCGATTTTTGTTAAAAGACAGCCTGTTAGACAATCACTTGGTTTATACGATCAGCTTTAACATGTGAGATCCTGACTATGAGAAAGCCTGTATGAGGGCTGTTGAGGAGACAGAAACATAGAAGCGGGGCTCCTTCCTCTGGACTCACAAGAAGTTTCCCTGGCCTGAGGGCCTTGCTGACTTGAAAAGGACTCTGAGCTCAGAGACATGTGTTTCAGACAAGATCATTAAATGTCTTATGAACTATATTACACAGTTTGCCCTTTATCCCAAAGGTAACAAGAGACCTATGAAAGGTTTTATGAATAACCAGATCTGTGATTTCACAGAGGCTGCTGTGTGAGGAATGGAGCAGAGGGGAGGCGAGGAGAGATTAGAGACAGCAGAAATGTGGTTATAATGGATGTTTAGGAGGGAGGTGAGCAGAATGCAGCCAGGAGGCAGTGCTCCTACGCTCGTTCTCTTTGGGAAGGCAACTGTGACTTAGAGAAAGACACCAGTCACTGATAATCTGGGACAGAACATGTGCTGAGATAACATGTAATGTATCTATACGACTTCCGTATCCAGTGTCAGGCCGTATTTCACATTATTATCTAGAAGTATATACTGTCTGTATTTAGGACAACTTGAGACAATTTACAAGTTAAAAAGAAATGCCAGTTCTCTACTCAAGTTGAATGTATATGCATACCCTATGACAGGAAGTTCACTCTTAGGTATGTACTCAACAGAAACGCACATATGAGCACCACAAGATGGGGATAATCTTAGCAGTGTTATTTCTAATAGCCCCAAATTCAGAACAACCCAAATGTCCATCCATCAACGAAAATATGTGAAATGTGGTGTATACAGTAACATGATATACCTAAAGACATAACAGAGCAATGAAAATGAAATATTAGCACAAAACACAACATGGATAAATGTCACAAACATGCTGAAGAGGAAAAGGCAGGCACAAAGAGTATATAGTGCAGAATGCATTTATATATTTTTAGAATGATAAAATTTATAGTGAAATGGTACAAAGTATACCACCCTAAAATATGTCTTTGACATATTATTTTAATCCAGTTATTTTTAAGAAAATGTAAACACAGAGTTCTGAAAACCAAGTAGAAGTTACCCTGTTGTAAGAGATATTTACATATATAAAGGAAATCTCCATTTGTAAGGGTGCCTCCCTCTTTGTACCAGGAAAGGGGAGGGGATGACTCAATCTATAGAAACTTATCAACAGAGAAAACCACGACTTAAATAAACATAACCACCTTGTGTTTTCTGTGTTTTTCCCTATAACCTGTCATAACCCACTCCCCAGCCCCAACATCTTGTCCCTAGTCGAAGATGGTATTTAGGGTGATGACTTCTGACCACTTCAGCGACCTACTCCATATTCCTGGGTCACGCCCATGTACACAGGAAATATACTGTTACTAAACTTTTGTTTTTGTCCTCTTAATCTGTCCCATATGACTTTAATTCTTAGACCAGCAAAAAGAATGTTGAGAGATAAAGCAAAAATTTTTCTCCCCAACAATACTGTTAGAAGTAGCTCCATTTGGTGAGAGGAAGGTGGTAGTAAGAAAGGTGGAACACACAGGAGCCTTCTGAGATGTGGATAATGCATGACTTCCTGATGTGGGTGGTAACTGAAAGGAAAGATTCACTATGTGAAAATTCACAGAGCTCTACCTATGATTTGGCCATCTTTTTGTTAGACTCCTTAAAATGTTTATAAAAATAAAGACTCAAAGAATCACAAATTCATAGCAAATTAGTCACAAAAACATAAAAAGTTATGTTCCTTTCTGCCACAAAAAGAATGCAGTGCTGAACAGTATGTTTAGAAATAAAATAAATTAGGGGCGCCTGGGTGGCTCAGTGGATTTAAGCCTCTGCCTTCGGCTCAGGTCATGATCTCAGGGTCCTGGGATCAAGCCCCACATTGGGCTCTCTGCTCAGTGGGGAGCCTGCTTCCTCCTCTCTCTCTGCCTGCCTGCCTCTCTGCCTACTTCTGATCTCTCTCCTCTCTGTCAAATAAAATTTTTTTTAAAGATTTTATTTATTTATTTGTCAGAGAGAGAGAGAGAGCATAAGCACGCAGAAAGAGAGGGAGAAGCACGCTCCCTGCTGAGCAAGGAGCCCGATGTGGGACTAGATCCCAGGACTCTGGGATCATGACCTGAGCCGAAGGCAGCTGCTTAACCAACTGAGCCACCCAGGCGTCCCTAAATAAAATCTTTTAAAAAAATAAAATAAATTAGGCATCCTGTACAGGAAGCAATGACAGTAGCTTTTACTATGTATCTAAGCTGAGTTATTACAACTAAATATTTGACCATAAATGTTCAAGTAGCTAAATATAAAAAGAGAAGCAATCTGCATATCTTAGTTCTAAAAGGCCATATTATGTACGTGAAAGCAAATGGAGTTGGAAACACAAATTCTTTGTTAGATACCAAAGAAAAAGCATCTTACCTAACATTTATCAAGCACACGGTATTTGTCCAGCAATGAGATAGAAAGTTTGTATTTTAATTTTTTTTAGATTTTATTTATTTGACACAGAGAGGTCACAAGCAGGCAGAGTAGTGGGCAGAAAGAGAAAGGGAAGCAGGCTCCCCAATGAGCAGAGAGCCCAATGTGGGGCTTGATCCCAGGACCCTGAGATCATGACCTGAGCAGAGGGCAGAGGCTTAACCCACTGAGCTACACAGGCACCCCTATACTTTCATTTTCTATTAATACAATAATTTTATGAGGTAATTGGCATTATTATACCCATTTGACAGATTATGAAACTGAGACTCAGGAAGGTTAAATAATTTTCTCCTGTTCCCACAGCTAGGAGATGACAGGGTAGCATTTGACCTCAGATCTAATTGACTCAACCTCATGTATGAATCAGTGGATGGATTCGGGCAAATCATTACACCTCTGTAAGTCTCAACTTCCTCTTCTGTCAAGTGGGAGGGTCCTCCCAGATCTGCTTTGAGTAGCAAACAAATAGTGGTTGTGTTCACTGTTTGGATTAGAAAGAGCAGGCTAAATTAACTGTAAAAAAAATCTTTTCCAGAACTGAACTCCACAGAAATGGTAGCCTCAGTGGCAAGAATCTCAAATATGGCAGCCTTCACTAACTTGCCATATCAGAAGAACCAGTAGAAACAATCCATTGTTAACAAATACACATTCCTGGATCCACTCTAACTGTGCAGACCACAGTCTCCAGAGAAACTGTCTTTATACCACTCTCCAGCCCCATGTTGATTGTTCTATTCTTATGATCAATAAACGTTATGAAACAATTTATATACAATCATGGAACACTGTATCAAAAACTACTGACGTACTATATGGTGACTAACATAACATAATGAAAAAAACAAAAACAATAATGAACTCCGGATTTCAAAAGATTTAGATAAACTTCTCAGAGAAACTATTTTTATCCTGACTCTCAAGTCATGTAGAAAAAATAAACCATGATTCAACAAATGCTTTTCTACAGGGATCTATCATAGGATCCAGTCAGGCTTTAAAACTTGCTTTCTGATACCAATATTGGGATAAAGCTTGAAAGATCTAAAGGGTATAAACTTTAACTTATAGGTAAATCCTGAAGATCTAATGGACAGCATAGCGATTATCATCAACAATACTCCAAACTTCAAAGTTACTCAGAGACTAGATCTTGTTATCACAAAAAGAAAATGATAGTTATGTGACATGGGAGATGTGTTGGTTAATGCCTTTAATAATCACATTGCAATATATAAATGTATCAAATCAGCACATTGTACATCTTAAACTTCTATGTCAAATTTTATCTCAAAAAAACCCCATATAATTAGTATGCCATTAATACCTTACTTTCAAGTAGATATTCAGAAAGGTTTTTTTTTCTTTTTTTTAAAGAAGGTTTTTGTTTTTTTTTTAAAGAATTCCTGCTGAAGCTGATGTTATCCAATGTATTATTTCAGGACTTTAGGAGTAAAGGGGCCAGGGATAATATGAGGTATGCAAACACGGTGAAAGAGTTACAAAAACAAAATTTGACAAAATTTGCCTGTTCATAACTTTATAGCTATCTGCAGCCAATCCTGGAATTCCTCCCTAGGAACAGTATAGGGGCTAAGGACAGGCTGCCCAACTATGGGTCACTGTGGCACAAAAATTACTCTAAGTAATCAAAACCCTATCAGCTCAAGAGAAATTTTTGCACCTCAAACACACAGAAGAATTTAAATTGGAGGTCTTTCCCAAATTAAGGATTACTCTTAGAGATAAATTTTATTGGAGTGGCCCTTCTGCACGGCAGGGCAAACATTTAATTACCAAACATCTGCTCTTATCACATTGTGAATTGCATTCCTTTCCCCTGAAGTCCCAGTCTCCTACCCTCTTTCTTCCCGGTTCAGAATGACATGTAGACCTCATGTTGCCCATCCTTGGAATTTCCACGTCTCTGTGGATTCCTCATACATGCTCTATTAAGTTTGATTTTCTTTTGTTAATCTGTCTCAAGTCAATTCCATTCTTAGTCCAGCTAGAAGGACCCTTGAAGAGAACTTGAGTTCTTGCTCCCTGACAACAGCATTAGGAATATTTACAAAGCCAGCCTAATAAAGAACATTCTAGAGGTATGTAAGAACATCTTGAATAACAAAAGTAATTGAGAATTTACAGAGTAGCAATACCTGGTAAAACACAACAAAATTCAAGACAGAGTGGACAACAGGTATAAGAAAATTGCTTTCATGAGTGATTCTGGCAGCTCTCAAGAAAAATGATCAAAGTTCCAAAAGATTTTAACAAGCCTGAGGGTAATTACTTTGGAATGATCAAGAATAGTTTATGTGTAGACACAAATGTGGTGGGGGGAGAGGAATCTCTTAAGAAAAACAATTTTTCTTAGAGACCATGACAGGGCAAAAACAGAAAAGAAAAATTGCATCTCCTCTGAGCTCTACTCACCTCAATTAGTGAGATGTCACAACATGTGACAAGTTTGGGTTGGCAGACAGGCATAGATGGAAAAAAAAAAAAAAAGGAAGAACACTAGCCCTTCGGAGCCATTTCATGCTGCCTCTAAGATGGGGTACAGTTTACTCGGGGTTTGGATTAACTACTATTACGTTAGAAAGAGGTGAAATGTTCTAGAGTATCTGCCCTATTAAATCCTCCCAAATAACCCTGAGGAATGAATAACTGCGCTTCCCTTAAGTCTATGGCATTTATTTCATCCTTAAAACAAAGCCTTTTCAAAGGTGCAAACACCAACACCCTACACAAAAATGGTACACCTGAATGTACTTAATCATGGATAAGCTTGGACTGCCTTCCTTTGTAATGCTCAAGAACAGGGCTTCTTACTGCATTACTGTCTGGGTCTCCTGCCAAGGTACTAAGTCCAAAGTACACAGGACACCGCCAGGAATGATTTGGACAAGCCTAGAATGAGTGGGAGTTGGGCCGGTCAAAAAGAAGCAAGAAGCTAAAACTAGTTAAGTCAAATTAAAGCTTAAGTGTAGCCATATTTTTCAGGTAAACACACATTCTGATAGACTGACAGCTTCCACATCATAACATTCTGCTATTAATTAATGAAGTAGTATTAAAATGAGCATAAGCTCTCTCTACAGAAAGATTTTTTCATCCACGAGCCTCTTCTAAGAAAGAAATATTCATGCTAAAATATTTCTATGTATCTTTGGAAAATATTCTTTAAAACATTATCCTACTATGAAAAATAAAATGCATTATACTCATTTCCAGATTTAGATCACTTCTCTTTGGGAGAAGACACACCTTTAAAACCGCAATTATCTCTAAAAAGCACACATATTTAATTTATATCCTCTCATTCAGTTGCAAACAATCAAAACTCGAAAATATATTTAAGTAGGCAGCATACATTTTTAAAAAGGATAGGTAGTAAATCTCGATGTATCATTTTTTTTTCCCCACACACAATGTGAACACACAGATTTGCAACCTATAAACAAAATACAATTTCCAGGAACTCTTGCCTTCAATCATGTGAAAAACTCATAAGGGGAAATATAGGTCCAACAGAGCTTTAATGCCCCCATATTTAAGCTTTTATTAAGGAGAATTTCAAAATTTAAAAAATAGCAAAAATATAAAGTAATCTCAACATATTATAGACTGTAAAAAATTTAAAATATATTATGTATTTTATTATGCACAGGAGAGTCAAGGACATCAGCCAACTGACCTGATAATCCAATAAACTATTTTGAAGTTTTCTGCTTTGATAAGGGTTTTGGGTAAACTGCATGCCAGAGCTATTTAGCATCACAAATATACTTAGCAGAAAGCTATTCTAGTATTGTTGTCACTTAGGCATTTCTAGAGAAAAAGCTATCACACTGATAGGTTTGAGTTTAAAAGGGAGGCTTTTTATGAGAGGTTATAAAAACTGATTCCAGTAACAGGTTCAGAGCAGTCTACGAGCTTGTGTATATAATACCAATCATTCTGGTTTTTGTTTTGTTTTGTTTTAAATCACTGAGATTTCAATGGGGATCCAACATTTAGGAATTTTCAGATGAATCTAGAAAGACTCTTTGGGCAGTAATAGTTTGGAGGTCACTATTTCTTGCTTCTAGAAGGGCTAGTGTTTTTAAGAATTTAAATGACACATCATAGCATAGGAGACCGGGGTTTTAACATTTTTTCTACAGAAATAACCATCCGCTCATCCAGAGAGAAGGCTTCCTTTAAGATAGATCATCTAGTAAATATAACTTGACAATACACAAAGTAGTGCACTAGGGGCTGGAATGATTTATCAAAGTAGAAAGACCTTGCCTTCACAAGACCTCCCATTCTACAGAGAAATGAAGGAGAAGAATGAATAAGCACATGTAGGTATGCTGACATTTACACAGGCATATGCATTATATATATACACAAGTTGTATATATGTTTACATATATATTTATGAACAGTCTATTTGGCTCAATCTGACATATACAGAATTTTCCTCTTGTACAGGTACTGAAGATATGTGCCTCTCTTACTGCTAAAATTTGGTTATATATTTTTCTAAGTGCTTACTTATGTGAACAGAACAGAGAGTATTAACCTGGTCCTAAAAATAGGAAATAAATCTAAACCTGAGAACTAATTGGAAAGGAGATAAATAACCTAAGGCCAGTAGTAAAACTGAACTTTACAAAAAAGCCTCGGTGGTGTAGCTCTAACTAGATCGTATTTCCAGCTTAGGGAAACAAATAGCCATCTTTTCTAAAGAAGATTTGCCATAAATAACGGAAGCTGGGGGATATTTCCTCAATAATGAAAATTTCTGTCAACCCAATTTATTTTCAGATGAGTTAAGAAAATATGGCTAACTTTCAATAGTTTTCTATATATTATGTAACATGCACACTTACATACATACACACGAGATGCTCTCATATTTAAGAGCAAATATATAATGAAGTCGGCAAAGATTGCTTTCCACATATCTACTTCTAGGTAAAAGTGTGCTTGCTTTATTAAAAGGAATTTCCCTAAGGAGAATTTCTTCTCAATTTAGATTTTTATTTATTTCTTTATTTATTTTACAACAGTGTTCTCCCTTGCCATTCACAGACTTACAGGTGAGAGGGAAGCCTTATTACTTAATGCCCCTATCAATTAACTTATGTTAAAATACAAAGTATGGCTTAGGGTGAAGTTTTTTTTAATTCAGGTTGAATTAAGGCACACACATGCTAGACATCTGAAACCTCTTTATAGCAGGATACATACCACAGTAAATTTGATTTCTCCTCATTAAATCCCAGGGTTCGTTTTGGAGCATAACAAACAAATGTCTCTGGAATGCTAAAATTCCCTTCTTGACCTCAGGAATTGGAAATACCTCTTGCAGACAGCCCATCCTCCCGTAATTTTCACTTAGGGAATTTATCTAAGTTATTCTTAAAGTTGGGTTCAATTTTTTTTTTCCAGCTTGTACTACTTCCTAAGGTTACCAGTATTATATGTCAATCAAGTGTTTTGAGAAAGTTTCCTTTAAGTCAAAACAGACTGACAAGTATCTATATCTTATTCATACTCTCAAATTTGATAGACACATTTCTACATATTTGCCTTTGCATACTGAAAATAGAGTCATCAAATCTGCACTCCAATGAAGTCCCACTAATCCCTTGGTAATTTCCTAGTTCATAAAATTAGCACATTAAATAATGGTGTCTAACCTAAGTGTTTTTAAGGTTTAGCTCTCATTGAAGGTTTTGAGAAAGAGTAAGAACTACCATGATTGTTTACAAACGCTTATTTTCCATTTTAAATGCCTGGAAAATCCCCTAGGGAAGGTTAAATAGTCCTCATACAGAGAATTCACTTGAAAAATTTTCCTTGCCATCATAAACCTGTCTTATACCTTTATTTGTACTAAAGTAAGGCTTATCTCCTTAGACCATCTCTGCTCTGATTGTTTCTCTCCTGTTTTTATTAATCACATCCTAAACTCCCCCTCACCAAACTACTGTACTTATGCAGTTTTGGGATTTCTTTGTTTTTGCAATCTCTATGTTGATTTTATTATCTCCTGCCTTGTCTTCCCCCATAGGTTTGCATGAGTTTCGAGAGAAGAAACTATGGTCACTATTTCACTACATAAGCTTAAAAAAACAAGAGTAAAATACTCTGCCATCTTAGAACACAACTATTTTTTGATGGAATGGTAATTTTTCACTTTTCAGTGAGTTATGGGTCTTTTGGCATAACTTACGCGAAAAATAGCTAGTGATGTTGGCCTTAATTGACACATGATATCTACTTGTATGTCTGTATCCTATTCAAATTAAGAATGGACATATGGATTTCCATTCCATTAAACAATCTGTATGGAAGGTCTAATCCAAAGGAGGATCATAGGGCAGAAATTAATAGGATTAGAAATAGAGCCTGTGCAGCTATTCTGTTAAAATAGCTGCAGGAGTACAAAGGAACCATAGATACATATATCACACCTTTCACGACTTTAAGAATAAAGAATTTTCAACTATCATCATGTGCCCTATTCAACTGATTAAAAAATATGTATCAGTCCTAATCTCATAACCACTATAGAATCAAGGGAGAGATTTGAGGTCTTTATTAAAATTCTTAACTGAATCTTAGACTGTTACATGGGTAAAGCCAACTAACATACTCTGATCAATTTTGCCTAGGATGGTAATTTTACTAGACATCTATATGGAAGAGTATCCTTCAGGGTTCCATTTATGAAAATAGCTTTGACTTTTAGGGTAACCGGTAGAGAAACAGCTCAGAAAAGACATGAAAAAAACTGGAAACTTTGGTGAGGTTGAGAAGAAAAAAATAGATGAAGAGTTTGGTGAAGGAAAAGAGTACCCCATTTTTAGAGTACATGGAAGAAACCATTACTGACTGCCAAAAAAACTTGACATTCTCCCAACATTTAGTATTTATATATATTTTTTAGTATTTGTGTATTTTTAGTGTTTATATATATACACACACACAAGCAAATCACTTTTATAATATGAATAATCAAATTATACTTGACGACCATACAAAATCAGGTCGATTATTTCTCATACACATTATTATTGCCAGTAACACCGAGTTGGTCTCTACATTACCTAGGAGTAGGCAAGGCTTCTAATACTAACTCTCTTATATTACTTTATGTCCTCCTAACCCCTCTTTTGAACTTGTGATAACTTTTTATGAGCTACTTGTAGTAAGATAATGACTTCCATTTCCACAAGAAATAATCAATAGAGTAATTTTTTAGGTGTTTTTGTTGTTGTTGTTGTTGTCTCACGTACTTTACCTGATTCTTGAGATCCAGTCTGGGACATGGGCGACCTCCATTGTAAGGTTTTTCTTTTAGCCATTTGGACCGAATTCGCACTCCAATTCCGCAAGATGAGCTGCAAGACCCCCAGCTAGACCAGTCGCTTAACTTGCAATCAAATGGGCACGGGATGACACACTCTTCTTGAATATAACCTGAAAGAAAAAGATTTAAGTGAAGGGAGGAAAATATAATCAAAATGTACCGATCAAATTTACTTCTTTACAGAAAGTAAACAGTCACAGCTTAGATTGTTAAACAATATTGCTGCAATGCCTTCAGTGATTTTCTATTCAAATAAATAGACAAAGGTTTTAAGAGATAGGTAATATAGTCACATCTGCATTCCAAATTTGTGCTATCTTAACACTTTACAGTCAATTCTGGGAGGGAAGAGCAAAGAAAATGCAGATACTTCTATTTTCTGTTAGGAAGAAATAAATTATTTCAGGGTTAATGATGGCACCATCTCTCCTCACTGAGCCTTGTGTTCTATAATTCCCACAACTCACCATCTGTGATCAGGGTGCATTAAGAGAACGCACCTTTTTTCTATCTGTAATCTGTAAGGCTTTCACTAAGAGCTCTTGATTCTCACTTCCAGGCAGAGTGGCTTGGAGGTGGGAGAAGGACAGACAGGGGACCACAAATTAGGAAGAGCAGGATATTATTTACCAACTACAGGAACAGTGAAAAGTTCCAGGATGATATTAGACTGGAATCAAGAGACATGGGTGGAAATGCACAGGTAGATGTTCTAGTTATATGGACTTACTCCTGTCCCAGCCCACTTCTTGCTACAGTCTTTCTCTGGATGATCTCATTATTTAACTACCACCTCCACTGATCATTACCAAATACTTATTTCAAATTCTAATCTTTCTGACTTCTCTAAGACGTACTGATCCACTCTAACTGGATGCCCAATTATCTCCAAATTCAACATATCTAGAAGTTAAGTCATCAATTTTCTAGGGAAAAAAAAAAGGTAATTCTCTTGTATCATTCATCTTAACTAAGTGCAACATATCTGATCCCTATATTCTGGTGTCCATGCCTATATAATTTTATCCCTTTGAGTTTGGGCAGGACCTTTGACTATAAAAGAATTCCACTCCCATGATTAGTTTATACTATATAGCAAAAAGGGAAGGACTGCACCAATATAATATGTCAAATTAATTAATTTTGAGATGATCAAATAGGAGATTGAGAGTTTGGCCCAATATGGTGGCATAAGAAGACCCTAAACGCACCACCTCTGTGGACACAACAAATCTCCATGTAGTTATACAGCAATTCCTCTCGAACTATAAGCTAACTAAACAACTTCTGCACAACAAAAGAGAGACCATGTAGAGAATGGCAAGACAGATATGCCACAGTAACTAAAGAAACTGCCACACCCAGTGCTGTGAACTACAGTGGGAAAGGATATTACTGAGGGACCATGGACAGATTTGTCTATCTAGAGCACTGAAACAAACAAACAAGGTTTAAAAAAAGCACTCGAATGAAAAGGAAACAGCCTTAGAACTCTGCCAAGTAGGAAGCTGCTAGAACTCTCTCCAGGTTAGAGAGGTCGACTAGCATCACAGTGACATTCCCTCTCCATCCTGCAGACAGGAGCAGGGTCCAGGCATCCTAACCAGACTACCACCTTGGCCATCCCCGGCCCTCTCGCCCACAACAGCCCCAGATGCCCTGGAGGCACAGAAAAAAGCCACAGGTTAAAAGAGCAACTAGAACATAAAGGATCCAGACTTAGATCTCTGCCAAACAGTGAGAAGGCTGCTGGAAATCTCTCCAAGTTGGAGGGCGTGGCAAGTACCACAGTTTATTTACTCCTTCCATGTGGATAGTGTGGACAAAAAGAGGATCCAGGCACCATAGCTGGCCTACTGCCTCAGTGAGCCTCTTGCCCCTAACCAACACTAGCCCCAGCTGTCCCATGAAGGAGGCCCCAGGGCAGCCCAGACTGGAACACACCTGGTCAGTACTCACTGTAGCTTCAGCCATCTTTCCCAGGTGGCAAAGGCACAAAGCATTCCAGAACACTCCCGGTCTGCACCACTTAGGCTCCATACAACTTGGTAGGGGGACATGGAGTTCTTTGGGAATACCTGGGCCACTTCCACCTCAGCTCCAGTCATTGTGCCAGAATGCCTTGGGGGTGGAGAACCCTGGGACACACATCCCAGGCCCACATAGGCTCCAGTCACCCACCAAGGTGCCCCCTGTGCAGAGTGCTCTGGGACACCCAAGCTTGCGTCTACTTCGCTTCGGCTGTCCTGCTAGGACAGGCCCAGCCTGTGGAGTCCCAGGATCCCCAGTCCACCACAGCCACAGTGCCAGCCAGCCAGTCACCAGATGTACCTCTAGCTGAGGTGACATACCTTTTCCGCCAAATTCATACAAAGTCAAGCAAAATGAGGAGACAGAAAAATAAGTTCCAAATGCAAAGACAAGGCAAAACCTCAGGAAATGAACTTAGTGAGGTGGAAATGTGCAATACACTTGATAAAGAATTCAAAGTAATGGTCATAAAGATGCTCACTAGACTAGAGAGAGGAGTGGATGAACTCAGGGAGAACTCCAACAAAGAAATAGAGAACTAACAAAAAGAACAATCGGAGTTGAAGAATACAATAACTGATATGAAACATACACTCAAGGGAATCAATAGAAAATGAAAGGATGCAAAAGAATCAGTCAGTGATCTGGAAGACTGGGTAATGGAAATTGACCAAACTGAGTCGCAAAAAGACACAGGAAAAAAAAATGATAATAGGTTAAGGGATCTTTTGGACAATATCATGTAAACAAACGTATGCACTATATGGAATCCAAGAAGGAGAAAAAAACAATACAAGGGGCACTTATAAGAAATAAAAGGGGCACAAATAAGAAAACTTATTTGAAGAAATAGTAACCAAAGAATTTTCCTAACCTGGGGAAGAAGAAATATCCAGTTTCAGGAAGACTAAAAAGCCTCCAATAAGATGACCCCAAGGAGGTCCACACCATGACACCCGGCAATCAAAGTGGCAATGATTAAAGATAAAGAGAATTTTATTTTATTTTTTTTCCCAAATATGTTTATTTTTTCAGTGTTACAAGATTGAACCCAGTGCTCAATTGGTTCAAGATTGGTTCATGCACCACACCCAGTGCTCCATGCGACACGTGCCCTTCTCAATACCCACCACCAGGCTCCCCCAACCCCCCACCCCCTCCCCTCCAAAACCCTCAGTTTGTTGCTCAGAGTCCACAGTCCTTGGTTCATTGCCCCCTTCGATTTCCCCCCATTCACCCTTCCCTTCCTTCTCACAATGCCCTACATGATTTTCTTTACGCTCCATACCTAAGTGAGACCATAAGATAATTGACTCTCTCCGCTTCACTTATTTCACTCCACATAATCTCTTCCCTATGACTTTGCAATTGCACTACTGGGTATTTACCCAAAAGAAGCAGATGCAGTACAAAGAAGGGCCACATGTACCCCAATGTTCATAGCAGATAAAAAGAATTTTAAATGCAGCAAGAGAGAAGCAACTGTTATGCACAAGAGAATCGCCATAAGGTTATCATCTGATTTTTCTTTTTAAAGAAACTTGGAAGGCCAAAAATAAGTAGCATGATATAGTCAAAGTGCTAAAAGGAAAACAAACTGAACAAAACCTGTAACTAAGAATACTCTATCCAACAAGAGCATTATTCAGAATTAGAGGAGAGATAAAGTGTTTTCCAAACAAAAAGTCAAAAAGAGCTCATCATCACTAAACTTACCTGAAAAGAAATGGTAAAGGAATTTTTATTTTTAAGTGGAAGACTAAAGGCCATTAAGAGTAAAAAAAAAAAAAAGGGGGGGGGACTTAAAAAGATGTAAAATACGACAACATATACATGAACTATGGAGGGGAGAGTAAAAATGTTCTTTTAGAATGTGTTGAAGCTTAAGTGACCACTAACTTAATATAGAGTGCTATATCTTTATGATGCTATACATGAATGTCATGGTAACCATGACCAAACCAAAAACCTGTAATAGATATGCAAAAAAATTAAGAGGAAGAAAGCCAACCATAAGAATATAGAAAGTCAATCACAAAAGAACAGAGAAGTATATCAACCAGAAAACAATAAGAAAATGGCAGTAAGTACATAACTATCAATAATTACTTTCAAAGCAAATGAGCTAAATGCTGTAATCAAAAAATATAAATTAACTGAAAGATGAAAACCAAGCTCCAACTATATGCTACCCGTAAGAGTCACAATAGACACATAAAAACTAAAAGTGAAAAAAAAAAAACCTAAAAGTGAAAGGATAGGAAGATATTCCATGCAAACTGAAAAAAAAAAAAGTTGACATAGCAGTACTTATATTAGACAAAAGAGACTTTAAAACAAAGATTGTATCAAAAGACAACAAGCGTACAAAATAATGATAAAGGGATCAATCCAGTAATAATGATCGTACGTATCTATGCATCCAAAATTTGAGCACCCAAATACAGAAAGCAAATATCTGAAGACATAAAAGGAGATCCTGACAATAACATCATAGTAGTAAGGGACTTTAACACCCCCACTTACATCAATGGATAGATAATCCATGTAGAAAACAAATCAATAAAGCAGCAGTGGCTTTGAATGACACATTAGGCCAGATGGACTTAAGATATATACAGATAATTCCACCCCAAAACAACATAATACACATTCTTTTCAAGGGCTTATGGAACATTCTCCAGGTAGATGTGTGAGGTCACAAAGCAGGTCCCAAAAAAATTTAGGAAGATTGAAATCTTATCAAGCATCTCTCTTTCACAACCCCGATAGTATGAATTAAGAAATCAATTATAAGAAAAGGACTAGAAAAAGATACAAACACATAGAAGCTACATAAAATGCTACTAAACAATGAGTCAATGGAGAACTCAAACCAAAGGAGAAGTTGAAGACCTGAGACAAATGAAAATGAAAATGTAATGGTCCCAAAGCTTTTGGACATAATGAAAGGTATTCTAACTTTCATTATGTCTTAGTGAAGACATAATGAAACTTAGTGAAATTTGTAGTGATACAGGTCTACCTCAAGATACTAACAAACAGGCAAACAAAACCAAATGATCTAATCTTAGGTCTAAAGGAACTAGAAAAAGAAGAAGAAAGTCAGCCTAAAGTTAGAAGGAAGGAAATAATAAGACCAGAATAAATGAAATAGAGACAAAAAGAAAAATAGAAAAGAAGTGAAACCCAGGAGTTAGTTCTTTGAAAAGAAAAGCAAGATTGATGAACTTTAGCCATATTACAAAAAAAAAAAAAGACCCCCCAAATAAAATCAGAAATGAAAGAGAAGAAGTGACAACTGACACCACAAATACACAAAGAATCATAAGATTATAGGCCAAAAAACTGGACAACTAGAAGAAATGGATAAAAGTTTAGAAACATAAAATTGTCCAAAAGCAAATCAAGAAGAAATTGAAAATCTAAACATACTATGAGGAACAAAACTAAATCAGTAATCGAAAATTAAAAAAACCAATGAGACAAAAGTTCAGGATCATATGTATTCGCAGGTAAATTTTACCAAACATTTAAAGAAGAATTAATACATTCTCCCTAAATTAATAAAAAAAAATACCAGAGGAAGGAAAGATTGAAAATACATTCTGTGAGCCAGCTTTATCCAGATACCAAAACCAAAGGGACTACAAAACAAAGAAACTACAGGCCAATATCCCAATAGACGTAGGTACAAAAATCCTCAACAAAATATTAAGAAACTGAGTTTATTAATACATTAAAAGGATCATTCACCATGATCAAGTGTTATTTTTTCTGGAGATGCAATAATGGTTCAATATCCACAAATTATTTTACGTGATACACCACATCAACAAAACAGAAGATAAAAATGATAAGGTCATCTCAATATAAACAGAAAAAGCCTTTGACAAAATTCAACATTCATTCATGATAAAAACTCGCAACAGAGTCGTTTTTTTAGGGCACATACTTTCATCATAATTAAGGCCATATAGGACAAAGTCAGAATGTGTATCATACTCAACAGTGAAAAACAGCTTATCTGTAATGTCAGGAAAAAAGACAAGAATGTCCATTCCTGCTATCTTGATTTAACATAGTACTGGAAATCCTAGTCATAGCAGTCAGACAAAATAGGTCCCCAAATTGAGAAGTATGAAACCTTCACTGCTTGCAGGTGACATGATACTATATATATAAAACCCTTAAGCAGCAGCAAAAAACTCTTAGAATAAATGAATTCAGTAAAGTTGTAGGGTATGAAATGTATAGAAATCTATTGTATTTCTAAATACAATAGATTGTAAATCTATTTCTTACATTAACAGCAAAATAGCAGAAGGAGAAATAAATAATCCCATTTACAACTACACCAAAAAGCATAAAATACCTAGGAATTAACTGAATTAACAAGGTGAAATACTTATACTCTCAAAACTATAATGATGAGAGAAATTGAATATGATACAGACAGGAAGATATACCATGCTCATGGACTAGAAGAACCAATATTGTTAAAGTGTCTATACTACTGTCAAACAATGGACAGATTTAATGCAATGCCTATCAAAACACCAATAGCATTTTTCATAAAACAGAATACCAAAATTTGTATGGGACCACAAAGAACTGGCCAAATATCCAAAAGCACTCTTAAGGAGGATAGAACACAACTGAAGGATCACAATCCCAGATTTCAAGATTTACTAGAAAGGTATAATCATCAAAACATGCTACCAGCACAAAAAGACACACAGATCACTAGAATACAATAGAGGGCAGACAAATAAAGCAATGCTTACATGGTCAATTAATTTATGACAAAGCAAAAACATACAATGGAGAAAAGACAGTCTCTTCAACAAATGGTTCTGGGAAAAATGGACAGCTACATCAAAAGAATGAAACTAGACCACTTTCTTACACCATACACAAAAATAAATTCAAAACAGATTGAAGACCTAAATGTGAGGCCAGAAATCATAAAACCCCTAGAAGAAAACATAGGCAGTAGTCTCTTAGACACTGACCTTAGCTACATTTTTCTAGATAGGTTTCCTCAATCAAGAGAAACAAAAACAAAAACAAACTATTGGGACCACAACAAAACAAAAACATTTTGCAAAGCAGAGGAAACCAACAAAACTAAACGGCAACCTACTGGATGGGAGAAGATATATGCAAATGATATGGCTGATAAGGGGCATTATCCAAAATATATAAAGACCTCCTCCAACTCATCACAAGAAAAAAAAAATCCAATAAAACATGGGCAGAAGACATGAACTGACAGCTTTCCAAGGAAGACATATAGATGGCCAACTGACACATGAAAAGATGCTTAATACCGCTAATCATCAGAGAAATGAAAATGAAAACCACGAGATACCACCTTACACTTTTAAGAATAGCTAGTATCAAAAAGACAAGAAATAGTTAAGTGTCGGTGAGAATGTGGAAAAAACAAAA
>CM052810.1:91277784-91295005 GCA_028533885.1 Nasua narica | reverse complement strand
CAGAAGGTAGATGACTCTCCTCTCATCATCCCAAGTAAGAAAGATGGCTTAAGCATTTTGTCCAAGACAATTTCTTCCTATTCTCACCATCACCCTCATCACCTACCTTGCCACCAAAATCTAGGCCAATATTTATATCCCAGATCCATAATTAGGGATTTTTCTCCTGACAATATGCTCAGTTTTCTTTAACATCTTTAATTGTTTTGCTCAGCTCATAAACTGAAACTGAGTTCTCCACTTTCCACTCTCAAGTTTGTATCCTACCCCTGCCAGTGTCCCCATCCATCCCTGACCCAGTTTTCAACCATATTGCTAATTGCACTGTTTCTCCACCTCTCACCACTGGTTTTCCCTCTGACTCTCAGGTACTTTCTTCCCTGTGCTCCCCCATGGTGTCTGCCTTTTTTCATTCTCACAGGGGCTACTACAATTCCCTTCTAATTGGATTCTCTACCTTTACTTTTTCCTTTATCTAATCCACAACCTCCAACTTGAAGCCAGAATGATCTTTCCAAAATCAATTTTGACTCCTGTAACAGCCCCGGTTAACAACCGTATTTCTTTCTTTCTTTTCTTTTCTTTCTTTTTTTTTTTTAACAACTGTATTTCTAAAGCAGCAATGTCTTGACAGTTTGAGATTTGCAGAATCAGTAAGAGAGTTAGAGTCAGAACAAGGTCTCTTGGTTTCACTTATCCTCAAGCAATTTTACATATAGGGCAACTGTTGGGAACATCTACTACTGATGAGCATGTCCTAAGCCAACATTATGGGTATATGAACTCCTGGAGTAAGCCCTAAAGCTGTCATACAGGTGTGGCTATGGCCCTTAAGTACTGGCGGTATTTCTCAGGGAACAGATTTCAAATTTTAATATTTAAAATTTTACATCTCTTTCAGCTTTATATAGCTTCTGTCCCATGAACATAAGGAGATTCTGTTTCATGTTGATACATATTTGTCTGATCATAAAAATTTTAGTTAACAACTTTGTTGATAGGTATCCCTTAAAAGTTCCAACATTATGTGTCTCTTAAAAAAAAGTTCAAATATTACCAACAGTACCCTGAATAACAGTCTTTCTACTACTTGAGTTCCTACACAAGATAATTTTAACTTGTATGTCCAACCGCATCTTCTAACACCTACCTATATCCTGGTCACACAGAACTAGTCACCTTAACCCAACCACAATGCCCACTTTATTTCTTTTAAGACCCAGTTTCAATCTCCTTTCTCCAGAGACGCGTTACTGAAATCATTCCAGAATTAGTTTATCACAGACTTCCTCAAACCCTTTGTTCATATTTCTCTTCTGGCACATTCTGTATTTAACTTTACTTATTTACAAGTGTACCTAAAAAAAAGAGATAATTTTATTTATTTGGAGATGGGGCAGAGGGAGGAGAGAAAGAGGAATAGAGAATCTAAAGCAGACTCCCTGTTGAGCATGGAGCCGGACCATGGGCTTTATTTCACAACCCAGAGATCATGACCTGAGCTGTTATCAAGAGTTGGACACTTAACCCACTGAGCCACCCAGGAGCTCCTCCAAGTCTATTCGCATTGAAAGAGTCTCAGGAAAATCCTCAAAATGACTCAGAATCCCTAGTGCCAATGTTTTAGATATGTGCTAATATATGTATGTATACATTTATGTGTGTGCATGGACATGAACATGCAATACATATATATTTTATATCAGATCTTTCTTTTGAATTATAAATTCCTCACTAACTTTTAAAGTTTACTTTTAACTTTAAGTTTGAGATATAATTCACACATTAAAGTGCATAATTTTTTAGGATATTCAGAGTTACACAACTACTTCCACAATCAGTTTTACAATACCATTGTCGCCCCCCAAGAAAACTCTAAGTTCATTAGCAGTCTGCTATAGTAAGAATTCAGTTCCCCTAAAATTCAGATATTGAAGCCCTAAACCCCAAGATGATGGTATGTGGGAGGTAATTAGGCTTAGAGGAGGTCATGAGGGTGGGTTCCTCATAATGAGATTAATGCCCTTATAACAGACACTAGAGAGGTCTCTCTTCCCCACTCCTTTGATAGACTAGTTAATGTCCTTAAATTTTTGTTTCTTTGTAATTCAAAAAAACCAAGGATGTTGACTCAGAGAAGGGAAATGATACCAAATTTGGAAGTCCTCCCAAAAAACGGTCCTGCATTAGATTGTCTCCAATGATTATTATCTTTATATACGGTTACACAGAAAAAAGCCTGTATAACCTGAATGTTTCATTGATGTTCATTAAAAGAATAAATGAATACATATACGAATGAAAGGCTGCATTGGAACAGTGGTTCATTAGTTAAATTCTTAGACTAGGAGTTCCTCAAACATTTTTAGTAGTATACTAAAGTATACTAAAGTAGTTATCAGTAAGATATCAGTAAGACTTGGTCTCTATTAATTGCTAAACAGGTCAAAATTAGAAAATAAAAATATAGGACCTGGACAGAAATGGATCCCCTATACCCTGAAACTAACAAAACCACAAAACAAAAAAGTGAATGGAAATACCAATTCCATACATTGCTTTTCAAGAAAATAACCAAAAGCCCTTTTTTAACATTTCAGCATTCTATTTTGCCAAGTAATTTTCCAGATTGTGCTATCTTATATAAATCCCCTTGCGTAGACACTGGACACTATACACATGAAGAAGAACATAACCCTAGGCACAAGCTACCTAGAGACATTTCCAGTTATTTTTAATTTGCACATCTTTAAGTTTAGTTTCAAAAATTTAACAGCCATAACATACTGTTGTAGGCTGAATAACGGCCCCCAATGATATCCTAGTTTTAATCTCTAGAACCTGTGAATGTTACCTTTTATGCCAAAACAGACTTTGCAGTTGTAACTAAGTTACCAATATTGGGATGGGAAGATCCTCCTGGATCATTAGCACAGGCTAGATAACCCTAAATGTCCTTTTAAGAGGGATGTAGAAGGAGATTTGATACAGAATAAGGAGGCAAGGAGACAATGAAGCAAAGGGCTATACCACTCGCTCTGAAGACCCAGGAAGAAGCTATTAGCCAAGGAATGCAGCTTTAGAAACTGGAAACAGCAAGGAATTACAGTCTCTCCTGGAGCCTTTCAGCGGAGCATGGCCCTGATGAGACCAGGGAAACTGATCTTGGAATTCTCATTTCTATGCCTGTGAGAGAATCAAGGTTTTAAGTCATCAGGTTTGCAGTTTTCTTATGGCATTCACAAGAAACACATGTACAGGGGTTCCTGGGTGGCTCAGTGGGTTAAAGCCTATGCCTTCGGCTGGGGTCATCATCTCAGGGTCCTGGGATCAAGCCCCACATTGGGCTCTCTGCTCAGCAGGGAGCCTTCTTCCCCCTCTCCCTCTGCCTGTCTCTCTGCCTACTTGTGATCTCTGTATGTCTAATAAATAAAATCTTAAAAAAAAAAGGAAACACATGAACATTAAAATTCTTTACATGTAAGTATGGATTTACAATATGTTTTGTTAATTATTCAGTATGTATGATGTGATGACTCTTTGTCCGATGTTGGTGAGGAAAGCGGTGGAGTAGACAGTCCCTCCCTTGGGGAGCACCTATCAGCCTCTGGCAATGAAGTAGCTGAAATGTGAGAAGCATCTAAGAGACAACACAGATATTCTGAGGTCTTAATGGGTTCTAGGGGTTGGGGGAGGGTGGACTGGCGAGTCAGTCTGTGGTCTTCTAGAGGAGATGTTTCTCATGCATGTCTGGAAAGTTATTATTAGGAGTTAAGCAAAGAAGCAGGTTGTAAAGCAGAAAAATTAAAGTCATAGCAGAGATAAAATGTAGAGGTACAAAAGGCAAAAGCTCTAGGAGAGTGCCTGTAGGTTTTGAGATGTACAAGAACCTGAGAAGTCTGGAATTGAAACCTAAGAAGGATGAGGGGTAAGGCTTCATAGATTAAGAAAAGGTAAAACCATGAAGGGTCTTGGCTGTGCTAAGCATCTGGGCCACAGGTTTTAAACTAGTGTCAATCTAGGAAAATGGTAATTCCCCTTGTCTTTTGGAAAGATGCCTCTTGAAATGGGAGAAAAAAGGTGACTGAAGGAAGAATCCAGTGAAGACAGCGGATGGGCAACCACTACAATCGATCTAGGCAAAAGAAATGAAGTTTGCAAAACAAAAGGGGAGAACAACTGGGATGGAAACTTATGGGTAGAAGTGAGAAACATCTATAAAGCAGCAATACTGAATGAATTTTTTTAAATGACACTATTAAAACAAAAAATTTCACCTTGTCAAATTTAACTTTTTCCAAAACAGGGACTATTAATTCTTCCCTGAGTAGTGATTTGAAGAGCTTTTCACTGTCACACGTAACAAAGATGTAGAGGAGAAAGGAAACCCGGTCATTTGGCAAAAGACGTCTAAATTGTGTCTTTCTGTAACTGAAGGTAGGGTTTAACTATTTCATCCATTCAGGGTGGTAGACCTACGAGGATAGCTTACAATAGTTGAACAAGTTTGTTCCATCTTTGCTATAGACAAATCTATGCCAAGACACTTTTTAAAATGCTGTCTAAACCACCTCAGTTAATAAAAATGTTAACTTTCAGTCCCTGAACATGCTCTATCATTTCAGGCAAAATAAGCCTGTCTATATGTAGTTTTAACAAATTTTTCAGTGTTTTAAATTGAGTACCTACAGATAGATATGAGCTTTCTAAATGAATTACAATTGGATTAATTTTTCCAGTAATGCCAAATATGTGCAACATTGTTCTTTAAATCAATGATTTTTTAGGTTTGTTTTTTTTTTTTTTTGGCTTTGTCTGCTATCCATACCTCTTTATATATGAGAACAAGTCAATAAAATTGTTTAATAGATAAACTTAAAATGCTCTTATCTCTGGATGAATGAAATAATTGCCTATTAAAAGTAACTCATCTGGAATCAGCTATAAAACAAGTTACATTTTCATTTTTCAGTTTGATGAATTAAAATTATACATAGCTATCACTGGATCACTTGGAAATCTTTTTCTACATTCTCCCATTTTTTGAAAAAAAAATTTTTTGTCCAACTACAGCAACAGAACTTAATTTCCTCTAATCCCCAACTGCAGATCAAGGGCAAAGTAGAACAGCAGAACCATGTATTCTTGTAGTCTTTGACCATGGATAGCCTAGCTGACTTCTCTATGGATCTATGTTCATTAAATGTAGCTCTTGTACCTAAAGTTCTATTAAAACCCAAGTCCACATACATACACACACCTCAGGACTTCCATAAAGGCTTACGTGTGTTGCCTCATGTCACGTCCACACTAGTCTTCCCATTCAGTGAATCTATACTGATAGCCTTGATGAGTTCGACTCTGTTACAAATTGGGGATGAAGAAATGAACATGATTTAGTCCTGAATTCCCATCAGCTGTAATTTTAGTGAGAGAAAAAAAAATCTACATGGACAAACTTAAAAAAAGTAAAATACAGTCGTGGAGAGAATTACAAGGAATCATGGTAATCCTCAGAATGATCCCCTCACCTCTCGTGAGAGTGGAAACAGGGGAAATATTTCCTGGAGTAGATAGCACTCGGTCTTAATCCAAAGAGTCTCCTGAAATGAGAAAGAGCATGCCAGGTGGACTAATCATGGACATTCTGCCATGCCTTCTTTAGGAGCTGTCCTGTTCTCTTTAGGAGATGTGAAAAAGAGACCAGGAAAGAGTATAGGCAGAGCAATGGCATGGTCACACCTGCTTTTTAGTATGATGGCTGATGGCTCCTGGTTAATGGCTGTCAGATGGATAGGCCAATGCAAAATACTTAAACATCTACCAGGATTATTAGAAGGATAAAAGGAAAATATTGAAAAATTACGTAAGAGAAAATTAAGCATTATGAAGACTTGGAGGATTTAATCCTATACTCAAAAATCTGGAAAACCTACTAACTTTTGGGCAATAGTGTTGGTGCTGTGTATTTAGTTAAAAAAAAAAAGCAAAAAAGTAGCTATTTTTCTTGGAACTTTATTATCTACTGCTAGGAAAGATATAACAAATTTTTTTTAGTGAATATATAATGTTTATGTTGGTGATTTAGCAGACTATGAAGAAAAATAAAGACTAGTAAGGGGCATAGGAAGTAATGAAGTGGACTAATTGTTCATATCCAATCTTTCTCTAATTCCTCTCAGAGAACTCACTGAGGGGAAGGATGAAGGCAGGGCAACAGAGAAAAGAAAGTCCTGTATGCTCTTATGTCCTGTTCTGAGACAAATTATCAGTGGGATAAGAAACATAGTTGGAAATAACTCACCTCAACTGTATTACTTTCAGCACATGCTACTTTAAGAAGTAGGTAATCCCAGTCAACCTGTTGCCCAGGTTGGGAAATACACTGTCCAACACTTGAGAAATACATTACATACCTTGGCATTAAACCATGATGGACTCAGCAGGAGTCCCATAATAAACAGAAATTCCTTATTTTTTAAATAATAAAATGCGGTTTTACTGTTAGCCCCATAGTGCTGTTCCCAAAGTTAAACAGACTTGGTTGAGATTATCTGTGGTCTGAATCATCCATGGGATCTATGAGAACAGAGAATTGAGAATTTACTACTTTTTATTGCCCATAGCTATAATTACCACCATGGTCCACATAGGACACCTCGGCATGAGGAATAATTACCCTCACGAAGAAATTTATGGTTTAATTCTGGGGAATTCTGTTTAGGTCTTAAAGATGCATATGGAAGATAAATCCATGTAAGAGCAATAAGGGTAAAATTTTCACTGTTCTTATTAGGACAGCCAGATTCAGGTTACTGCTCTGTGCCTGTTTATATATGAAGTTAGAATTTTCCATAATGAGTGAATTCAGATTACCACGCAACAAAACCTGTGTTTTTAATAGTGCCGTTGACTGTCACCACCCTGCCTTGATGGGGGTGTGTCTCTTTACTAGAGATGACAAAATGAAGTATTGCCACTTACTCTTTTAATAAATCTTTTCAAAGATGTGCTATAAAATTATATTAACACAAATATAAAGGCTATGCATCTATGGTAAATCTTGATCAAAGCACTATTTCATAAATATCTTAGATTCTCTAATAGCTTTTGCTGTTGCTCTGCAAATTCAGTTACATCTCCTCTTTCTCAAGGATGCACTTTTTAACCTGAACTTCCTAAATTAAAAAGACATGAAAAATCACTGATCAATAATATATATAAAAAAAGATGACTGCATTTACAATAAAGTAGCCAAATTTACCTCAAAATTTTATTTTAAAACTACTTTTTCACTCTTTCTTTAATGCTATCATCCTCTTTTAAATTTTTTTAAGATTTTATTTATTTATTTGACAGAGAGGAGAGAGATCACAAGTAGGCAGAGAGGCAGGCGGAGAGAGAAGGGGAAGCAGGCTCCCTGCTGAGCAGAGAACCCCATATGGGGCTCGATCCCAGGACCCTGAGATCATGACCTGAGCTGAAGGCAGAGGCTCTAACCCACTGAGCCACCCAGGCGCCCCATCATCCTTTTTTTTTTTTTCCTAAGATTTTATTTATCTATTTAACAGAGAGAGGGAGGGAGGGAGGGAGGGAGGGAGAGAGAGAGAGGGAGGGAGAGAGAGAGGGAGGGAGAGAGAGCAAGAGAGAGAGAACACAAGCAGGGGGAGTCGGAGAGGGAGAAGCGGGCTTCCCCCGAGCAGGGAGCCCAATGTGGGGCTTGATCCCAGGCCTCCGGGATCATGACCTGAGCCAAAGGCAGACGCCCAATGACTGAGCCACCCAGGCGCCCCCCCTATCATCCTCTTTTAACCTAAAATCCCATCTTATACCACGACTACTGCAGTCATCGCCAATGCATTCTTGCCCTTTTGAAGTCCATGTGTACACAGTATAGATTTTTTAAACGATTTTTTTTAAATAAGTGATTTTAAGGGAAAAAGAAGGTCATATGATAAAAGGGTCAATACAGGAGGATTTATAACATGTACAACAAAGTAGCACCTAGATATATCAAGAAAAACAGAAATAAGGGGAGAATTTTCCAGGAATACACTAATAAAAATTTCAAAGCTGTACTTAGATCAATGGATAGGGAATCCAGACAGAAAATCAATAGGGAAATATTGTCATTAGACTTGTTAGACAAGATGGACTTTACAGACATATACAGAACATTGTATCCAAAAGCAACACAATACACATTTTTCTCAAGTGCACATAGAATATTCTCCAGGATAAATCGTATGTTAGGCCACAAAACAACTTTTACTACAAGAATACCGAAATCACATCAAGCATTTTTCTCAACACAGTAAGTGTTGTATAAAACTACAAGTTATAAGAAGAAAACTGGAAAATTGACCAATATGTGGGAAATAGATGAAATGCTACTGATAAACTAGGAGGTCAAAGAATGAGTAAAGAGAAATAAAAATGATTCAATGAAAATGGAAATACCCATAGGAAAACTGAAGAGATGCAGCTCAAGCAGTTCTAAGAGGAAAGTTCATAGTAGTCAATGTCTACTTCAATGAACAAGAAAAATCTAATAACCTAGTTTTACACCCCAAGAAATTAGAAAAAGAGCAAGTCAAGTTCAAAGTTAGAGGGAAGAATATAACAAAGACCAGAGCAGGAATAAATGAAATAGAGACCCAAAAGAAAACTGAAGAGATTAATGAAACCTAGAGCCAGTTCTTTGGAAAGAGAAACAAAATTAATAAATCATTAGCTACACTCACCAAGAAAAAGAGAGGACTCAAAATAACTGATATCATGGAAATACAAAGGATCTTAAGAGACTTCTAAGAACAATTATATGCCAACAAACTAGACAATATACAAGAAATGAATTTCTAGAAACATACAAACTACCGACACTGAATCACAAAGAAGTACAAAATCTGAACACATCAGTTACAGGTAAGGAAATTTAATCAGTTATCAAAAACCTCCCAGCAAACAAAAGTTCAGGACCAGATGGTTTCATTGGCGAATTCTACCTAACACACAAAAAAGAATACCAATGCTTTTTTTTTTTTTTTTCCAAAAAGACAGAAGAGGAGGAAAAACTTCCAAACTTATTTTTACAAGGTCAGCATTATCCTGATATTAAAACAAGGTAAGGGCAACACATACAATAGATAGATATAGATACATAATCTCATGATCATAGATGCAAAAAATCCTCAAAATATTGGCAAACTGAATTCAACAATACAGTAAAAGGATCATACACTATGATTAAGTCGCACTTATTCCAGGAATGACAGGATGGTTTAACATCCACGTCATCGACTTGATACACCATATTAACAAAACCAAAGATAAAAAGCACATGATCATCTCAATAGTTACAGAAAAAGCATTTGACAGAATATGACATCCATTGATAAAAACTCTCAAAGTGTGTATAGAGAGAATGCACCTTAACATAACGTAAGCCGTATATGACAAGCTTATCGTTATCATACCTAATGATAAAAAGCTGGAAAGTGTTCAAAGATTGGTAACAAGACAGGATGCCCACTCTTACTATTTTTATGCAACATAGTATTAGAAGTCCTAAGCAGAGATATTAAGAAATAAAAGGCATCCAAATTGAAAAGAAAACTGTCACTATTTGTAGATGCAGGATTTTATGTAGGCAAAGTCTCAAGACTCAACATAAATTTTAGGAACTGCTAAATCTGGTGAAATTGCAGGGTACAAGAAATCCAATATATAGATCTACGATCAGCTGCATTTACACACACACACACACACACACATTGAACTACCACAAAGAGAAATTAAGTGAACAATTCCATTTATAATTTAATAAAAGCGATCAAAACCTAGGAATTTAACCAAGGACAATAAAGACCTATACACTGAAAACTATAAAACACAGATTAAAAAAAATTGAAGAATAAATGGAAAGATGTTCTGTACTGATGGACCAGCATTGCTTTTACCATGTCCATATTCATAAGAATCTACATTTTCATTATCATCCTTACCAAAATTCCAACAGTGTTTTTCAAAGGAATAAAACAAAATCCTAAAATTTCTATGAAACCACAAACACTCCAAATAGCCAAAGCAATTTCCGAGAAAGAACAAAGACAGAGATATCATGCTTAATGCCAAACTATACTACAAAGCTAATCACAGTAGTATGATATTGGATTAGAAACAGACTCATCTATCCATGTAACAGAATAGGTAGTTCAGAAATAAACCCACACCTATACAGTCAATTTATACAAAGGAACCAAGAATATACTATGGGGAAAGAAGAGTCTCTAATAAATACTCTTGAGGAAACTGGACAGCCACATGGAAAGAATGAAACTGGACCACTATATTACACCTACACAAAAAGTAACTCAAAATGGAATAAAGACTTAAATAGGTAATAACTGGAAACCTAGAATTCCTAGAAGAAAATAGGTGGTAAGCTTCTATACATCGGTGTTGGCAATGATTTTTTTTGGATTTAACACAAGAAGAAAAAGCAATAAAAGCAAAAATGAACTACTGGGACTACCTCAAACTTTGCTTCTGCAAAGCAAACGATCAACAAAATGGAAGGAACCCATAGAATGGGAGAAGGATTTGCAAATCATATCTGATAGGAGGTTAATAACCAAAATAGAGAGTTTGTACAACTCAGTAGCAACACAAACCCCCAACACACACACACACACACACACACACACACACACACACACACACACACACAAAGAAAAGGAAAAGAAAACCCAAAAACCCATGATTAGGAAGTGGGCAGATGATTTGAATACTTTTTTCAAACAGACAGATGGCCAACAAATACATGAAAAGATACTCAACATCACTCATTATCTAGAATATGCAAATCACAGCCACAAGAAGATATGACCTCTAATCTCTTAGAATGGCTATTATCAAAAACAAGAAATAACAAGTATGGGCAAGGATGGCACAAAGAACACTTGTGCACTGTTGTTAAGAATGTAAATTGGTTCAGCCATTATTGAAAAACAGTATAAATGGTCCTCAGGAATTTACACACAGAACTACCATATGATTCAGCAATTCCACTTCTAGTATTTAATTGGGGGAAAAAAAGAAAAAACACTAGCTTCAAAAGATTTGTGTATCCCCATGTTCACTGCAGCATTATTTCCAATAGCAAAGCAACATAAGTGTCCACTGATAGTAGACAAAACATGATAGGAATGTACAACAGAGTATCAGCCAGCATAAAAAAAAAAAAAAATGTGACATTTGCCATTTGTAACAACATAGATAGACCTTGAGGTCATTATACTAAGTGAAATAAAAGATAAGGACAAATACTGTATGAGCTCACTTATACGTGAGGAGAAAACTACCACCACCAGTAATGCGTGCGTGTGCACACACGCGGGCACACACACGCACAAGCAAAATTCAACTCACAGACATAAGAAGCAGACTGGTGGTTGTCAGAGGCAGGGAATTGGGAGTGGGCAAATGGGTAAAAAAGTACAAACTTCCAGGTGTAAGTAAGTCATGGGGATGTAATATACAATAGGTTAGTAACTATTTTGTACATTTGAAAGTTCTAAGTCTTAAAACTTATCATAATAATTTTAACAATGTACATTGATGTTAGACTTGTTGCTCCAACTTTATCATATATACAAACACTGAATCATGCTGTATGCCTGAAACTATTTTTTTTAACTTGGATTATATTACCTTTCTTTTCACATGACTATAGTTAAATTAGATCCATACTCCTTGCTTTGTCCCACTAGATTCTGCCTACTTGTTCAACCTCATTTCACAGAATTCTCTCACTCCCTATATTCAAACCACAGAGCTTCCTTTGTTTTGCTGCCAGAACTCTTCTACTTTACTCTTTAAAACATGCTTATTCCACTATCTGAAATGATCTAGTATGCACTTTTCATGTGGTTGCTTTCTCATATTTTGCCTCTCAAATTTTTGTCACTTCAGCAAGGACTTCCCTAAAGTTTAAAGATTTTATATTCAGCATACAAAGAGCTAATGAAGACCCAATATTCCTTTTATTTTATTCTTTTTTCATTCATTTTTATCCCCCACTAGACAACAAACTTCACAAGTATTCTACTTCACCTTAAATGTGCACCCAAATCATAGAAGACCAGGTATATAGCTGGTGTTCAATATACAGGTTTTGATCAAATGAATGACTAAATCACTATGCCAGTGACCTCAGCATCATTACAGTATGAACCATTCCTCTCTTTTCTCCCCTTTTAATAACTAATTTGACATCTGTAACAGAAGTGCCTTGGCATATTCCACCACAAGATCCAGATTTTTAGTTAACACCTACCTCCAGAAGTAACCAAATGGTTCAATAGATGCACTCTGTCAGATGCTTTTTCTACAATACTCATTCATGATAAAACCCCTCAAACAGTGTAGGTTTAGAGGAACATACTTTAACATACTAAAGGCAATGTATGAAAAACCCACAGCTACATCATGCTTAATAGGGAAAAACAGAGCTTTTCTTCTACAGTCAGGAACAAAATAGAGGTGTGCACTCCTACCGATTTCATTTAACACGGTACTGGAACTTCTAGCTATAGCCATCAGACAATAAAAAGAAATAAAAGGCATTCCCATCAGCAAGGAAGAAGTCAAACTTTCACTGTTTGAAGACATGATACTCTATATAGAAAACCTGAGAGACTCTACCAAAACACTGCGAGACTCATACAGATTCAATTAAGTTGAAGGATACAAAAAATCCATGTACAGTTTCATTTCTACACTGATAATGCAGAGAAACTAAGGGAATCAATCCCATGTACAGTTACACCCGAACAATGAGATACATAGGAATAAACCTAACCAACCAGGTGAAAGACCTGTACTCCGAAAACTGCAGAACACTTATGAAAGAAATTCAAGACAACACCAAGAAATGAAATGGCATTTTATAATCACGCATTGGTAAAACAGACATTGTTAAAATATCTATACTAACCCAAAGCAATCTACACATTTAATGCAATCCGTATCAAAAGACCACCAGCATTTTTCACAGAGCTAAACAATCCTAAAATTTGTATGGAACCACCTAAGACCCTGAATAGCGAAAGCAATCTTGAGAAAGAAAAGTAAAGCTGGAGGCATCACAATTCCAGACTTGAAGTTACATTACAAAGCAGCTTGATGACAAAGTCATCAAGACCGAAAGCTACTGGCACAAAACAGACACATAAACCAATGGAACAGAATAGAAAACTCAGAATGAACCCACAACTATATGGTCAGTTAATCTTCAGTAAAGCAGGAAAAATATCTAATGGGAAAAACAACAGTCTCTTCCACAAATAGTGTTGGGAAAACTGCACAGCAACATGCAAAGAATGAAACTGGACCACAATCTTACACTATACACAAAGATAAATTCAAAATGGATTAAAGACCTAAATGTGAGACAATAAAAATCCTAGAAGAGATCACAGACAGTAACTTCCTTGGCATTTGCCATAGAAACTTCTTTCTAGCTACGTCTCCTTAGGCAAGGCAAACAAAAGCAAAAATGAACTATTGGGACTTTATCGAGGTAAAGAGCTTCTGCACAGATAAGGAAACAACACAACTAAAAGGTCATCTTCAGAATGGGAAGAGATATTTGCAAATGACATATCTCAGAAAGAGTTAGTATCCAAAATATAAATAACTTCTAAAACACAACATCCAAAAAATGAATAATACAATTAAAAAATGAGCCAAAGACATGAACAGACATCCAAATGGCTTACAGATGCATGCAAAGATGTTCAACACTCACCATCAGGGAAATACAAATCAAAGCTGTGAGTCATCACTTTGTACCTGTCAAAATGGCTAAAATGAACAAAAGAAATAGGTGTTGGCAAGGATGTGGAAAGAGGGGGAACCCTCTTGATGTTAGTTGGAATGCTAACTGATACAGCCACTCTGGAAAATCATATGGAGCTTCCTCAAAAAGTTAATATAACTACCCTACAATCTGGCAATTGCACTACTAGGTATTTACCCAAAGAATACAAAAATACTAACTCCAGGGAATACATGCCCCCAATGTTTATAGCAGCATTATCAACAATAGCCAAATTATAGAAGCAGCCAAAAGGCCCATGAATTCATTAATGGATAAGGAAGATGTGGTATGTATGTATGTGTTTGTGTATAATGGAATGTTACTCTTCCATTTGCAATGACATGGATGGAGCTAGTGAGTACTATGATAAGCAAAATAAGTCAGTGAGAAAAAGACAAATACCATATGACTTCATTCATATGTGGAATTTAGGAAACAAATCAAGTGAAAAAGGGGAAAAAAAGGAGAGAAGAGGGAGGCAAACCAATGAACACACTCTTAACTACAGAGAACACACTGGTGGTTACGAGAGGGGAGGTGGGTGGGGGAATGGGTTAAATAGATGAGGGGGATTAAGGATTGAATTGTAATGAGCACTGGGCACTGTATGGAAGTGTTTTAAAAAAGTCACTATATTATATACCTGAAAATAGCATTACACTGTATGTTACATGGAATTTAAGTAAAAACTTAAGGGGTGCCTGGGTGGCTCAGCTGGTTAAGCGTGTGACTCTTGATTTCGGCTCAGGTCATCATCTTAGGGATGCAAAACAGAGCACTGCACTGGGTGTGAAGTCTATCCCTTTGCCCCTCCTCTCCTCAGCGTGAAGCACATGCTCACTTTGTCGCCAAGAAAAAAGGAAAACAAAAAACAAAACAAAAAGGTAAAAGAAACTGCGATAGCTTTAGATTTTATCAGAACATATAAGATTGGTGTACAGAAGAAGAATGGCAAAAGTAGGCAGAGTTTAAAGAAACAGAAGCTGAGAACTTCCCGAACCTAAGGAAGGACTTAAAATATACATATCCAGGAAGCTGATAGAAGACTCTACTATCTCAATGCTAAAATACCTTTCCAAGACACATTATATTGGAACAGTAAAAAAAAAAAAAAAAAAAAAAATCAATGGTAGACAATCTGAAAGACAACCAGAGCAAAGAAGTTATTTACAAAAGAACCCCATTAGGCCATCAACAGATTTCTCAGCAAAAACTCTACAGGCCAGGAGAGAGTAGATAACACAGATGACATACTCACTGCTGAAAGAAAAAAACTGCTAGCCAAGAACACCGGATCCCTAAGTTATCTTTCAGATAGGAGGGAGCAATAAAGGCACTCTCAAATTAAGAAAAGTTGAGGGAGTTCACCAACAGACTTGCAAAAAGTGCTGAAAGGAATGTGGGATGAAAAGATGCTAATCAGAGACAGGAAAACATATCAAAGTAAAAAGCAGTTTGATAAAGTTGAAAATAGAAAACAAACTCTGCTAGAATATATGTTAACCACTGAACTACTGTGTAAAAGTTAAGGAGTATTAAAAATAATCATAGTGACTGTAATGTGTTCAAGAGCATAAAGGCATGAAGGATAAAAGAGGTGGACTGTGACATCAGATATATACAAAGGAGGGATAAAAGGGTAGAGAATATAGGCAAATGGAGGCTACATATCAGCACAAAATGGACAGTAGTATCTTGAGAAGTTTTAAGTAAGCTTCATCTTAACTGAAAAGCAAAAATCTGGAGATTAATCAACATAAAAGGGGAGATAGAGCATATCACTGTGGAAAAGTACCAATTTACAAGGGTAGACAGAAAAAGGAAAAATACCCTAGGGATATACAACAAGAAAGCAAATAAAATGGCAGAAGTCCTTACATATCAATAATCATTCTAAGTACAAATGGGTTGAATTCCCCAATCAAAAGGCACAGAATGGCTGGATAGAGAAACAAGACAATCATATGCTGACAGGAGACTCATTTCACCTTTAAAGACACTCATACACTTAAATTTTGAAGGGAAAGAATATATCTCATGCATGTAGAAACGAAAACAAAGTAGGAATAGCAATAGACAAAATAGACTCCAGGCCAAAAACAAAAAAGAAACCAAAATTATATAATGAAAGAGTCAATATATTAAGATATAACACTCATTAATGTATACTCATCTATTATTAGATCCCCTAAATGTATTAACTACTAACAAATGTGAAGAGAGAAAAAGAAAATTATATAAAAACAGTAGGGGACTTCAACATCACACTGTCAGTAATGGATAGATCACCCAAACAGGAAAACAAACAAAAAAAAAACAAGGAAATGCTAGAATTGTACTATACTTTAAAAAAAATAGACTTGACATATGTAAAACATTCCATCTAACAGAATATGGTTTCCTCAAGAAAAACTGAAAGCTTTCATTTTAAGAACAGGAAAAAGACAAGCTTGCCCACTCCCACCTCTCTTATTCGATATGGTACTGGAATTCATAGCTGGAGAAATTAAGCAAAACCAGAAAAATGGCATCCTAATCAGAAAAAAAGAAAGTAAAATTGTCACTATTTGCAGTTGATAATTTGTGTATAGAAAATGTCAAAGACTCAACCAAAAAACTGTTATAACTAACCAATTTCAGTAAAATTCCAAGATATAAAAAAAAATCCACCTACAGAAATTATTTGTTACTATACAGTAATTATGAAGCATCTGAAAAGTAAAACTATCCCGTTTGCCATAGCACCAAAACATTATGTAGTAATGAATTTAACCAAGTGAAATATGTGTACAATGAAAACTACAAAACCTACTTGAAAAAAACTGAAGTAGACACAACACGTGGAAAAAACCTGTGTTCATGGGTCAGAAGCATCTTGTTAAAATTTCCATGCTACCTAAAGCCCTCTTAGAATCAATATAATCGGTCAAAATTCATATGTCATTCTTCACATAAATAGAGAAATGGAACCACCAAGGACCCCCAAGGGCTAAAGCAATCCTAAGGAAGAACAACAATGGGAGTATCACATTTCTTGATTTTGAATTATACAAGGCTACTGGAGTAAACAGTATTATTGGCACAAAAATGAAACAGACCAATGAAACAGAATCAAGAGCTCAGAATAAAACCCATGCATTTTCTCTTCAAGGATTTTGATGGAGTCCTGTCTCACACTGAAGTCTTTCATCCATTAAGAGTTTATCTTTGTGTATGGTGTAAGAGAATGGTTGACTTTTATCCTTCTGTATATAGCTGTCCAATTTTCCCAGCATCATTTATTGTAAAGACTGTCTTTTTTTCCCCCCATTGGATAGTCTTTCCTGCTTTGAGCCGAGA
>CM052810.1:91172424-91277684 GCA_028533885.1 Nasua narica | reverse complement strand
GGAGGGAGATCAAATGGGAGACAAACCATGAAAGACTATGGACTCCAGGAAACGAAGGTTTCAGAGGGGAGAGGGTGGGGGGAAGGGTGAGCCCAGTGATGGGTATGAAGGAAGGCATTTATTTCATCGAGCACTGAGCATTATATGCAAACTATGAATCATGGAACTCTACATCAAAAACTAATGATATATGGTGACTTAAATAACGTGAAAAAAATATGCATTTTCAGTCAACTAATACTTGACAAGAGAAGAAATAACACCTAATGAGGGAAATGGTCTCTTTAAATGGTGTTGAGAGAACAATGCAGGAGAACAATGAAACTGGACCCCTATTTTACAATGCTCAAAAATTTAACTCAAATTAGATCAAAGCCTTAAATAGAAAACCTGGTACCAAGAAACTCCTAGAAACATAGTGAAAAAGCTCTTTAACATTGGTTTTAGTAATGATGTTTTGGGTAGGTCACCATAACAACCAAAAACCAAATAGGACTACATCAAACTTAAGCTACTACTATGTAGCAAAGGAAACAATCAACAAAATGAAATGACAACAGAGCTAATGGAAGAAATTTTTTGCCACCCATGTATCCGATAGCAGGTTAATATCCAAAATATGTAAAAAACACATTCAATCTAATTATGAAATAGGAAAATAGACATTTTCCCAAAGACATCCAAATGGCCAACAGATACAGGAAAAGATGCTGAACGTAACTAGCCATCAGAGAAATGCAACTCAAAACCACAGTGAAATAACACCATGTACCTGTTAGAATGGTTATAATTAAGAAGATAAGAAATAACGAGTGTCGAGGATATGGAGAAAAGGGAACCCTTGTCTACTGTTGGTGGGAGTGTAAATTGGTTCAACCACTATGTTAAATATTAAAGTTACTCAAAAACTTATCAATATACGATAGGATACAGCAATCCCACATCTGGGTATATACCCAAATGAAAACAGAGTATCCAAGAAATGTATCTACTTCCATGTTCACTGCAACACTTTTCACAATAGCCAAGATATGGAAACAACCTAAGTGCCCATCAACAGATGAATGGATAAAGAAGATGTGATCTATATATGATAAAATATATCTTACATATAAAAAAATGAAATATTTGGCCATGAGAAAGGATACCCTACCATTTGTTACAATATGGATAGACCCCGAGGACATTACATTAAGAAAGGTAAATCAGACAGAGAAAGGCACATGCTGTAAGCCATCACTTACATGTGGAATTTAAAGAAGTCAAACTTGTAAAAACAGAGTAGAATGGTGGTTACCAGGGGATGAGGGGTGGAAAGGGGTAGTTAGGACAGATGTTATCAAACTGTTTAAATTCACAATTAGTAGTACCTAAGTCCTAGAGATTTGATGCATAGTATAGTGAATATACACGCCAATTTTGTATTATAATCAAACTTGCTAGGAGACTAGAACTTCATTATTCCAACCACTAAGTAATAACTGTAATGTGATAGTGATGCTAATTATCACCACAATGGCAGTCACTATCATATGAAAAATAAAATGGACATATTTTGACCTTAAATTCATAAAACAGTGTAAGTTAAACATATTTCAATGGGAAAAGGAAAATCTACTTTTAGAAAATGAGCCAATACAAATATAAAAACCAGAAAACAAAGATTAAAGTCAACCAGTTTTGGCTTCCATAAAATGGGGTCTGCAACTTGCTTCTGATGTGTATAATGTTTCTCTGAGTCAAATCACTGAAGAAAATTTTAGAGTAATCCAGGAAACAGAACAATGATATCACCAATTAAGATGTTATTAAGCCTCGGTTGCATTCACATGATGATACAGGCATATCTTAGACAAACTGTCATATACCTGATTTCTAGAATAGAATTGAATTCAACTGACCATTATTATTACTGAGAAAGCTTATTAGAATGTAAGACTTTGACGATAGAGACCAAAATCTTTTTTCCTCCCAGAGTTTGCCAAACAAACTCTTTCATATGCTCTGTAAAATTCTTAACCATTTTGGTCTTAAAAAAAAAAAAAAAGCCACAAACTAGAGTATGAAATTCTTTAAGCTCCATTGTAATCATTAGTCTCAGCATCCCCCATCAACTTTTATCCTGATTGTACTGAGTCTCAGTCTTTTCTCCATTTACCTCTATCTTTCAAATTCTCCCAAGGTTCAAAAAAGACAGTCTTCTCCCTGATTAACACCTCACAAAACTCTCCCAGATGCCTTTCTTCTACAATTTTATTCTATTAGTTTGGGTATACTTACATAGTGCATTGCAAAACATTTTAAGTCAACATTTTTACTGGTAATTCGTCAACTACCTTAGAAAAAATTCAGGGCCTGATGCTTTCTATGTATATGATGAGAGCACCAAAAACCACCCCAAAATATATCTTGTATTAAATACGGCTTTTCCAATGAGGTAAAGCAACTGCACGCATCCACAGTTAACCAAATGGCCAAAGGTGAAGTAGAGTGAGGTGAGTCAAAGATCCAAAATAATCACACTCCAAATAACCAGTGAAATATGGACATGCGCATTTCAAATGCCTGTATTTTATGAAAGATAGTGTGTTATTAACAAAGGAGAACTGAAAGACATAGTACAGAACAGAGTATTAATTCTAGACCTTGGATACACCTCCTGGGCTCTATGTGTGTATTCCCATCTGTTCCTTCTCCTTACCAGAGCTGCTGCAGTGGGAGGGGTCAACAGATCTTCCATTCTTATCCGAGCAGGCTATTGCTTGAAAGCGCAGGCCTTTTCCACATTCCTTGCTGTCTCCTTGTACCCGATATCCTCGTGGAGACTCCTTTCTGCTTTCTGGAAGAATGCAATCTGACCAGTTTCCATAAGGCTGAGATATAAACACATCACAAGGGCATGGTTCTGTTTCTATGAGAGGGTACAGGTCAGAGTCCTGGCATTTCTCTTTCTTCTTGCTTTTCCCTGTTCCAAAAATAGACATTGATACATTAATTTCCAAACTGTTTTGTTAAAAGTCACATTGTCTTTACTAGTATTTATTTACAAAACGTCAAGTAAAATATGGCCTTCCCCTACCCTTCTCCGCCCCCACCTTTTTTTTTTTGCCATGAAAGTAAATCCTAGGACAACAGAAGCAATTCTCAAAGCAACTGTGAAATTAAATTTAATTTGAGGGGCGCCTAGATGGCTCAGTCAGTTAAGCATTTGCCTTCTGCTGGGATTAATCTCCACTTCAGGCTCCTTGCTCAGCAGGGAGCCTGCTTCTCCCTCTCCCTCTGCCTGCTGCACCCCCATCCCCCAGCTTGTACTCTGTCAAGTAAAATCTTTAAAAAGTTAATTTGGAAAAAAAAATTAAGAATGGTTTACATTGGATAGTGTCAAAAAAAAAAAAAAAACCTAAAAGATGTTTGCTACAGTAATTCAACAGCTGGAAAGTTTTCATTTATTTGATTTTCCCTACAACTTGTTGGTAAGAACAGATTACCTTGTCTCTTTTCCTTGAAATTAATGGTTTCCAGGGAAACCAACAAGACACTGGAAATAGTAACAGCCTGTCTTTTTGATATGTTTTGGAAATAGTTTATTTATTCGAAGAACAAAAGGATATCCTCCCATCCAATGGCCCTGGAGTGAGGCTAGGTACCACTCAGGGTGGGTGCAGTAGACAATGTCAAACTTGTTTTGGCCCTTGCCATCTGCAGCTCACAATAAAAGGAAATAAGATGTTCAAATACTGTCGGGTAATTTAATCTGAGAAAAAGTTATAACTTCCACTTTCAAAGACCTTTTTAACTTAAGTATTCTAGAATATGACTTCACCTTAACCAATTGACTTTGATGGACCTTTTAGCTGTGATCCTGTCTTTGAGTAATGAGAATGCAGAATCATTTCCCACTGCTGAGTACTTGGTAATTATGTTTAATGGGATTTCAAGTCAGTATGTCACTTGAGTCAACTTTCCTGCCAACACACTTCCATTAGATTCCTAAAAGTTTTCTAATAGATCTGATTATATTTTGTTTCATCATTAATAAGTCATCAGCTAGAGTCTTGGCTGGTTATAAAAAAATTTAAACTGGGCTGCTTTATTGGTCTTACTCCCAGTGTTTATAGGTATTTCAGAAATGCTTGATTCAAGCTGATGCATGAGATATTATCTTATTGTCGGAGTTTATACACAATTTTATAGTTGCTACCTGGATGATTGGCTCTATGGTCTGACATGTTACTTATGGCCACAATAAATAAGGATTCCTACAAGGTCTGAAATGATCTTATAGGAGCTTCAGCCATGCCTCTGTCTCTCTCTGGCATTTTAGAGAGAGACACTTGCCTTTACCATTAGGAGCACTTAATGAGAAAATGTTTGAGCAACACAGCCTTCATGGCTGTGAAAATTTATAGGTTGAAAGAGGTCTATGCGTGGCGACTGGTTTCTTCCTACCAGCACTTAGCATACCAAAATCTCCAGTGCTTCTTAGATGTCCCTAAAAAACTTTTGTCTCCATCTCTTCAATTTCTATTCTCAACTCATTTAAGCCTGGATTTGGACTCCACCTATTTCTTGAGACTACTTACTACTGACAAAATAAATGAGGCCCTGGAATATCTTTCTATCTTATCCTTCAGACTTAACCATTCAATGATTGTTCAGAATGTTGATCACACCATCATTGTTGAAATAACCTTCAAAAATTCCATTGTACCTTACCTTTTTGTCCCTCACTCCTGCTATTTCTCTAGGAAAATCGCCTTTGTTTGTTGGTTGCATTATTTCCTCTCTCTACATCTCTTAACTGATGGGCTTTCACACGGCACTGCTTTTGGTTTTCTTCGCTCGTGAATTTAAAGGACTCTCTGTATCTCTTACATTCTTATCTCCATTCTAGACTTCCTGCTCAAGCTTCTAAGCCACAGACTAAAACCTAAAGGGCCCATCAAACTCAACCTGGGAAAATCCATACTCAACCTCTTCACATCTGGGCCTTCCTTTATCTTCATTTCCCAATTACGCCAACAGGACGAAGTCAAAATCTAAAATGTCACACTTGAATTCTGTTGTACTACCTGCATCTGTTTAATGACAGAGATCATTTTAAATGACTATCTCTTGAATCCGTCCTTGTTTCCATTCAGACCAATACCACCCATATGTAGCCTATCTCCAAATTTCCAGCTTAACTCCCCACAACACCTTCATATTCCCTTCAATTTTCACCCCACAATGCAGCTGGAAGCAGTTCACAAAGATGGAAGTCTGATCATATCATTCATCTACTTAAAACTCTTCACTGACTTACCGTAGTTCATGGAATGATGTCTACACCCCCTGCTATTGTCATCAAGGCTCCGTAGTATGGAAACCATTAGGACTTGCCTCCTATGTTGTGCCATTCTGCCTCTGGCATGTTACAAGCTAGGCATACTGCCCATCTTTCAGTTTCTGCAAATTACTCGATGGTTTCTGGCCTTTGCACTTCTTACATCAGAAGTTTTCTTAAGTTCCAGCCTCCCTCCATGGGCTAGTTAATGCCTACTCCTTCTTAAAGTCCAAACTAAGTCAATAGCCTTGCCAGAAAGCCATTCTTGAGACTCTTCATTTCAGGTATGGAAAAGGTACTCTTCTGTACTTTCCTTATTCTGCCCATCACAAACTGCCTTTCCAAGTACATTTACTCCCCAGTCCTTGGAACCTGTAATTATGCTACCTTAGATGGCAAACTGGACTTAGTAGATGTGACTAGAATTATGGACCCTGAGAGGAGGTTATTCTGGATTATCTGGGTGGGTCCAACCTAATCACATGGTCTTAAAATTAGAAAACCTTTCCTAAGAGAATAGACACAAAGTTACTGAACTTCAGAATGGAAGAAGAGTCATGAGCTAAAGAATATGGATAGCCTCTAGAAGCTAGGGGGAAGAAAAAATGTATTTCCCCTAGAGCCTCCAGAAAGGCATAGAGTTCCACTAACATCTTGTTTTCAGCCTTGTGAAACTGACATTTGTTTTAGACCTTTATGACTAGATCGTACATTTGTGTTGTTTTAAAGCCACTAAATTTGTGGTAATTTGTTAAAGCAGCAATAAGACTTTAATGTAGCACTTACACAACAGTTATTGTCACCAATACTATGTGTTTTAATTGTAATAAAATCTCTATATTCCATCACACCGTAAACTATTAGGATGTCTATTCCCTAGTATTTCTAAGGCACAGCATGCATAAGTGGTCAAGAAAAAGGTTCAGAAAAGGAGATTTAAAGAAGTGAGGTGGGGGGAAAAGGAAGACAAAAGTGAAAGCAAGAAACAGGAGGAATAAAAATATTCATCTGTAAGGCAACCAAAAGTTGCTGGCAGAACAAGTATTCTGTACAAATATATGCAGTCTTTGTATTTGGGTAACTTTAAATAGGTAACATCACTGTTTGAAGAAGGATTTGAGTACATTAGTACAGAAATGGTTCTCAAAATGAGAAGCAAATTAGTATTCCTTTACTTTGATTACATTATAGTAAAAAAAAAAAAAAAGAGAAATCAGTGTTAAACTTTGGATTCAGAACTAGTTTACTACTAAAACACAAGCTAACAAAAAGAAAACCAATCCCTAATACAACTGTAAAGACATTTCCCCCTCTTAAGTCAGATAGCAATTTGTGACTTTTCCCCTCAATAACATAAGACTACAAGTATCTATTAAATGTTCTATTTATCCAGTTATTTCACGTATTAATAACCTAAACAAATCCACCAATAGATTATTTTCAGCACTTATAAACAACTGCTATAATTACCATTCAATCCGAAACCTGTGATGATCTAGTTTAGGTATAACACCCAGGACATCCAGACACTGGATTAAAGTCTCATGTTAAAATTGGAAAAGAGAAAAGCACACTAGATGGTCCCTTATTCCATGGAGTGGCTTGTATTTTTGTCTACATGCTTCTTTACCTGTGTCTGTGTTAAAGATAGTCACACTGCTTTACAGTCTAAGTCCATGCCTTTTACTACCATTCATGTTAGAGATTACTTAAGTTTACCGCCAAATTACATGTGAGAAACTGAAATACAAACATCATACCACAACAGTAAGTCTTAAGTAAAAAATTTCAATTCACTACTGCCTACTACACACTCAGTGATACAGAATTGTTGATTTTTTCCCCCACTACTCATGCGTTTCATAAAATTGATCAGTTGGTGTCTCCAAGACATGAAGATACACAAATATCAATTAACCAGCAAAAAGCATAACCAATAATTTAGAAAAATTCTAAATAGGAGTAATTCTTGGTATAGAGTTGGCAGAAGAATGTACAATGGTTCTTCCAATATTTACATTAAAAGTGTATTTTAAATAAGCCAAATGCTTATTTCGTTTTGACAATTCATAACAAACTGTACTAGTTCAATAAAGATCCTAGGTTTTTCTATATTCCCATTCTCAACTTGAATTATTAGTAAACTCTCAAGAAAATTGGCCAGTAATTAAAACCTTCTTTTCCCTCTAAAGGAAATTCTCATCTCAAAGATAGAGAATTGCCAGGATGACGGCTTCTGAAACCTTATGTATGAATGTGCACACCAAGTTTTACTGTTACTGCTGAACTTGAAATTACTACTGTCAAACACATTCTACCCCAATATATTCCCTAGAACGTTTTTCATCTTAGAAACACAAGCGATGTTGCACAAAGTTATGTATGCACAGATTATTGTAGAAGAGAGCACAAAGTACAGCATATTTTGTTGTTTCTATTTGATTATAGTTTGCCTACTCATGAATGGGCTTCTGATTTGTGTGTAGAAACCCTGTTACAGGCTCTCATCGATTAAGTAAATCCATTAGAGTGAGTTAAATTTAAAACATAATCTTGTAAGCCATACCTTCAAACAAGGGGAATTTGAAACTAAGAGAATTAGCTCTTAAACTGCTTATAAGAACAAATGGTCTTCTGTGCTTGATTCTTCAATGTCAACAACAATTTTATTATCCCAATGATTATTTTGGCATTTTTCCTTTGTGTCTTTATTACCTAAATTAAGTTTTATGCATATTCAAATACAACTAAAAGAAATTATGGGATATGTATCTAGACAAGAAGTACAATACACTACACTGCATCAGTTACTTGTACATTACAGGCAAAAATTGCTCCAGCACCTTGATTCAACTATTAATTGCTTTAATTTCCACTGAATTGCATGGATATAAACACAGCCAAAATAATATACCACAAAAGCAGAACCTACATGTGTAATTTGACTTTTATCTTACAACTAAATCCTAAAATGTTAAATTGCTTGTAAAATAATGGCAAAAGAGAATGATCTACATTAGATTTGCCTTTGAGGTGTTTTACAGATCACTCATTGCCTTCAACACTGCTAAGATCCTGGCATGACCACGTACCAGAAACTTTGCCATTAACTACTCCAAGGTAGTGGGTGCTATGTTGTCATGTGTCACTCTAAAGATTATAAAGCCTTATAGAGAGGAACTTTGTAGCTCTAGAATGGTTCACATCATTCATTTCACAAGTATTAATTCAGTACATATTATGTGTCAGGAATAGGCACAGAAAATACATAATGTCAGGGAGGGGCTGGGAAAAGGAGAAACTCGATATAATTTCTCATCTTCCTGGAGCTTCCATTCTCTTTGGCAGGTTCAGGAATGCATTCCTTGTTTGAAGCTAGGAAATGAAAGGCATATCCTACCTGTGAGCTGTCGCCGTCGACTTCGGGTTGTTTCACAATTTGTGGAGCAGGGCGTAAATTTGGACCAAACCGTGAAGGTGCAGTCATCTCGACACGGGACTGTGCATTCTTGTACAAGGGGAGGCATGCCATTTGTCTGCTTGAGGCATTCCATCATTTCTGCTGACTGGTTATCATCAGACATACAGGAGACCGCTTTAAAAAAAATTGGATTCTTTTGTTATTATTTTGATCAAATCAGTCTGTTGCTTGTTTTTCAACAAAATAGCAGAATCCCCCGATGTTTGAAAATTTGATTATCACTGTTATTAGAAAAAGTTTTCAACATAGCTAACCTTATTTCTCTCTGGAAATTAAATGTTTATCATGGCCAGTGGAGGTATCTGAAGACTTAATTGGTTTCATTATTAATCTAATTTGGTTGCACTGACAGCAACCAAAATAACTTTCAGTAACTTATTGTACATGAACTTGTGAATATCTCATCTCTAGGGATGATCTAAAACTAGAAAAGAATGTTTAAGAGTAAAAAGGGGGGGGGGGGAAGAGACAAGACCATGAATATCATATGAATTCTTCCATGATTTTAATTTTCTTCTTTTGTTTTAATGGCACTTCTGGAAATGGTCCTATTTTCACTTCATTACTAGTATTTGAAAAAAAAAAAAACCTTCTGTTATTAATAACCTTTTTTCCCTTGTATTGCAGGACAAAGTTTTAAATATTTTTTTTCAAGTACAGGCATAATCTATCCAGCTAATTCCCATTACAGATATCCTATCAACTGCAGGTAATTCTTCAAAATTTCATTCACAAACTTTAACTAGAAGTTCTCTACTCATACCGTAATATCCAATAATCTTGAGATAAAGAATTTAAGAAATTTTGCTCACTTCTCTATTTCATTCTTTGACCAAGTGACTTTTTATTCACTCATCAAGGCTATTTTTGTGTATCTTTTATTCACCCTAACTATGGACTCTGTAGGGATCTGTCTCTGTAGTCTCTAGACCAGTATTGGCACTATTGACATTTTAGGCTGGATACTTTGTACAGATATTTGTTTCTTGTGCACTGGATTATTTAGCAGCACCCTTGACCTCTACCTACTAGATGCCAGCAGCACACACACCTTCCCAGTTGTGAAAACCAAAAGCTCCAGACGTTGCCAAATGTTGCCCCAGGTGAAAACTACTGTTCTAAACCGATTCCTAACCATGGAGATCTAGGAGAATACACAGATTCTATGACATGACTTCGTACCTACTGCATCGACATCTCTGGGGGAAAATTCTAGGCGTGTATTTTTGTCTTTAAGTGTCTCAGGTGGTTCTACTGTAGCCCACCCACAGAAACCCGTATTTGGCATGGAGCCTATGGATAAAGAGTAGGTTAATGGATATTTGCTGAGTTGTTCCAACTAAAGAAATCCTAGTTTAAGATCATCTTTATGACAACTCTAAAATCTATCAAGTTACAAGGAATAAACATACCACAGCTTAGGATCAACATTTTTAAGACGACTTTGTATGAGAAGTTCTATAATGCAGGTTAACTGTACATAGGGACTCCATTTAATTGCTCATTCTTATATTCTTTTTTTAAGATTTTATTTATTTTTTATTTTAACAGAGAGAGAACACAAGCAGGCAGAGAGGCAGGCAGAGGCAGAGAGAGGAGCAGGCTCCCTGCTGAGCAAGGAGCCTCATGTGGGACTCGATCCCAGGACACTGGGACCATGACCTGAGCCAAAGGCAGCTGCTCAACCAACTGAGCCACCCAGGCATCCCTACTCATTCTTATATTCTTAACTTGTTCAATTTTTTCAGTGTTCCAAGATTGTTTATGTTCCACATCCAGTGCTCCATGCAATACATGCCAATCCTAATTACCACCATGCGAACCTATCCCCCCCACCTCCTCCCATCTAAAACCCTCAGTTTGTTTCTCAGAGTCCAGTCTCTCATGGTTCGTCTCCCCCCCTGATTTCCCCCAATTCACTTTTCTTTTCCTTCTACTAATGTCCTCCATGTTATTCTTTATGCTCCACAAGTGAAACCTTATGGTAATTGACCTCCTCTGCTTCACTTATTTCACTCAGCATAATCTCCAGTACCGTCCATGTGCATACAAAAGTCGGGTATTCATCCTTTCTAATCGCTGAGTTATATTCCATTGTATATATAGATCACATCTTCTTTAACCATTTGTCTGTTGAAGGGCATCTTGGCTATTTCCACAGTTTGGCAATTGTGGACATTGCTGCTATGAACCCTGGGATACATATGGCCCTTCTTTTCACTACATCTTTGGGGTAAATATCCAGTTTCATTATTCTCAGCACAGAGAACAACAATCTTTTTTTTAGATAACCCGAAGCAAAATCCAATGTTTTAGGACCAAGAGATTAGCTAAGATGACAGTGGATGCATACACAATACCTTCCAGTCAGTATATCTGCTCTGTGCCAGGTGGGGTTATTCACTGGTTTTGAGTAACTTTTGCTTTTGTTTTTATCTACATCCTAGGAACAAAATCCACTACATATAAGGCCAACATCACCTATATCTGTTTTGTTGGGACTATTACAGCCATTAATGAATACACCAATATGCTTTATCTTAAGTAGGCTATATGCAAATCTATTTTTGATTACATGTTTAGATAAGTAATCTGGAGTCAATTTAGGGTTCTTTTATCTTGCCAGAGTATTTTCCCCCCAAGATGACATAGCACTGATTAACATGAAGAGGAATTTTAAATACTTTAAAAAAGCATTTTTATTTGAAATCCAAACCTCTATGTATAAAAAAAGTAAGGTATTTTTTCAACGAAGTTTTTTTAAAATTATTTTTCACATTAGCGTATAATTTGACAACTATGATAAACACTCAATGATATTTTGAAATTTTATGAACTAAATTAGCAAACTCGATTTATGAATGCCTATATGGAGCTATTTTGCATTAATGAAAGAAAGCATCAAAAATAAAATAGTTATACTATATGATGTAATTCAGAGACATTCTTATCAAATGGTATGAATACATATTCAAACTCCAAACATCCGGAAGTTACATAAATGGAGTTATTTATTCTTTGTGCTTAGACTCATCTATAAAATGCGTATAAGAGAACCTATAATAAAGAATTTTAAGAAAGCTTATAACAGGGCGCCTGGGTGGCTCAGTTGGTTGAGCAACTGCCTTCGGCTCAGGTCATGATCCTTGGGTTCCGGGATCGAGTCCCACATTGGGCTCCCAGCTCCACGGGGAGTCTGCTTCTGCCTCTAACCTTCTCTCCTCTCATGCTCTCTCTCACTTTCTGTCTCTCAAATAAATAAATAAAACCTAAAAAAAAAAAAGTCTATTTAAAAAAAAAAGAAAGCTTATAACAGTTATCTCTCATACACTAAAAGTTTCCATAGATGCTCTCAAGTATTAACCTTTTTATTTAACTTTTAATTTCTATCTTAAATCAAACAGACTCATAGTTCTCAGGTACACATAGTCACTCTCCAAGGCTCATTTCTTCCTTGGCCACCCTCAGAATCTGAGGGATAAAGAAGAAAACCACTGTTGAACCTCACAGGATTCTGGCGCTACACTTAAAATCACCATTAGTCAAACAATATGTCAAATATGCCCTAAACACATTCACTACATTAACAGGGCTATGTAGACGAAATCATATCCATTGCTTCTATACAAACTGATGTATTAGAGTAGTCTAACAGAGACATTAGAGATCTCTAAGGGCCAAAGAAAACACTAGCAGTTGTAGTATGAAGTTTCACAATACCCACATTAATCTCAAGATCACTGTTCTGTGTTATTTCTGATGGTCTATTAACTCAAGGGTAAGTGGCAACTGATACACTGCAGATCAGACAGTCATCTGCTTACATCAGGCATTATGGCTCTCCGATTTCCCCAAGTTCAAGATTTTAATTTCTTTAAGTGTGGGGAAAAAAATCACCAGACAAAAACAAATGAGGGGTGCCTGGTTGGCTCAGTTGGTTGAAAGAAGGAATTGTTTTTGGCATAGGACATGATCTCAGGGATATGAGACCAAGCCCCCTGCTGGGCTCCCAATGAATGTGAATTCTGCTGGGGATTCTCTCTCCTCTCTCCACCCCTTCCCAGTCACCTACTTTGCAAGCATGAACACGCACATACACTCTCCCTCTTAAATAAAATCTTAAAAAATAGAAATGCTTCTTGGGAACATTCTAGCATAAAATGAATCATTTAATGAACATTTATTGGGAGAGTGGACATTGACCTATACTAATGGGTATGAAATTACTGAAGAAAAACAGCAAGCACAAGTATGCAGGACTGGAAAACCAGGAAACGAGAAGATATTTGGAGTAACAAATGAGGGTAGCTAGTGGCACAATTCAATTCAGAGCCTCCTTCCATTAGGCAACTCATGGGGAAAGGATATTTTTAAAATGTATTATTTCAAATCTATACTATAGTTCTTAACCACTAAAGGTGTGTAGACTCATTAAGTCTGAGAACTTATTTTGAGAAAACAGAGGTGACGAAGTATACTGATAAAATTATAAGCCCTAATATCAAATAGAACTAAGACTTTTTTTTTTACTGTTACCTTGAGCAAGTTATGTAAAAAGACTCCATTAATTCACCATACAGTGAGAATAATACCTATACTATATAATAAATTGATGCAGATGAGTACTTAGCACAGTACTAAGCACTTACTGCATGTGCCCAGAGACTGATTTTTTTTTTTTTTTTTGGGTGGGGGAATGTGGAAGCAAGTGCATGAATCAGGGGAGCAGAGGTAGAGAATCTCAAGGAAACTCATTGCTGAGCAGGGAGCCCAAAGCAGGGCTCCATCTCACCACCCTGAGATCATGACCCGAGCTGAAACCAAGAATTGGACTCCTAACCAACTGAACCACCGAGGCACCCATTGGAGAATAACCTATTTTTATGATAAAGTCTCTTAGAAACGGAAACATACCAAGCATCAGGAAAGAAGAATCCAACATTACTGGACTTGGTTCAGAAAGAATTTTCCAAATCCCACTATCAATAGTCTTGGCCCTTAAGTCTAACTGGAGTCTCCCTTCAATTATAATATTGAAGTCAGTAGCCTATTCCAAAGACTGCATTGGCTCTCCCAAAGATATTGTCTATTTCCACGTGATGCTCTGTGCATCCTGCTATTTATAAAAATGAGCCTAATAAGTTAACATAGGAAATCAGAACTCCAGAGCAAGTCAGAAACTGAAATCCACGGCCTATTGAGAATTCTTTCCAGAAGCACCGAGATCAAAGTCCTTAAAAATCTTTAGAGTTTCCTGAGAGGACTGTGAACATTTGGACAGAAGAGCGCTGGCCGTATTTGCAGCCTCGTACCTCACTGAGGTGGTCATATCCAGCACTAACATGTACCATGCCTCTCTATGCTAAAGCTGATTTCAAAGGCATTTTGATGTCTAAGGCTTAGGGAGATTTATCAAACTTTTCTGACCATTAGAACCATTGTGCTTCATTACAGATCAGGAGAGGAATGAAATAAGGCAAAGAAATATAGCTTATGCCCTAAAATCAGAAATACATCTTGAGTCATCTTCTCTACTTCTGTGGTTGTCTAAATACCAAACTTTGCTTATACACCTGGATCTTTATTACCTACAGCTTGTTCCCTATTGATCTTATTGAACTTGATCCATCCATCCATTCACAATATATAAGCACCTATGAATAATTGTAATAGCGTTGTGTGTATATATACATACACATGTACATATACATAATCTGGCCCCTGGGAGGCTACAGCAGTGACAGTGACAGAAAGGTAGATAGTATAACACTGTCTCCTAATGGAGACAACCAATGAGGGAATTTGGTATAGAAAGGAAAAGTAGGTACTTCAATCTTACACGGAAAGGATGTGCAGTGAGCAGGCAGAAAAAAAAGCCATTACCGAGAATTGATCTGTCAGATATTTGCTATTTAATTTCACTCTGCATCCTGGTCCTTTTGATCATAGCAAATCACTTGAAGACCACAATCTAGAGAAATTTTTGGGGGAGGCTTCTAAGTCGTTCAAGTATTATCCTCTATACTAGGGGGCAAAGTCTTTTGAGGAAAGGGAGAGGCATTTACTACTGACCCTTCCTGTCAGATTTCTATATGGACTAGACTGTTTAAGGAATGGCAATTCATTCCTCAATTATAACCATTTATTAGACTTGGAATATTGTTGTCTTTGTGAGAGGTAAATTGTACTACCAGGCAAAATTAGTTCCAATAGTTGCATTGGAACTCATTATTGGACATTGTTTGAAATTTAGCTACCTTAGGGTTTGGAAAGAAACTGCTCAGGCTAGCTTCCTGGGACAGGTGAGTATTCTTAAGGAACAATGGAGAAGCACGTGTTTGAGCTGAGCCACTCAGATGAAAGCCCTCAGACACTAATAGTCACCTAGAAAATGGGCATGGTAGAGGGACCTGAAACCCCCCCAGAACCTTTGTGAAGTTTGAGGTCGTATTTTCCCATTCACAGTGTCTGACAATGTATACAACACATAGGCTCGAGTTCAGCTTCTTCACTTCTCTTGTAATTATGACAGAAACTGAGCCTCAGAGAAGGGGAGGGGGAAATCACAAAAAGCAAAGAAGAGTTACTAATTGCTTTCCTGTTACCTCTCTTCAATTTTGTCAGCATGAAAAGGAATGCCCTGACACAAAATGTAAAATTATCTGATGGAGCAAAAGAAACAAAGGAAGGACATATCTGCTTCTCAGTGAGCTTGAGTTAATTTTTAAAAAAGAACTACCTGCTGTTAATGTGGGAGGCTTAAGCAGCCTTCTCAGGCTTCCAAGGTGACTAAAATCAGATTTTTAACTGTTACTGAACAGCTCATCTTTTTGCCCTCTATCACCTCTAGACTCGGATCGTCAGGCACGCCGTGATAAGCTGGTCTTTTTTTCCCCCCACTCATCGTATGAGGAGTGCAGGGGTCACTGTCCTGATAAGAAAGGATGATATTCGGCCTGGGAAGAGTAAGTAAGTGATGGAAGCTGCTACTTCCCATCTGTCTACACACCTCACCTTCACCAAGGACAACCACATTACTCTCCCCAAGTTGCTGTGGACTGGAGTTCAATTGTCATAGTTGACAAGCAAGGTTGAGAAGAATTTCTTTCTAGAGGTCATGATTTCCAGGAAGCGGGGGTAACATGCTAAAAAACCAGGAGGGCTCTGGGAGCTTGCTGTCCTGCGGCCTTGAGCTGCTTCAAGCACAAAGCTCCACTTACAGGTGTGTCAAGAAACAGAAAGGACGGACAATAAATGCCCAGCTCAACCAACAGTCAGACAACATATTCTATCAGGCCCTGCATGCACCGGTAGCGGAGGACACACCGATGGAAGAAAGGTCACCGTATTCAGGGTCCTGGAAGAGCCCAGCATGGGAGCCTCGGGCACTGGGCAGTCAGAGCAGCTTTCTGGAAGGACAGACACATGAAAGTGGGGTAGGATGCACCCCGTAAAAACAACCTGAGCCAGGTCAGGGGCTTGACCCAACAAAGGCCTGTGCAGAGAACAAGCAATACAGTGGGCTGGCTTCCTGTCTTTGGTCTGCACACCCTTAGGACCCCAACTCCCCTTCGATAAGATCCCTCATGTAGAGAGATACATGGTCTGTAACCGGGAAGGTAGTAACTTAAAGACATCATGCCAGGCTGCCCCAGACAAGTACGGGGTTCAGTAGGAGAAAGTAAGAAGAGGTCATAAGCTCTAAGTCTTCAGAGTTAAGAGTTAAAAATTCAAAGTAACAGATGTGTAATATATCTGTTCTACTCCCCTACATGCACATATTTGCTTTCCTAATGTCTTGGAAAGCTAGGTTATAATAAAAATTCTGAGATGAAGTTTTCATCTGGAATGTGCCTGCACCCCAGCCCCATACCCTGTTTCCCTTCCTTCCCTTCTCATTCTAGCTGAATTTTACCCCAGGCGGAACCTTCTTGCACTTGAGGATGCTGTCAATCCTGCAGAGTTCAAATCATAAGTCAGCTGCCTGTCATTCGCCCTAGGCCTAGAGTATACACATAGCTAGAGATAGCTTTCCTCAGATCAGACTCTAAAGATGCCTTTTTCATCTCTGATGCTGGCTCAGGGCCATATAGGCAGAGAATTCTAGAGTCCTGAGGACTAGGAAGAGATAAGGGTTGGCTAGGGAAGCTGGACTCTGGTGGGATTCTATCTGTGAGAGGGAAGGGATCCGAAAAGGCCAGAAAAGGGCCTGTGAAGGCACAGGAGCTAGGAGAAACCACCTCTTGCTGAGTCTAAGAGCAGAACTGCCTTCCCTTCCAATTAATTCATTACAGACTGATGGAATCTTCCTTAAGAGCTCCCTTCTTGGTAGATAATCAGGAAAAGTACCTAAACCAATTAAAGCTATCTAAGTTTGGGTTGTTTTAATTTGTTCCCTTCCTATTTGAAATAATTTTTTGGGTAAATTCTCTTCAGCTTTCCCCTTTCAGCTACTAGGCACCCAGGTGTGGCAGCCAGCAAGGGCCTTGCATCTGCAAGAATGTCCTTCAGAAGCAGATCCTGGACCTCTTCTAAAGCCTGAATAGGCCCATGTCCACTTGGTGACTGCTGAACCTGGTGACATGCACTGCTAGAGTCTCCGCTCAGGCAAGTCAGGGACCCTCTTCCTCTAGCAGATGAGGCCAACCTGACCGTGGTGCGTCCGAGGGCCTGGGGATCAGTGCTCTGGGAGATCCAGGGCATATCCTCCTGGTATGCCTGCAGGCAGTACCAGCAGCCACCTCACGCTCCTCAAGGCATGCATGAACTTCTGGAGACTCTCCGTAGCGCAAACAACTCTGGGGAGGCAGTCAGGCCCTCTTTCTGGAATGGGGCCCCTGGAGGCCATCTCTTCCCAGAGTTCCAAACATAGCATGGAACATAAACCCTTCAGCTTTCTTCCTTTTCCTCAGCCCAACCTTCCACCCTTACAACAATAGCCCTGAGGCAGAGAAACCATGACGCACCTTCCTTTGGCTCCATTTTCGCCTCCCTCATGCTCTTCCCATTTCCCTCCCAGCACCTATTCTGGCAACAAGAGGAGAGCTTGCCATTCTTCTTGTCCTACAGACACTTCTCCTGCCTTTCACCCACCTCCCATCATAGGGGGCCTTTACCCTGTCCTTTTTTCCTAAAGCCATAATGGCAGACAGGCCGCAGAGAGAAAAATCTAAATAGATTAAGTGGGTAATTTAAGAAGCATCTAAAAAATGTGAAGCCTTGGGGTGCCTGGGTGGCTCAGGGGGTTAAAGCCTCCACCTTCAGCTCAGGTCATGATCTCAGGGTGCTGGGATGGAGCCCCACATTGGGCTCTCTGCTCGGCAGGGAGCCTGCTTCCTCCTCTCTCTCTCTGCCTGCCTCTCACCCTGCTTGTGAGCTCTCTCTGTGCATCAAATAAATAAATAAAATCTTTAAAAAAAAAAAAAAACTTGAGGCCTGCCGTACCCATACTTTACCACTGGGTACTGAGGCCTAGTATTGCTGAGCCTGGGTCTGGCTTATGTATAGAGAGGTCTCCCAACAAGTGACTGACACACATTCAGGTGCCACTAAATGGAGGGATGGATTCTTTGAAGCCCACCATGGAGCACGAGGCAGAGGCACAGAAGCGCTCTGTTGGAAAGCCAACAGTTTGCTTGAGTTTCAGAAAAAGCCCCATGATTTTTTTTTCCCCGGTGCTAATTTACTTCCAAGGGATTATTGTTTTTCTGTTGCCCCTGTAACAAACTACCACAAAGTAAGCCACTGGAACAACAAGTTTGTTTTCTTACAAATTCTGGGAATCAGAAGTCCCACATCAGTTTCACAAGGCAAAAACCAAGATGTCAGCAGGGCTGGCTCTTTTTGGAGGCTAGGGAAAATCAAGTAGCTCACTCACCCTTTCCAGCTTCCAGAAACCGCCTGTATCCTTTACAGACAGGTCCTAGCTCAGGCTTCTAAACACACCCTGGGCAAAAACACAGCATATCCCAACGCTACAAGCCGCCATTTCCTTCAGCACACTGCCCCCGCATCCCCCACCCCCCCACCCCTTATAAAGGCTGCGGTGATTACATTGGGCCCACCTGGATAACCTGGGATAATCTCCCCACCTCAGAATCCTTAACTTAATTACATCTGCAAAGTCCCTTTTGCCTCATAAGGGAAGACATTCGCAGCTTCCAAAGATTAGAACTTGCCACTCTGGGGCGGGGGGGGCATTATTTAGCTTCCAACACAGGGGAGAAGTGTTTCTTCTAGTTTCGAGGTACTGCCTCATTCACTGGAATAAGAACCAGGCCTATTTCATCTGCTCCCAATAAAAGAAGGAACGCAGATTTGACACAATCAGATTTACCGTGACTTCTCCACTCCCTGCTCTCACGCTGCTTTGTTTTGTTTTAATTCTTTAGTTTTTCAATCACCATGCCTGGCTTTCCTTAGTCATCCAGACTACCTTTAGAACTACTTTCCCATACTCTGTTGGGGTATTCTTAGGGAAAACAGACAAGTGGACTTATTTCTTATTCAAGATGAAACATAATTAAGAATGGACATCTAGGGGCACCTGGCTGGTTCATACGGTAAAGCATGTGACTTTTGATCTCAGGGCTGGAGTTCAAGCCCCACCTTGGGGGTAGAAAATAATTAAAAAAAAAAAGAATATACATCTACATTAAATAAAAGTGCATTATTCTATTTAGGCTTAAATAAAAGTGCATTATTCTATTTAGACTGGTGGAAGTGGGAAACACAGGAGGTACATGTTGACCAGTTAGTCAAATCAGGCTATCAGGAGGTTCCAGTCTGAGCCAGGCAAAATGCAAAGCCACATCTCCCCACCCCCTGCCCCCATCCAACATTCAAGCTTCAGTTTTTGGCTTCATGAATGAATGAAGGGAGAATCTCTTCAAAGAAATACTGGAATTGAGAAGGGAGTGAGAAGAGCTAGAAGTAACGGAAAGCACTATGTCCCCAAAAAGAAGGCCCACTCTATGCTCTGTTTCATAGCAAGCATGTCTCGTTGTCTCTACTATGTGGACATGCTCTGAAATGTCCACCATGAGTGCCAGCAATATTCCATGCTCAAGAGCCAAGTGCTGGCCAAGGTGAGGACGCACATCAATAGGGTCCCTTGCATGCTGTGTGGAATACAGTCTTCCCCTCTTGTCTGTGCTATTACTCTGGCTGTAGACAAGAGAGAAAGACTGCTCTAATCCTCTCCCAATGTGGCCAGCCCTGGTGTAGGTTAGGCCCAGGAGCCCTGACCATATAAGGAAGAACAGGAAAGGTGGCCATGTGGCACTTGCATTTACTAGGTACAGACATTGGGTCACCCTGGAATGATCAAGCCAACTTCTCCACATAAGGATCAAACCCAGGCCCTTCCCCTTTGGACTTTAATCACAGGAGTCGAACCAACCAACACTCCACATATTCTAAATTTACTCGTTGGGTGTGTTAGCAATTGCATTTCTGTAATGATTGTAAGTTATTAGAAAAGGCATTTTCACTCCCTATGCAATAATATGGCATTTTCTTGCCATACCCCACTTGCATTTGTTTTTTTCCCTGTATTTTCTCTCCCTGTGCAGAGCACAGCATGTGGGAGCAGTGTTTGGAGGTCCCATTCTTCAAAACTAGAGTCTGAATAAAGTGTGTGCTTATGATTACATGCTGACTGACATATATGCAACTTTTGAGTGGAACAGCATGAGTTGTGGAAATTGAATTAAACAATAAACCCATAATTGCTTGTTAGGGTGCTCTAATTGACTCGTAAGTACCATATGCGAAGCTGTGTGGCTACAGGAGCCCAATTAGAAGCTTGCTTATGGAAAGATACAACTCATTTTGCAGGCTGGAAACATACTCCCCAATTATTGTTGCCTCTCCGAAAAAAAGCATTTTTAAATAAATAAGAAATACTTAGTAAGCTAATAATGTACACTTAGTCCCAAGGTAACCCTGAAGTACTTGATTTAGGTTCTACTACAAGATCAAAAAATGCACAGTGAAAAAATTGCCCCTTTGCTTTATCCCAAGCTGGAGCTCTCTGTGCCACAGCTAACCAAAGAAGTCTACACAGGGCTCTTGGCTTAAGGAATTTTCCCCCTGACAAAAAAACTGATGAAAATAAACACTCATGGAAAAAAGAGAACAAAGTAAAATTACAAACAATTCATAAATTAGATTTAAACATAGCTAATACATGTGAGGGTCACAGAGGAGAAAGAAGGGAGATCTTAAACTCTGGCTGCCAATCTAGTGGGGCAAATTCCAGAAGGTGGGGTCAGGTTACCATGCTGGAAGCACATTGATCAGGATCAGCTGTGGGCTGGTGTAAGTGGGAAACACAGGAGGTACATGTTGACCAATTAGTCAAATCAGGCTATCAGGAGGTTCCAGATAAACAGAGTAAGCGCCTTCATAAACTAGAGTGAAGAAGTAAACAGCAGGAATCCTAAATTCAAGAACAAAAAGCATAAACCTGTCCTTCCCGAGGGCACCACAGAGCCTGACCATCGTGTTTTGCATGCACACAAGTGGTCTTAGAGTACCTTCAGACCTCCAGTAATTTCCAATTAGCCACAGTGAAATCACCCAAAATAAATAGGTAAGTATAAAGAGTAGCTAGTTTGCTAACAAAGCTGCCAGACAAGTCTTTTAATCTCCCTCTACTCCCTCCCTTAAACTAGACCAAAAAAGATGTACACTCTGAACACAAAGACAGGGCATGCTAGGCAAACTCGGCTTTAAAAGTTCTCAGCCACTCCTGCCATTTAGATTGCCTCTCTGAGTCCTTCCTTCTACAGAGATAGTAAAATCTGTATTGAAAAAAAGAATTATAAATGCATATAAATCATCACTCAGCAAGACATTGGCAGCAATCACTCTAAGTTAAATCATGACAGTGAATAGGAAGGAGCCATCCCTGCATCCGAGCTCGTTATACATCAGCGATTCTCCCCCTGATTTTATAACTCCTTAGAGTAGCTCCATTTATCTCAGTTGACTTTCTTCCATTAAAAATAATTCAGTGGGGAATGACTGCTAATGGGATAGTGTTTCTTCTGGGGGTGATGGAAATGTTTGGGAATTAGATTATGGTGACAGTTGCACAACTCTGTGAAAGTACTAAAAATGACCAACTTATACACGTTGGAGAGCGACCAAAAAGTTTCACTTTTAAATTTTGTACTCCATTAAGAAAAAAAAACACATTTGCCTGGACTTTCTGTGGTGCCATACTTGCCAAATTAGAAATCTGTGGAATGCGGGGACGCCTGGGTGGCTCAGTGGGTTGGGCACCTGCCTTTGGCTCGGCTCATGATCCCAGGGTCCTGGGATCGAGTCCCATATCGGGCTCCCAGCGGGGACCCTGCTTCACCTCTGCCTCTGCCTGCCACTCTGCCTGCTTGTGCTCTCTCTCTCTCTCTCTGACAAATAAATAAAAATCCTAAAAAAAAAAAAGAATTCTGTAGAATGTTATTTGGAGGATACAGTCGGTTGAACTATGAAAAGTAACAGTAACAGAAGACAGAATTTCTGCCCTAAGAGGGCTTATAGTCTACACAGAAAACTTTCAATGTGTGTGGAGGACCCAGTAAATATATAAATATCTGAGAACCACCTATATGTAAACAAATTTTGAAACGAAAGTACTGTGTGGTGGTTAGAGTTAATTTCTTACCATGTTTTAAAAGCTGTCAGGTAAGAAATCATCTAACTCCCCTTAAAAATTCTTTTTCTTTCCTTCTTTCTCTATCATGGCCTCATTAGAGGTGTAAACTAATGATGGGATGCTTTCTAGCATTTCCAAGTCATTTTTCTCACTGCCACTAAAATGTCTTCAGATTCCTTCACAAATATCTGCCACATCTAAATTCTGTGTCTTATGCTGAATGAAGTCCTCAATTCAAATCATATGAAAGTTTCTTGACATTTCTTTTATATATTTGGAAAAAAATTCATACACACTTCTACAGAATATTGCCTATAACTATGCAATCTGTTAGAAGCTTTATACTCCTCCAGCCTCTATTTTATGTACATGTACAAGAGAAATGTATATTTGGAAGCTGTGAAAAAATAAATATGCTAATTCATACACTGCATGGAGAGGGTGATTTATTCCATTTTTAAAGGAATATGGCAGTATTTACATAAGTTTCACCTGTATCTCTGCAAACAGCTGTTGTGCAAACAACTTCCAAATCAGGAGAAAAAACGGGCTGGGCATTTTTTTAAGAGTTGCTCTGTGCTTGACAGATGGATGGTGCTTTAGTTACCAGCTGCAACTCACATAAAGGCATAGGGAAGACTTGGGCTAAATCACTGCACCAAGTAATTACAGAATTAAAAAAAAAAATTACCGTCACAGTATGAAAGCTAAGATTGTTAGATGCCTATATAAAACAGAAACTTTTTAACTATACATACCTGCCACGAAATAAGCTATCTGGATAATGAGTGCTGTATCATTTATCAGGAAGCTCAGCTTTGCCTGGTACAATCCTTCTAGTAACAGTAACTAAGTAACAAATGAGATGTGAAACTCCAAATTAAGAAGTAATTTGGTGTTTTCCATTGAAAAACAAGTGCAAAGACCCAGGATATTAATTATCTCACTGCTACAGAGAAACAATAAATCAGCACAATATCCACACGGGCTCCCCCACCCCTTGCTCAAGTATACTAAATTGTTTTGTGGATCTATCCACCTAAAACATGTTTGGAGGAACTTTTCTTTTTCTACAAATGATTTCCTCTTTGTAGATCACTAGGAGTATTCATGCTTTACAGGGAATTATAATCACTGCCATTATAATCGATTGTCTATTATGTACAAAGCTGATGCCATGTCAAGACAGCATTTGTTTTCATTTTGTTAGGTCTCCTCCCCCATAGGCTCTGCCAAGATGCTTCTGAAATTATGTTTATTCATCCCCATTCTCTTTGGTCCCTCTGGAGACCAAGCATTTGCTACATGCTCTATGAAAACCAAATATTTACACTTTCATTCCGTTCTAGAATCTCAAACTTAATAAAACCGTATAATAAAAGTCTGAGTAACAGTGGGTTCAGAGAATCATATTGTAGTTCTTACGCACTATATATATACGCTCATCACACAACTTAGCTTCTCTCACAAGATGCTTTAATGAAGAACAACTCACTTCATACGATATGCAGATGGATTCCTGAAAAGTTGTATGCAATAAATAGGAAGGAAATGAACCTATTTTAATGCAACACGGAAGCCTGCTATCAAAAGGTTTTTTATCTAGAACAATGGTATTTAACCTCAAAGATTCATTTTTCAATGTAAACAACCCATGTTCTTTTTTTTTTTTTAAAGATTTTCTTTATTTGACAGAGGGAGAGAGATCACAAGTAGGCAGAGAGGCAGGCGGGTGGGGGGCGGGAAGGGAAGCAGGCTCCCCATTGAGCAGAGAGCCCGATGTGGGGCTTGATCCCAGGACCTGAGCCAAAGGCAGAGGCCTTAACCCACTGAGCCACTCAGGCACCCCAAAACAACCCATGTTCTTATGTGAAATTGAATTTGTCTAAAGTGATAGATCACTCAAAATCAAGTGACCTCCAAATTCTGATGTGTAAATTTTTTACCAGCTAAAGTTAGCTCAGTTAAGAGTAAAACTGCCTTCCAATGTCTTACTGGTTATAAGTTAAGATAGGAACTTGATCTATTTTTACCTTTAAGCAATGAGAAATAATTAAACTCAATGTGACTAACAATATTCAATTCATACACTGAACCACTTTGAGATAGTACTGGCCACCTGCATAATTCAAGTTACCAAGGCTAATCGGAGCCTGTAATTGAATCTTCTGACAATACATTTTTTTCCACATTTGCTTCAGAAGTCTTCATAGCACCCAAGTGGAACCTGCTCTTTAGCCACAGTTCCACGCAAATGACCAGGACCCAAACACAATCTGACGAGGCAACAGCATCAGTCAAGAGACTGAGTCTGGCCCAGGCTTTTCCTGTGAGAGCTGCATGAGCCACTCTGGGTAAGACTCATCATCAAGTGTATTTATGTGCATAACGAAGGAGTTGGACCAGGTTGTGGGTACAGGCAGGACAGAGCGTCCTCAAGTACATTGTTGTAATCCACGGTTTTATTGAGAACTTGCAAGATATAGCACACCCAGCTGGTCCTCAAGTAAGCATCTATGCATAATTGTTTATATTTCCTTTACTGATGTGGTGTTAAATACATACAGCATGCTAACACACGAATGCTAAAACATTCTACAATTTTGGTAAGAATAAATCCAGAATTCATTTAGGAAGGCATTTTATGAGACACATCTCAATTAGTTGGACTTCTAGGTAAAGATGGAGGAATGGAAATGTGATTATACTTCCACCTCCTTCTAAAACTTCATTAAACTTGGTGAGTCAGTAATGCACTAAGAGAATGGGAAAGAACAAAATGTTGTCATGATTTTGGAAGCCATAAATCAATGGGCAAGAGGCAAAGGGCTGTACAGATCGAGGAAAATATTAAATTTAAGGGGTAAAAACCCAAAGCCAAAAAGTTAATCTGACTTGCAACACAGACTCTCTAGAAATGTGGCTGAATGAATGAAATTGACATTGAATAGGTCAGAAAGACCCATGAAAGTTTTCAGAAATATGATACTGAAGGATTTGATTATCTTGATAAAATACTTAATCAGTGGAGAGTCTGGGAGTTTTTTTAGGGCTAAAAAGAAGAAAAACAATGCAAAGGAAAAAAAGAAAAAACCTAGGGGTACTTGGGTAGCTTAATCAGTTAAGCTTCTCTGTTGGGCTCAGGTCATGATCCCAGGGTCCTGGGATCTAGCCCCGACTCAGGCTTTCTGCTCATCAGGCAGTCTGTTTTTCCCTCTCCCTCCTCTCTCCCCTACCCAGCCCCTGCTCCTGCTCTCTCTCTCTCTCACTCTCTCTCAAATGAATAAAAATCTAAAAAAAAGAAAAAAACCTAGAAATTTAATAACTCTAGGGATAAAAAAAAGATGTTTTAAGGAAAGAATGATTGTCATAGTTCACTTAGAATAAAACTTTCAAAAATACTTCTATAATCATACCAATATAAACACTGAATATATCGATCTAATATAGTTACATGATAATCATATGGGGAAAATGGAAAGTGCACCAGCATAGTGGGGGCAGGATAATACAAGAGAACTAAATCCTTATTATTCACACAGGGAAGGCAATAGTTAATGCATAAATCTGAAAATATAACAAGTCACAAACCAAACATAGTTGCTAGAGGTAAGATTTAAAAACATACCTATACCTCTAAATAACAGAATTATTTAATTTTTTTACTCCCATTGAAGAACTATTTGGTCCTTCAAATTATGAAGATGTATACATTTGGTAAAACATTAAAATGAATGACTGAATGAATAAAATAGACTAACTTTAACATACTCTAATATATTTAAAATACTCCCAGGTATATAAAATACTACCTTAAATCAAACACATAATATGCTCAATTATGTCTCATAAATATATTCTTTATAGGTAATGCCTTTCCAACCTGTCTCTACCTATGTATTTATCTTTCTCCAAAAAAAAAAATGAAAACCAACATAACAAAAGATGGCGTATTTTTTTCTTCTGACTTTGTGAAAATAACAGAAGCAGCTATTCATTCATTTATTAATGGCTTGCTATGTGTTCTATTAAACGTTATAAAGTAAAAACACACACAAAAGAAACCCAATCCTTGGCTTTTGACAGTGGAAGCGGCTGTTGGCCCAGGTGACTGATATAATCTACTTTTAACCTCTAGAAGGAAAAACTAGGACCAGACACAGAGAAAAGTGTTGATAACAGAGGGCAAAATGAGGAAGACAAAGCGGGATGGTTACTGGCTCATGAGAGATGAACTAACAGGAACATCGGGGGGATAAAAGAGTAATTTGTTCCTGAGCTGTGTGGAAAGGCAAAGGTAGCTGGTCACTTAGAAGTTTTCAGTTCACTTTCCTTATTTAGAACGATTCTTCCCCTTTTAGGACATTCAACCCCCAAAGATCCCTGATTTAGAAATTACATAATCTCGGGTTTTATTTCCATATTTTTTCTTCTTTTCTAGAAGAGTAGCTCTAATTTACGTATCCCTTAGATCTAATGAGTCACAAAGAAAAGTCTGGTGCATATTTAAAGCAGTGGACAACGGATTTTGGTATTGAAGGCAACTCCACATCCTCCAAGCTGCTATTTGCTAAAGCAAATAATGCCAGAAATCAATGAGAGATGGCCAACAATTAACAAACCCAAGCCAAAATAATCTAATTTTATTCTTGGCCAAGACAAACTCATTACTGACTAGGAAAGACCTGCTTCCTCCCAGACTGTGGTACCTTGTATGGAAAAGAAAGGGAAATGTCTGAGGTTGTTTCAAAACAACAACAATGACCTGGAAGGGATAGTCAATGGGTTCAAATCAAATCCAAGGAAAGCTGGTGGACTGGGTGGGAAAATGGTAAAATATTCTTTAAAAATTTGACTTTAACACACTTAAGTACTGCTTACATTCCAATCTGCCAGTAGTCTGTTTCCTTGGAAAAAATGAATCCTTATAAAAGAAACTAAGACGATTCAGGAAATAAATATCAAATTGGACTAAGTTCGAGAAATTCCAAGCAGAGTTTTAAGACTACTTTACTTAAATATGATTGAGAATGCTGAAAATTATGGGATGGCAGTCTTTTGTGGTCAGGGTTCCCACCTAAATGGACACATTTATAATTAGGTAAGAATTGGGAATTAAGGAATTTGGATCAAGCTAAAACTCAACACATAATTTTTTTTTGTAAGGAGTTGATGAGAAAATTTAGTTTCTTTTTAATAATACTTTCCAGGGGCACCTGGGTGGTGCAGTCAGTTAAGCGTTCAACTCTTGGTTTCAACTCAAGTCATGATCTCAGGGTCTTGAGATCGAGCCCCTGCATTAGGCTCTATACTCAGCACAGAGTCTGCTTGAGACAGTCTCTTTCTCTCCCTTGGCTACTCCCCCCACTTAAATAAATAAATGTTTAAAAAAAAACCTTTCCAAATGGTGGAAACTTAGACACCTGTTTTTTTAACAGTGAAATGCTCTTGGCTCTATAATCTTCAGTTCTGATCATCTAAATGATCACGGTAAAAATACATCTGAAAAGGAACCCAGGTATTTGAATATGACATCATTAATAAAATAGGTTTATACAGAAACCACCTGAGTTGTTATAGTACCTTTGACAATTGAATGTAAGCTAGCTGAAGAATCCAGAATTAATTTAGCTAAATATTTCCTTCACTGATGACATAATTTTCATATGGCTAGGAGAAAAATCAAAGGGTTAAATAAATGTCAAAATACTGATCCATGCTTTTTTTGAGAGCAAAAAAAGAGGAAGAAAGAAAAAAAATAGCTTATATTTTTGGTAAGACATTTTAGTATAAAACTTTATAACTTTTTTAATCTAGAGATTTATAGATTTTTTAGAGTTTATTTATTTATTTGTCAGAGAGAGAAAGCACAAGCAGGCAGAGTGGCAGGGAGAGGCAGAGAGAAGCAGGTTCTCTGCTGAGCAAGGAGCCCAATGCAGGACTCAATCCCAGGACCCAGGGATCATGACCAACCTGAAGGCTCAGTCAACTGACTAAGCCACCCAGTTGTCCCTAGATTTTTTTTTTTTAACATATCCTAAATCCAGACAGAAAACAGTGAGCTCACACTCCTTCCCTAATCTTTGTGTATAGGGAATGTTTTATTCCTGCTCTATCATTCCTCTTCAAAGGAAATAGCCCACACTCTCCAATACGTTCAGGGAGATACACCAAATGGGTTATGTTATGGACTGAATATTTGTGCCCCCCAAGATTCATATGTTAAGGTCCCAACTTCTAGTAGTATGGTGTTTGGAGATGAGACTTTTGGGGAGCAACTAGGATTAGATTAGGTCATAAGGGTGGGACCTCCTGATGGTATTAGTAGCCTTAAAAGGAAAGCAAGAGTGACAGAGAGAGAAATATCTCTCTCTCCACTGGCACATACCCAGGAAAAACCATTCAAGCAACCACGCAAGCTGCAAAGAGAGGCCTCACCAAAACCTGACTCTGCTGGAACCCAAATCTTAGATTTCCATTCTCCAAAACCATAAGGAAATAAATTTCTGCTATTTCAACCAACCAGTCTCTAGTGTCTGGTTATGGGAGACCAAACTAATGTAGTTATAAATATTACAGCATTTTAAAGTTAGAAAGGTACACAGAGATGACTCAATCCAAGGGTTAAAAACTGGTGGCCTTTTGAATTAGCCTGCAGACTTGTTTTGTAGGTGTGCATAGAATTAAATAATACTTTAAGGGATGATAGCTGTAATTTATTGAAGCCCCATTACTTTCAGTTGCATCACTCCTGCCTAATAACACATTTGTGTAACTTGCTTCATGCCTGTGTCTCTGATTTCTGTTGACTCTCTCCTTTTATACAGGAGGAAACTAAATATCAGAGATGTAAGGTGACTTGCCCAAGTTGAAGCAAGTAATTAAAATGAAAAATGGGTCTAGAATCCAGATATTTTGATACCCTATCTGGCATTGTGCTATGTAGGCTGTCTAAGGCTTAACTAACTACATACTAGTTATGCTGGTTAACTACAGCAGCACAAGGACATGAGACTAACAAATAATATGGTTACTGAAGCATGACTTCCAGGGGGAAAATATCAAGTGAAAAAGGAAAAAGAGTCATTTATTTTTCATTTTATCTAATATTCTTCTGCCCAGATGGATTAATCCTGAAGAACATAGTAACTTTGAAGGTGAAATGCCATCACTCTGGAAGTAAAGAGGCAAAGCAAAAATTTCATACTATCCTCCTTGAGCTTGTTATTTTACTATTCATTTCAAATTGAATTTAAAGCATTTTTGGTAGACAAATATCATAATAGAGATCACAGCAAAGGAAATAACAGAGAAAGGAAAAATAGTTATGGAAATTCTATCATTTAATATTGTATTAGAAGAGTGATTACCTCTCAGATGTCTATATAGTAACTTAATTACATTATGTAATTAAAGTTATAGGAAATATTAAAAGTTATTTAAGATTTTATTTGTTTACTTAATTGAGAGAGTTGAGAAAGAAAGAGCACAAGCAGGGAGAGGAGCAGAGGGTGACAGACAAGCAGACTCTGTGCCGAGCATGGAGCCTGATGTGGGGCTGGATCTCATGACCTTGAGATTGTGCCCTGACTTGAAATCAAGAGTCAGACTCTCAACTGTTTGAGCCACTCAGGCACCCCTAAAAATTATTTAAATATTAAATATTAATGAAGTATTATAGTTAAGATCTCCCAAAGTTTACCCTTCAGAAACATCTTATATGCTACCCATCTCCGTCTGATACTTCTTCTCCTCACAATATCTTATTGATACATAACCAGGAAAAGAAAAACTGGAGAAAAACTAGGTAGCGTTATGACTTTTTTGCAAATCTTGAAAAGATCTGAAAAAGGAAGTAGTGATAGCTCAGGCAGGGAATTATTCCATTTCAGAGAAGAGGAAACTAAGGCTCAAAAAAGCTCAACCTCAGGTCCACCAGAGTCAACCACAAATCCATGTTTCTGCATTCTGGTCCGTATTTCATGTGTTGAGATGTCTCTGAAGACACTGTTCCATTTAAAAAGGTCACAGACTTCAGTGTATTTTTACCTGGAAAGTTAATTTTTAGTATTGATTACCTAAGCTTAAAAAATGTAATGTTACTTAGTTAACACAGCCCTGCTCAGTATGTTTTAAGCCCGTATTTTCTCCATATTACTGTATTTCACATTAGGATTTCTATATTACAAATAAGTTACTTATTCATTGCCTTATTCATTATTTCAGCAAAAAATATCTCAGATGCCACCTATCTTGGGAGCTTGTATATGTTTGTGAATATGGAGTCAGTGGGTTGTGGAAAGGATAGAAACCTAAGTGTGGAACAAACAGGACCTCACAGAAGAGTAGGAGAAGTGTGTCATATGCACATCTGAAAAGAGTACGTGAGGTATGACCTGTTTTCCTAAAAGTTCATGGTGCCCTAGAGGGGAATGAAGGTTTTAGTGAGTGTCGAGGGTTACTACAATAGCCTACAGGTGAACATGCTCCTCTAAAATGTAAAGTATTTATCTGGAGTAAATAAAAGGGCAGATTATGGCCAGACATCTCTCTGTAGCATCCTGCTATCTCTGACAGCCCTCTTTCAATGAGAGCCTACTTTGAATTCATCCATCTCCCCACCATGGCTGTCTTCCTTGGAAGTATGGTGGCTTAAAGTTCCCCCATAATCTCTCTAAAATGTCACCTCCTTTTCCTCTGCTTAGATGCCTTATCACTGACTCCCCTTTTCTTTAACTCAGATCATTTTTAGATAAGCTGGTTTTTCTGTGTTCCAGTACTAAGCCCTACCAGGCCTTTCTTTCAAAAGCCACCTATGAGAGTCCTGGTCCCCTCCTGTCTGTGGCTCACTCTACTGCTGGACTGAGTGGTGGTTGAGATGCTCCTGGTGGTAGCTCCTTCCCAGGACCATGAATGATGCATACAGTTTTGCCTGATAATATAGGGAAGGATGACATCCTATAGAGAGGGAAGGGCATGGCTAATTAGCCCTCCTTGGACTAAAACCTAAGGCTTAGGTGGAAAATAAGCCTATAAAAGTAGGCGCACACAAAATTGTAGGAGACCCTAGATGCTCTATTAAGGGCTTTGGTCTCTACAGGTAATGGGGTGTGGAATTTGTTTTGTTTGTTTTCAGCAGAGGAATATGTATTTTAGGATATCTGATAAGCCCATAAGTAAAAGCTGTCTCTGTAAACAGCTGCAGACACTCAAAGTACCCACAAATCCATATATTTATACCCAAGGACACCGATATAAATGATTCATGAAAGCAGACATCCAGATTGTGATACCTGAAAAAGTAAAGTTACTGAGCCACGTTGAAATTGTCACTCACTAAGTATTCACAAAGCTCCTTCCAAATGTGAGACACTGTGTTTGGCAGTAAAGCGATCCTGAGTACAATATGGCTTAATGGGTCTATAACAACTCCTGATCGTTCCTGCTTCCCTGGAACCTCCAGGTAGTGACAAGTAATACCAGAAGTAGATTGGAGGAGGTCACTGCTGGTGCCTGTGGGGCTGCTTACCTGAGAGCCATTTTCCTAATGCACTCTCCTTGCTTTCTGCGAGGTGATCTTTCATAAGCCCTTAACAGCCTTGCTATAGTTTAAGATATTGTTTCCTCAAATTAACTTGCCATATTTTTTTCCAGCCTTCAATATATATATATATATATTTTGTATTTGTAGTAAGTTTACATCTAAATCATCTACTGTCTGCAAATTAAACCAGCCCTTAATCATCACCAAGAATGCTCTTGCAGATGCTATTATATGAGATTGAAAGGTCTGTTCTATTTTGAATCATTTTATAAAACAAGAGAAAAAGAAATAAGGTTCTTAATAGAACCTTCGATAGCAATTTATATATTTTTTTCTTTCTTTTTTTTTCAGGGAATTTGTCCATGAGGAAATTTCAGTGGGAATCTCAGAATTCCTTTTAGGAAAAAAAAAATGACTGAAGAGTCTTCTATCCCATGAAAGAAGTTTGTTTTACTTGTTCTCAAATATTGGAAAGAGGCACATCTCAGGACTGGTGCCTGAGGGCATCATCATGAATAAGGGAACATGTCAGGGCAAAGGCAAAAGAGAAGAAGTGGAGAAATATTTTGCTCTAAGATATGAATAATGGTAGGATTAAAAGGCAACTTGGAAGGGAACTGTTGGAAACACAGGGTAAAGCATTACTCTCTGGTCGAAATGTTCTAACAGGTGTGAATAAGAGTGAGCTGCAGAGCAAATTATCATCACAGCTCTTCCCACAGTTATTATTACATGGGCTATTGCAATTTCATCCCCACGATGTGTCTCATCTTACAACTCTTAACATTTGGGGATGGGAGATTAGAGAGGGGGGTATTGGTATTGGTCATGCATTATCCTCAAAAGAGAGACTTAGAAGGCCCCCAAAGTTAGACTGTCCATTTTCTCCAAATATCTTTTTCAAACAGGACACTTTCCAGTGGTTTTATTTAAAGTCTGTCCAGATGGTCTCAAAACTGGCAATCAGTAATGCAAAAGAGAGCCCTGAACATGCTAAACAACTAAGACATTGAGGGCCCAACATTTTGCTACATGCTTGGTGAAATCATTGTCTAATACTTCTAATGGTCCTTTACATGAGATAATATAGTCTTTGCTTGTAGATAAAACTAAAGCTCAGAAGAGTCTATCGTTTTCCCCCAAATCACAAAACTAGTAAATGGAGATGCCAGAATGTATACCGAATTTCACAGGATACGGTCACTGCTGTTATACTTAGATGCTTCCAAATGAGGAAAAAGGTATTTTTGAAGCATAACAATAACAGAAGATGTTTGATTGTAAAATACCAATTTTATTATTTTTCCTTCTTTTCACATATTTTCTTTAAGGTTGATTTTCCTTAATATCTAGTAAAATCTTTTCCTGGGTATTTACCAACTTTTTTGTTTAATGAATCATATACATAGAATGTCATTAATCTGTTTTGACAAATATAATTATAAGCTACATTTCCTATGAACACCTAGCACATTTTCAAGCCAAGCATAGCAACGTCTGCTACCAAAGAGTAAAAGTATGTGTGGTGTGTGCATGTGTGTGTGTGTTTCACTCAGAAGAGAGGTGTTTGGCAGTACTTTCGTTTGAATAGTGGGCATTGACACTGTATCAGTTTATCTATTTATGCATACAAACCACACGAAACGAAGGCTTACAACTCTGGGTTGTGTGGGCAATTCTCCCAGTGTTGCCTGGGCTCACTCATGGGACAGCATTAAGCTGGAAGATTAGCTAGAAGCCGGGCTGGGCTGTACAGACAGAAGAGCTGGGCTTCTTTTCCATGTGGTTTTACACCTGAAAGAGTGTAAGACTCCCTCAAAGGATGACAGGAACTATCCAACAGGACAATCTCTAAGGGGCAAGCACTGGTAACATCTATGCTTGTGTCATCTTAGCTAACATCCTATTGGTCAAAGCAAGTCACGTGGTCAAGCACAGAATCAGTGTTGGAAGGGCTACCCCGAGGACATGGAGAGTCGGCTCTGAGACAGATTCATTAAGAGCTATTAAAATGACACTCCACCAGAGATACATTTTTGGACTTGTAGATAGTTTTCCTTTGGAAAGGTGAGTGAGCAGCCTTGTTGTTCAAGCTCCTAAAGGGATGTTATCAGATACTTGGTGTTTAAGTATTTAAGGGGAAGAGATCGCTAATCTTTAAGTTTGATTCTTAAAGAGAGAAGCAGGGCAAGAGTTCTAGCCCATTTATTGGTGGATCATGGAATCAGTCCTGAAAGGATACACTAGGGCAGGTATAGACCCAAGAGGATATGTCTGAGAAATAAAGGTACTGAGCAGAATTGGTAACCTGTGACAGAGTACCCTTGGCCAGAGTTCACACTGTGGGTAATGAACAATGAACTGTCTTCACATGAAGAACCCTGGTGGCCCCGTGACACCCGATGAAGATTAATATACAGGACCACTATAACAGACTAGCCTTTCAACAGCAACGTGCCGTATCTGAAACCATGCCTGCAGGGGACTTCATGGATGCCCATTCTTATTCTTAGGTGTGCATGGCAGACTACGACACCTATGATTTTCAGGAGAGAATAAGATAAGGCAAAGAGGCGAAAAAGCATAGTATTAGCTAAACATTACACAACATTTACTTTCTGCCAGGTATTATTCTATATACTCCACAGTGCATTCTATTATCATTCCTACTGTATAGAGAAAGAAATAGAAGAAAGAAAGAAGGTAAGTAACTTTTCAAACCCAAGGAGCTGTTATGCAGCACGGGTAGGACTCAAAGCCAGGAAGTCTCACTCCAGAGAGTGGGCTCTGAACCACTGGTCGTTCTGTCTCCACAGAGGATCATTTAATTAGAAAAATTAATGGTGTGACTATATTTACAACTCTTTGGAAATTTCATGCTGATTTTAAAAAGTATTCATGCATTAGGAATTATCTGTTACTATGCTTTAATCTTAACCATACTTCCAGTCCCTAACGGATCCCTGTGTCTATACAAACATATATGGCTTTTTCCTCAGTAGTAAATGGGAATTTCTTACGCTTTTCATCCTCTCTTATGATACTTTTAGGAGAATATATAGGTGTTATAATATATCTTTACAAAAGAAATCCTTTATTCTTACTGAAATATTTCTGCTATGATTGTGTCATTTTCTTCCTTGTAAAGTAAATATCAATCATATGATATTGCTTATTTTGTAACACAACTTTGATGGGCTATTCTGATCCTCAGCCTTGCAGCATTTAAATGACCATCCACATTTCAATGGTAAGAGTTGATAGCAACTGGCTTATGTTTTTATTGCTCTGGCTCCAGCAAAAATAAAACCCTCCATAAGAACATGAAGCTTCTAAAAAGCTTTAAAGTTTGTGGCTCTTCTTAAAAAGCATAAATATTTGAGGTCTGAAACTCATTCATGATTACTCCTTTCACAAACCATTAAAAACTCAATCATTCCAAATAAATCTATTAAAGATACTTACAGTGGGTGCTTACTAAATTTTTTTTATTTGGTTGTTTACTTTGCCATTTCCTTGCTAGACTGCAGTAGTCCCTTGCTATTCTTTTTATTTAACAGTTATTTCCAATCTCTCATAACATCTGCTTGAAGCCTCACTGTTAATTTTAGACAAAATGAAAATGCCTTCAGAATATTCCCTTAAAAAAAAAAAAAAGAATATTCCCTTTTGATTAGATGATCAAGTTGCTAAATGGCTGTTCAGTTACCCAGAGGGTTCTGAAATTCAAAGTTTGATCAAAATAGGACTGAGTTTGTGAGCTGGTTTTTGAAAAAAGTAGTTCTACCTTGATTCTATATTTCATAACTACAAAAAAAGCAAGATTACCATAGACTTCATAATATGATATATAACCACAAAGGCAAGTCTGAAACAACTCAGTCACAGGTGATGATGGAACCTGTATGCACAACTCTTAACCTGAGGCTATTTCCTATCTGTCAGATGTACCCTGTGTTATTTTATTTATATACATTATATATAAAGATATTTATTTATAATTTTAGATATATACCTATAAACATACATTTATATATCTCTAGAACATAAATACATATATATTCTTTTAGAATATAAAATACATACATATTTATATACATATAAAAATTGCTTGGAGATCTATAACAGGAAATCTAAATATACCAATATGTTGTCTTTATATTGATTAGCAGAGGATTTGAATATGAGTATTAAAGAAAAATTGATTCAATTGGTAAAACCATGACTATAACTTAATGGCTCTTTGCAACCGTGGACCTACAGGTAATTTAACCAGTTTCCTTTTCCTCTTAAAAGAGGGACTTTTTTTTCCCCAAAATACATTTATTTTATTTTTTCAGTGTTACAAGATTCATTGTTCATGTACCACACCCAGTGCTCCATGCCATACGTGCCCTCCTCAATACCCACCACCAGGCTCGCCCACCACCACCCCCACCCCTCCACAACCTTCAGTTTGTTGCTCAGAGTCCACAGTCTCTCATGGTTCATCTCCCCCTCTGATTTCCCCCAATTCACCCTTCCTTTCCTTCTCACAATGTCCTCCATGTTTTTCCTTATGCTCCACATGTAAGTGAGACCATATGATAATTGACTCTCTCTGCTTGGCTTATTTCACTTAGCATAATCTCCTCCAGTCTCGTCCATGTTGATACAAAAGCTAGGTATTCATCCTTAAAAGAGGGACTTTTAAAATGTAAAGCGTCACGCGTTGCACATTTACCAGGATTAAGATATCAAGAATAAAGAATTCTTTCCTGATGGCATTATTATATTCATGCATTCAACATCCAAGAGCTATGAGGTTGTGAGGATACAAAGGCAAATCAGACACTACCCTAGCCCTTTTGGGTTTTTGTTAAGATTTTATTTATTTATTTGACAGAGAGAGAGAGATCACAAATAGGCAGAGAGGCAGGCAGAGGGAGAGGGGGAAGCAGGCTCTCCCAGGACCCTGAGATGATGACCTATGCCGAAGGCAGGGTCTTTAACCCACAGAGCCACCCGGGGGCCCCCAGACACTACTCTAGCCCTTAAGAAACTCATAATCTCATGGGGAACACAAATATATAAACAAGTAAATATAACGTTACAAAATAAAATCTTTTCAGTGGAGGTACGCACATGGTTGTCTGGAAGCAGAGGGGAGAGAGATGCTGGCTCTGCCTCCGGGGCCAGCCGGTAGCTACAAAGAGGATTAGTATGAGAGAGAAGAGCATCAGATATCAGACCCAGTTGGAAGACTGTAAAAGCAGACCACATGGCTTTAAGATTACCTGTCTCTAATAGAATGTGACACAGAGATTGATTTAAATGTGTTATATTTTTTTCTGTTAGAGCCACAGCCTACCAATTCTCCTAAAATATACTTTACCTCTTTTTCAACCATGTGTAGAGTTTCCTGAAATATGTAAAGTAAGGATTATGAACGATTTGAAGGAAAGCTTCTATATGGTTGAAATATTTATTATATTAAGCAGAGTAGGTATAAGATTCTTTTTCTCATATGCATTTATTTACAAGTCTTCATCTAGAAAAGCGAAAAGCACAAATCCAGGCCAAATTCTCACTAGTAAAGGCTTTAGGGAGTGCCAGGCATAAAAACAAATACACAACCTAATTTCTACAGTGTGCTAGGAGATCTGCAAGAATAAATCTTAACCCCTATGATTCTGTACGGGAAATCTGTGCCATCATCCAGGATAGGACAGAGGCAACAGAAACATTCCAACTTTAAGGAGCAGGAGTATGGTTGGTTAGGTCAGTTAAGGATACACAGCGAGGCTGGGATGCATGGACCACTGTCCGTAGCTGTACACTTGGCCTCGCACGCAACTGGGACAAAGGTCCATTACTGAGCGGAAGCCAACAGTAACAGGAATGGTAACTGATGCATTTTGCTAAACTCTCAGAGGAGGCCACTTATTCCCCCAAAGTTAGTATATCATCATACTCATTGCTCAGTTTCTTTCTGACGGCTTTGCTTACTATCCACATTTCCACTGACTCCTGACTTTTTTCCAACACTGCATATCTGCCTTTAGAAAATGGAAATCTGAGTCAAATAGTCACTGACTAATACAGGACATGTCAACTGAGCAGATTTCCATAACTAGGCCAACTTACAAGGTACCCAGTCTCTTTTATGGCTAACTCAACATTTCTTTCTTTCTTTTTTTTTTTAACTCAACATTTCTATACTCTATTGAAATAATCCTTGGAGGGGATACTAATTCTAGCAGACGTTACACAGAGTTTATTCTGCCATCAAAAAACCTAGTGAAGATGCGTACCAAGTCTACCCATTAGGCAGTCATAATGTATATTTACATATTGAAGCCTCTATAATGTTCAAAAAGAAAACCGGCTTATGCTTAAAAGTCACTTACTATAAAGATAAGACTTTTTTTTCCTGAACACTTTTTAGCCCTCTGCACATTTACAAACATTCCCACAGCAAGCTTACCCTTAACTCTAGTTTGGGAAACAATGCTCTGGTCAGCCTCAAGTGGAACTCTGAGATCCGGTCCCTGGGTTGTGGGGATGAATGTCAGGGACACAGGACACACACTCACCGGTCTGTGTCAGGAACCACTGGTGAACATTTGCTTCAGGAGAGGGCTGCAGGCATGAGAGGCATTCTAAATCTCATAGATCCCAATCTAGGTAAACCCCATAAACCCTGAGACAATAATTTCAAGAACAAGATTCCCTAAGGCTGAGAAGACTATTTCTCAACCCATGAGCTGAGTCAGGTTCTGGAAAGACCAACAAAACTAAACTGATTTTGAGCAGGAAGGGCAACAAATTCCCTCCATAAAAAGTGAGATAGTGAACTATCTGTGGACTTTCAAAAGCAATCATGGTTCATATATCAGGGGAACTATTGGCCTATTAAATTCTACTTGGAATATGCAGGCAGATGAGAAAAGTAAAGGAGAGCAGAATGTTTATTCTGTCCTGACTAGAGTGCAGAATCCACCTTTCCTTTAGAATTATATAATTTTCTTCTCTTCTTTCTTTTCCCTTTTGAATGTAAAGTATTCATTTTGAAAAAGAATCAATAATACAACCATTTAGTGTTTCGTGGCTCTAGAGAGACTTAAATAAAACTATCAATATTATTGAAAGTCTATCCTTAAAACTTTCAGTTGGCAAAATTTATCTCTAGGCTTTCCCATCTCCTAGTTGTCTTCACTCCCCTCTAGGTCTTCTCTTTACTTCCCATGTGATCAGTGTCCTCATGCTCAAGTTTGACCCAGAGTCCAATGCTGATAACTATCCACATTTTATCTACTTCCTAAACTTTATCAAGACTTATCCAGTGTCTCCTTCTATCAGAACTCTATTTTCTCTTTAGTTGGAAATTATCCCTTATATAAATGTTTGCTAAGGTTGTAACTCACTCTGCGTATGCACAGACAGTTGGGTAGTCTTTATTTTACCAACAAATAATCTGAAGCTTTAACCGGCAAGACTTGCCTGAATTCTCAGAATATTGTGTGTATCCTGCTGAAAACAAAGTACTTCATTTGATGGTGATAAAAAACAATCTATCAAATGTATGACTTTAACGTTCTGTGTTCAACATAATTTGCTAATTATGTAAGTTATTAAATGACACACCACATTCATACCATGTTCTATCACTTCATACTTTAATGTTAGAGCTCGTCAGGGCTTGCTCTTAAGTCTTGATCTCTTCTCACTTGACATTCTGCCATCTCTCAGATCCATAGATCTCATCCAATCCCAAAGATTCAATTACCAATACTGAGACTAATAATTACCAGGCTTGAATCTGCAACTCAATCTTTCCATTTAGGTCTCATTGGCCACAGACATCTCTGCTATTTTTTCAGACTCTTCAAACTTGGCATTTCCAAAGTCCTATTAATGATCTTTTCTCTATTCTGCTTCACTCTAGAGACTAACTCATTAGTGGTATCAATGCTGTCCTTGTTCAAGCTGGAAACCGAGTGTCTTCCCGGGTACTTCTCTCCGTTTTACTCCCCTATCTACTTAATCTTGAGTATTCTACCTTTAAAATACCTCTTCAGCACTTCCTTTCCTCTCCATCTCCCCTGATATGTTGATAATCAAAGTTACCATCAAGTCTTCACCAGATTATGAAAACAGTCTCCTACATGGTCTCTCTTAATCCAGACTCTCCTCACAAAAAATTCCTATCTCACACTGCTGCCAGAGTGATCTTTTTTTTTTTTTGCCAGAGTGATCTTCTGAGAACCTAAATCTAATAATGCCACTCTCCAACCTAACACTCTACTATGGTTCTATTGCTTTCATCCTAAATTCTAGGTACACTGGCTTACGGACTCCCATATGATCCTTCTTCCTTCCCTACTGATGTAGCTTTATTTTAGGCCACTCCCTAACTCTACTACTGGCTATAATTTAGCCACTAGTTCTATTTTTTTCATTAGTTCTATTTCAATTATTCCAATGTCCTGAACAATTTCCTTACATATAGATTTACATACACTATTTTTTTGTTGGAAATAAAGAACTCTTCTTGACCAATCAAGTTCCTTTCATCTGGCATCAATTTTACTAAACTCATTCTTTTTATTCTGAACTTTTCCTTTATAGCATTTATCAGAATAGTAATTACTTATAAGCATTTGTCTGGTACACAACTTCACCATTAAGTTAAAAGATACACAGAGGTAGTGCTCTATATACCCTGTTCTCCATTCTATCCGTAGTACCTTGGTGCATAGCAAGTTATCAAAATAATTATTTTTAAAAATAATTATGAAAAACACTTACTATTTAAAAGACCTTTTCAATGAGACGTGACAGTAATAGCACTCTTTCCAAGCCCTAGTTATGTGTTCCATAGTAGAAGTATGAAAAACTTAGTCCAGCAAATTAAGATTAACAATGACCACACCTTATGATTTACCTGGGAGTTAACAGAAAAGACAGATACTTTTAAAAAGACATTTCTCCCTCTTAATCTCTGGTAGTTCTTTTGATGTTATGACTTTAGCATATAATAGTTCTCATTGGCTGATCTTTGAGCAGGATTCTGATAAAGTATGGATTCATTTTAAAAATGAGAGAGAACAGAATTTGAGATAACTATCACAAGTAACTACCTGGGTATTCAAGAGTCAAAGAAAAATGGTCTCAATAAAATGTTGAACACAGCAGGCAGGAGCGATAGCCTACTTTGAAACTGTAACTGGAAGCAGAGTTTGCAATAACTATAAGTGTGTCAGATAGCTTTGCCCTCCTGGCATAAGTTTTTAAGGAAATTGAAAGGTTCATGAATTAAAGATAGACCTTTCTAAAATATTACAAATCTATAGCTATCACCTGGCACATTATTTAACAAATTGCTAAGGATTTTTATGAACTTTGCACATGCCAGGCATGATTCTTATAAACAGCATTGGGGTACCACGTCCCAGCTGGCTTTAATCAGCTGAAATGGAATGCAATCAGCATCACAAATTAGTAATACTCCTTTTCATGATCATCTTGTTCCATAAAGAAATGACAAATGGGGAAAAATGCTGTTAAAAAAATCACAAAATAATGTCTCCATAGGGAACATAAGTTGGTTTGATTTGAAGATTCCCATGATTGCTTATACATGATTTCCCAAAGCAATAGACTTGAACGGACGCTTCTGAAGCCATTTTTCATTTTGATCATAGAGACAAATAAAGGGTTTTGCCAGAGGACAAAATGTATCAGCAACCTTATCAAAATTTATCCCATTCTGTGGAAATAGTTACACACACACACACACACACACACACACACACACAAAGAGGCACACATAAGCACATTCAGGAAATTACCATCACAGATGGCAGAACAATATTATTTCATAATTATTTTATGTTACTGATTTTTCAAAACTTTCAGATTTGTTATCACTTTTTAAAACCTCAAGTAAAGAACAATATCCTGTAGCCAGGGATATACTATCCAAATGCACAAATTACTAAACTTTCAAGACAACAGGAATAAAAAATGCAGCATGTAGGTTCCCGCGCCTTGACCTTGACCATGATTAAGTTAAACTTTTGTGCTCCACCACATCCCAAGCAAAACTGGAAAAAAAAAAAAAAAAAAAAGCTGCATGATAGGATAAGAAACTGTTCTACACCATGAAATACTACTACTGTTTCAGATAGACACTTTGATTTAATGTGCATTGCAGACAATTCAAAAATTATGACTGAGCCCTTATGTGACGCACGTACTCGCCACAAAGCTTGAATTACTCATTTGTTTATCTCATAAAGCACAGGCTGGTGCAACATAAGGACATTTCTAGCACACTCCATGGAGACATAATCTGTAACTGTTTAAAATGATAAAAGACTAACAAAATGGATTGAACACTGTGTATCGAGAGCATATGATTAACAGCACTCAGAAAATCAAAAACTAAAGAAAACACACCAAAAAACATGAGTCTGAACATCTGGCCTTGCAGTTATGGATACTGTCATTAGGCATTCAGTGGCAAACGATTGCTTTTTAGTTACTAAATCATGCTCCTGACACCACCTTGTGTAACCTGAATCTAGATAGTCTATTGGTGACATTTTAATTCTATCTTTTGTTGATTGTCCACGTCAATTGGATATCCATGAAATTTTGTATATAGGTTTTTTTCACAATATTTTTCTTCACATGAGAGCCTTTAAGATGGGTCAAATGCCTCCATATGGACTTTTCCACATTGGTGAATTAACACAAACAAAATGATTAATGGTCCAATTCAAGTGCAGCTACTGTGAAACGCTGCTCTGGAGTCCCCCTAGTAATGCTACATTGTTTGAAAATGAATCCCCTACAATTCAACAACAAAAAGAACAAATAACTCAATTAAAAAATTGGGCAAAGGAGTTGAATAGACATTCCTCCAAAGACAAAACAAATGGCCAACAAGCATATGAAAAGCTGTTCAACATTGCTAGTGATCAGGGAAATACAAATCAAAACCAGAATGAGATACCACCTGACACTCATTAGGATGGCTACTATCAAAACCTCCCAACATCTCCCCCCACCAAAAAGGCTTGGCAATGGTGTGGGATAATAGGGAACCCCGGCACACTGTTGCTGAGAGGTAAAATGGTGCAGTCACTATGGAAAACCACATGGTGATTCCTCAGAAAACTAAATATACAATTACTGTATGACTCAGCAATCCTGCTTCTGGACGTACATTCAAAAGAATTGAAAATAGAATCACAAAGAGACATTTGCACACCCATACTGACTGCAGAATCATCACAAAAGCCTGAATGTGGAAACAAGCTCAATGGCCATTGGTAGATAAATAAAGAAAATGTGGCATATGCATACAATGGAATATTATTCAGCTTTATAAAAGAAGGAAATCCTGTTGTATGTTACAGCAGGATAAACTCTGAGGACCCTGTACTAAGTGAAACATGTCAGTCACAAAAAGACATACTGCATGATTTCACTAATATGAGGTATTTAAAGTAGTCAAATTTAGGAACAGAAAGAATGGAGGTTGTTAGGGACTCAGCGAAGGGGGGAGAAGGGAAATTGTTTATGGGCACGATGTTTCAGATTGGCAAGATGAAAAGGTTGTACAGCAATGGACAAATAATTAACACCTCTCTATTGTACACTTAAAAATAGTTGAAATGGTAAATTTTATGTTATGTGTTTTTTGCCACAATGAAAAAAGGCACTGGAAATGAAGAAAAAGGAAGATGCACAAGGCGAGACCAGCTGACAGCATCCCAGCCCCACAGAGACATAAAGGGGCCTTCCTGCTCCCCATACCACACCAAGCAACTCAGAACACTTCATCAAGGCGGCTTTAGTTAACCCCTGTGTTAATTAAATTAAAAAAAAAAAAGAATATGCCCTGTCGAGATATCTTTTCTTATACTGTTTCTTACTCTGTCCTTTCTATTACATATTTATTTTACATCAGCTGAATTGCTCGCATCCTAAATTTCTCTTCTAATCTCACAATCTCGTCCATGGGATCTCCATGTCTCTTCCTTCCCCCTACTCTAACCTACATTGGCTGTTCTCAGCCTAATGGACTGGCATTTTTCTTTGTCTTTATTTAATTGTTCTCCTTGGTCACAGTCACTATTTTTGTGATTCCATATCCATTCCCTTTGTCTCTCTCTCTCTCTGTCTTTTTAAATTTTTATCTCTTATTTTGATTGAGCAAATCCCTAAGTAGCACTGATTCTTACGTCCAGTTATTTTCCTGAATTATTTTTCATCTTTCTGAGGCACATCTAATTTTCTCAGAGAGGTCTCTGTCTGGAGACCACTATATGCTTTTGTATGTCTGGTTTTGTTTTTCGTTTTTTTTTTTTTTTCCGTTTTATTTTCTCCCCACATATGAACAGGATAGTGTGGGTTTGACATAAAATTCTATGTGACAAGTTGTTTTCCCTTAGTTCCCCGAGGATACGGCTTCATTAAATTCATGTAGCTAGAAGGCTTAATCAAAAAACCAATATCAAAATCTGATTTATTCTCACTGTGCTTCCTCAATTACCTCCTGCTGGTAGGAGTAGATTCTTCCATTCAGTGAGTTTTCTTTCTTGCTTTGGTAATGGTGGCTTTCCTTAAATGTCTGCTGACATAGTTATTTGCATTTTTTTGTAGTTGAGATTTTCTACACTATTTGATGTGTCAAAATTCACCACGTGTCTGAGGATGGGGATAGGAAAGGCAAGAAATAACTGCTATGGCTTGTATGCATGTCCATTTTCAGGAGGGAGCAGGGGGCTGAATATGTAGTCAAAAAAGATTCTGGGGTCAGTCTCTGAATGGGGTACCCTCTATTCCACTTGGGAATCACCAATATTTCTTTTCCATCTAAGCTACTAAATATCAGGCTCCATCTAATAACATGTATGTCCACCACTGCTGCTTGACCCAAGCTGAAGTAGGGAGATACATGAGGGCCAACCTGCTTCTGTGCTGTTGATAACTACCCATTCTTCCATTTGCCCTTAGACCATCCTCATGCTCTTCCTGTTCTTTATGGCCACCTCTTTGAGACGTAGTACACCCTTGCCTTTGTAGCAGTTAACTCTGATGTAATAACTAAGAAATACAATTTTTTTCCCCCAACTTGTGATGTTTCTTTCCTCCACAGGAATTAAGTTCCACCAGCTGGAACACTCCTGGTCTGTCTCTTCTCATTCATTGCCCCTCCATGGAGGGCAGGAAATTATTTGGAATAATATAGGTATAACAAAAAATAGCACCTTCGTTTTCATCTCATTGAAAATTGAGCCTGCATGCAGAAATCATGAGGTCTCCTCTGCTCATTCATACTATGGACGTTACAGTGGCAGCAACCTACCTCATCCCTAGATGTGGGAAGGCTTGTCCCAGTCTGGTTTTGCCACAGCTAGCTGGTAAGTCTGCTTCATTTTCATGTTTGGAAACTTGTTTGTCCCTGGATATAAACCACGTTCTCCAATATCAGCTTGACAAGCAAAACATTTAATTACCTGTGCCTTAACCCATTGTCTTTCTTCTCAATTCATTCAGAACTCAAGGAAGAAATGAAACACCATTTGTTAGGCCATCTCAAAACCCAGAATGTGTATTTGAGACCACTGCTGCCATCACCTACTGAATCCTTTATGTTAGCAATTTCTGGTCCATCAAGGACTCAATATATTTCAAAAGAATAAAGGTATACATTAAAATATCTTTTCTATAATTTCGAATGGTACAATATAGTATATATTTGTACACTATACAAGCTATAGTATAGTATTTGTGCCCCCTAGTATGTGTTCAGTCCAACATCTGGAAACACACCCCTTATTGTAAAACAAATAAATACATAGTCTAGTCCAGAGGTTCTCGATTAAGAGTGGTAGTGCTCTTTTCAGTAGAATTTAAAAATGAGAAGCACTGTGGTTGTTGCAATGACTAGGTGACATTTAGAATCTAGGGGCAGAAAAGCTAAACATCCTGCATTGCCCAGGGCAATCCTTTACAACAGAGTCATCCTGCCCAAAATACCAACAGTGCCAATATTAGGAACCAAAAGTGCCAATGTTGGGAAACAGCCCAGCCTAATACTTTGGTTATTTATTTATTTATTTTAACACTTCGGTTATTTAGATAACTCTCCCCTGGATTCCTTCTAAATTCATTATGTTCCTCACAGATGAGTTTTAAAATATATTTCATCCAAAACCTGGACTTTTAAAGTAAAATCTGAATTTCCCTTAAATCACACAATATGGAGAACATATTCCAGCTTTGTATCTAGTTGATGGAAAGGAAGTTCTGGACATAAGAGCACAATTCAAGACAAAATATCTATAATAAATATCTATAATAAAATATCTATAATAAAGGAAGTGATTTCAATTTGTATTGACTATAAGCCATAAGAATACCATATATATATCTATATATATAGATATATATATATCTGGTACATTGGACATATGCCATATATATATATATATATATTTATATATAGACACTGAACTAGTAAGTTTCTATATCAAAACAATCCTATGTTATTAGATCTTTACCCTAGAGAAAAGAAAACTAGGGTATCAGAATATCAGGCAATCTGCCAAATATCACCTAGTTAGTAAGTGGAGAAACTGGGATAAAATCCCAGACCCGTCTGATATTAAAAAAGAAAAAAAAAGCTTATTCTGTTCTCTCTAGTCAATTGTAGTCAAAACCTGGCAACATGGTTAAATTGCAAAGGAAAAAGAGAGCTAAAGAGGGAAGTATGGGCAGAAAAGAAGACATGCACGTATATAAGTGAGAAAAGAGCATCCCTTTCTGCCTCTCCCAAAGCCACCAAAGCCCTGGAATAAAATCCTATGGCTGCTCCTTCCCATTGGTTGGACCCTCTCCCAGAGTCACATCATGATAATCACTTGGCTCAAAACACTTTCCTTTATGACTCTCAGTAAGAGACCAATTTATTAACAATAGCTGCCAGATAAATTTCCCCCAAACCCCAAGCCACAAGTGAAGAGCCTTTCTTTTATTATTATTATTATTATTATTATTATTATTATTATTATATATTCAATTTAGAAATTAGGACACCCACTTTAACTCTGGTCCCAATCCATCCCTTATTACTGTGATTTTTTTTCTCTTCTTTATCCACTCCCATGTTCTCAGGTATGGCAAGAAATACTTTCTCTCGATATTTTTAGGTTTTTCTTTTCTCACAGTGCTCTACAGAGCATTAAAGAGCTCGTGCTTGTTTGCTCTTCCCTAGTTATTTTTACATCTACCACAAACACACCTGCTCGGTGATTTCTGGTTGCACTGGATGCTTGCCATCTGACAGGAATAGTTGTGCTTATTTGTCTGAGCAGGTCTGCATTTTAATGGCACAAGACTCCAACTGATGACACAGGTCTTGGAAGAAACCAGAGGTCAGGCTTTAATTTGTCTTCTAAAGATATTTATTCAGAAAAACAAAACTTGTCCTTTGTCAATTTTTTACAGAAAGTTCAGGGTGCCTGGGTGGCTCAGTCAGTTGGGTGTCTACCTTTGGCTCAGGTCATGATCCTGGAGTCCCAGGATCGCATCCTGCATCGGACTCCCTGCTCAGAGGGGAGTCTACTTCTCCCTCTGAACTTCACCTCACTCTCTCTCTCTCTCTCTCTCTCTCTCAGATAAATAAATAAAATCTTTAAAAAATAAAAGAAAGTTCAGGATGGTACTTCATTATGTTACAGAGAAATAGATTATATCTCCCTTGAGAGTAGAGACCTGTATCTACTATACATACTATCTAGTTGATTAAATAAAAGTACCCAGTCAGGTATAGAATCATGAAAAATAAAACTTCCTGATGCCAAGGGACCTTAATAAAATCCCTAAAACACATTTAACCTCCCCAGACATGAGCTTTACTACTTTTTCTGTCCTTCTTCCCTTTCCTCTATCAGCAAAGATCTCATGATGTGTACTATACCTACAGGCTTTGTAATTAATGAAAGGATTAAGTTTTAGTATTCCAGACTAAAAAACCTCCGTTACAGCATTTTGTACCACATCTTAAGCAGATTTTTGACTTTAATGAAGCAACATTAAATGTCATGTAAATTAGTATTATTAATTAAAAATATATGGGATTTTTAGTTTGTATTTAACTTTTCTTTATAATTCATAAGCACTATAAGCATAAATAATATTTTCTTAGTTTTATGGATTTAGATGTAGTAAGTGGCATTAAAATTAAACTAATTTAAATCAATACTAGGTATGTACAGTGGCTTGTCTCCAAGATGTCATCATCAATTTCTTCTCTCCTTTTCCTGCAGGCCATTTCCCCATTGAGAGTGGCTGGCAAGGCTTCCCACTCCCCAACCTTGAATCCACTGGTCTATAACTGCTTTGATCAAAGAATATAGTAGAAGTAATAATGTGTGATTTCTGATGCCAGGTCATCAAGAACCTTGTAGTTTCCACATGAGTCCCTTGGAACACCTGGTCTGGGAGAAACTACCTGCCAGGTAAACTGTCCAACTATTTTGAGACTGCTATAGTATGAGGAAGCCTAATTAGCCATCTGGAGTGAATATTTAGAGAAAAAAATACCTGACTAGCTTCTTTCTGTTCCAACCACTCTTGGCCGAGCTTTAAACATGTAACTAAAGAAGACTTCCACAGTCCTATCAGCTGCCCCACTGCAACTGTTTGATGGATCCCAAGTGAAAAACACCAAGCTACGATAGCCAATCCTTAGAAGTATGAGAATTAACACTGCAATGTTATTATTTTAATATAATTTTAAATTATATTATTTTAATCCACTGAATTTTGGGTTTGTAACATAACATTATATAACCATAACAGTGTCCATAAAGTATATTTTTTCCTCTTTAAAATAGGTTATAAGGAGCCAACCTGAAGGAGCTCCCAATGGCCAAATCTGCAACAATTGGAGCAACAAAATAGTGATAGTAATGAATTATAATTCATTGAAAAAAAATTATCCATGATATAATATATATTTTATTATATATTAACATAATATTTATTATATCTATATGATCTAGTTCAATAAATTGATTAGTGGAGAAGAGAGAATTCTTCCTTTCAGTAGTATTCAAATGAATAAATATAATAAGAATGATGGAAATAGAAAATTGCCACTTGACAAATGTTACATTTACAAATTTTGCTACTTAGAATCATTGATGGTCGCTAAGATTAATGGGCAAAAGAATGAGAAACAGGATATTTGTATAGTCTCAAAGTAAATTCCCACAAAAATACTTAGTTATAAGAGAGAAATAGCCACTGGGGAAACCTGCCAGATAATCCATTAACAAAGTGATCAAAATTAAGACATGTTGATATCATGCAACTCCTGATTTGAGACCATTTTTGCCAAAAAAATATAACCTCAATCTAAAGAAAAGAAAAACATCTGACAAACTCAACCTGAGAAACATGCTATAAAATAAATGACGAGTGATCTCCACAGCTATCTGTGTCATGAGAGGGAAAAACTGAAGAATCAGTCCCTGGTTGAGGGCAATGAAGGCAGCATGACAACTAAATGCTAATTTCTGGAAAAACTAATCCTGGATTGACTCACAGACCAGAAAAACAAAGCAAAACAAAAATCAAAATTCATGGGACAATTGGTGAAACTTGAAAAAAGTCTGAAGATTACTGATAGTACTATACCAATATACTTTCCTGGTTCAGATAATGACATTATTATTTATATATAAGATGTTAGCAAGGGGGAAAGCTGGCATACAAATAATCAGTGTATTATTTTCCAGCTTCTTTGCAGGTCCAAAATTATCTTAAAAAGGAAAATAAATATAAAGCTGATACATAAAAAAGATTGGAGTGCAGGAGAATTTGGTGTGACCTCAAAGATCTTCATTTTACTCTCAAAAAACAGACATTTAAATGGTTATTTATTTATTTACTTACTTATTCGTTGGTTTATGCATGTATGTATGTATGTAGAGAGCACATTTGTGAGCAGGGGGGAGGGACCGAGGGAGAACAAGAATCCCAAGCAGGCTCCACACTCAGTGCAGAGCCTCACATGAGGCTCAATCTCAAGACCCTGAGAACATGACCTGAGTTGAAACCAAGAGTCTGGCGCTTAACCAGCTAAGTAAATGGTTATTTTAAAAGACATTTTAAAAATAATGGGGGACTTTTATGTAATGCAATGCTTCACCAAACAGATCAAAAAGAAGTTGACACACACAGTTGTGTGGTCTTCTGTCCGACAACCTGACTTCGGATTGAATTGCCTGTCCTACGGTCATCTGGGTACGGTTGTTCCCGGCACAAAGAAGGAGGCCATGAAAAGAGCCACTGTTATTGCAATTGATCTGCTGGCAGTTTTACACATGTCTTGATTTTAGTTCAATATGAGCCCATTTTGAAGGCAGAGCTAGAAGGGAAGGAAATTTAAGTTCCATCGCACTATTTCTGTATTTTCTGATGCACAGGGTAAATCCCTGGCTATCACGTGGATATGTAAAATCCTACCACAATGGCCATAAGCAGGTTGGACCCAGAACTGAATGGATGAAAATTACATGTATTTGAGTTGCAGCGGAGTCAGACAGACTCCATCAGGTGGTGCCAGGATAGCATCCAAAGATAATAAAGGTGAGTTTGGGGAGGAGGCAAGTCACTTGGTAGCTTTTCCTGCTTCAGCTCCTTATATTGCATCCTTGGTAGGCAGTTAAACATAACTATTAACTATAGCTATTAACTAACTGTAAATGGCCCCCAAATATTTACAGTCACCTTGAGTATTTTGCATAATCTAATCCTCACGATTAACTGCTACCTTGACACTTCAGTATTGATAATTGAGAATTTTCTTCTACTGACTCAAAAAAGCAACATGAAACTTTCAATCATCAACAACCTTTTAATTTTTTATCCAGATGTTTCCTGACTCACAATGGTTTGACTTAATGATTTTTTTTGAGACTTAACAAAGTTGGGAAGGTCATATGCATCCTGTAGAAACTGTCCTTGGATTTCTGAAATTGGATCTTTTCCTGGGCTACATATGCGAACAGTTCTCTCTCTGTGGCAGTGAGCCACAGCCCCCAGTCAGCCACACAATCATGAGGGCAAAAGACTGATCACTTACAACCGTTCTCTACCACACATCCACTGTGTTTTTGATCCTCAGTATAGTATTCGATAAAATACATAAGATATTCAATACTTTATTATAAAATAGCCTTTGTGTTGAATGACTTTGCCCAGCTATAGGCAACTGTAAGTATTCTGAGCACAGTTAAGGTAGGCGAGGCTAAGATGTGATGGTAGTAGGTTAGGTGTATTAAATGCATTTTAGACTTAGAGTATTTTCAGTTTACAATGGGCTTATCAGGATGTAGCCCAACACAGTATTTTATGTTTCTCTAAATAGTAAACGTCTCTGTTCTTTGAAAATTAAGTGCACTAAATAATATTTATTAATGGTTCACTAGTATAATATCTCATTACCAGAATGAAGTCACAAGAAAATTAGGAAAATATATAAATAAATATAACAGTAGGGGAAAAAAAACTACTAATAACTAAAAAGAAAAAGAAAAACAAACATTTCAAACTTGGGAGGGCAATATTCTTCACTTCAAACCCAAGAAACTTTATTCTTGGATATGCTATGTCTGAATCCTAATCACCATTCTCTGTAAAAGTAAAATTACCTAAAATAAAAATTCTGGCCTTTCCTAGGCTTTTGCTATCTTCAAAACCAGCATTTGATCTATTTACTCTAAGTGTACTGAAGGGCAATAACTACAATTCAGAATCACCTTATTACCCCCTCTGTCCTTAATCTGGTTCCAATCTGTCTAACTAATGTAATGCATGCCCAAACATTTTTTCTCTTCCCAAACCAATAACATCACCAACTGTTGCTGATTTATTTAGAGGCTGCGAGCCTGGGCTATTAGCTCTGTCAGGAAAATTCAATGTGGATGAGACAAAACTCTTTCCTAGGGGTGGGAAGAATACAAGAAAGGTAAAAATAAAAGAAGCAAGACCCGATGCATCTAATCTGTTGCACGTGATGCATTGCTAATCTGTTCTCTGTTGTTTTATGGACCCTTCATGGAAACAGCAAAAGGACAAAGGTCAGATTGTGCTCACAATGCCCAGGGAGAACATGCACTTCCTTGGTAATCTAGTACTAATAGTCAGTGCTTTTCTTACGTTGTCTTTGAGCGCTCAGAAAATCTCAATACCAGGCAATTTTTGGCTTATACAGGACAAAGAGACAGTGTCTAACTTATGAGTGGTTGTATACTTAAAGTTTGTATGTTATGATTTAACTAAACTTGAATTTCCAAATAACTACCATATATTTCCACAGAAATAAAATGTTGTTGGGGTACATTATAGAAATCCAGCTACCCCAATTCTCAGCTTATTAACAGTTACTATTAACAGGATCTATTTGAGAAAATAGAACAGGTCTCAGGAAACCACAGCCAGTGAGTCCAATTTAGACTATTACCTGTTTGTAAATAGTTTTACTGGACTGCAGCCATGCCCCTGTATTTACATATGGTCGACAGCTGTTTTCAGGTTGAATGGCAAAACTGAGTAGTTGTGACAGAAACCATATGGTCTGCAAAACCATACATATCTACTATTGGGGGCTTTACGGGAAAATTTTGCTGACTTCTAGTTTAGAACCATCCTGGAGAATGGGTTTAGCTGAATTAAGAAAAGTCCTATCAAGGGAGAGAGCTTTTCCATCCAGCCTTCTGCTCGCTACTGCACCCCATCATCAGCGTAGATGTTCTGCTACTGGTTACCGTGGCCCTGGGAGGCGGCAGTGGAAGGAGATTAGTGATCACAGAGAAGGGAGGGTTCCTAAGCAGTAGTACAAAGCTTGGAACAAAGGAGAGGGAACGAAGAGGAAGCACCTGAGTAACATAAGGGAACAGAGTATCTTTAGCTATCCAAGCAAAGCTGCTTTTCTTACAAAAGGCCAAATAAAGACCCTCTTGCTAGGTCTCTTTTCTCTAGTTATCTGTACTAAAAAAAATTGGAGTTTGTTTACTAACTAGCTGTCGTTTTAATCCATAAAGGAACTTTATTTTCTTAACTAGGCAATAAACTCTTTCTGTGCAGATACTATGTCTTTTAGACCTTTCAGACTGTCTGGCACAGTCTAGGCACATGCTGAGAAAAATATTCAGAGGTGACTGATGGATTAGGAACAGAGGCTATATTCAGGCAGAGGTGCTGAGAGACAAGAATACATAAGACTTAATTTGGTCACGTGAGTGTTTCTAAAAAATTCTGAAAATTTCCTGACTGAGGAACCATTATTTTGGTTCCTCAATAGCCTTGATATTTTCCTGAATTTCAAGAAGTTTCAATTGGAAACAATGCATATTTATTACATATTTTTGTTTTCTATTTTTGGAAATTACATTGCCAAAAGGCTGAAATTTTATCATTTTTTTTTTTTGGTCTTTCAATATCAGCTCTCCTGTTGCATAGTTGCTATGCCATCACTCACGATGTTCCCAGTCGTCACCTGCTAAAGAGAAGATACCCTGGCAACCATCCAGGATGAAAGAAGGCCAGTGAAAGAGCCAGACAGTAGACAAAGTCCAAAATTGTATAGCATAGACAGTTAGAAAAGAGTAGAATTCAAAATCCAAAACTTCATAGCTAGATAACTAGAGAAGAGAGAGTCAGAAATCATGTCCACTTCCTGATCCCTGATGGCTCTTAAGAATGTCAAAGAAATACCAATATTAGATTGCACTTTTAGCATTAGGCTAACTGTGCTTTCAGCTAATTTGCCATAAATTCCCCTTAAAAGGAAATTAGAATGTTGATTAATGCAAGTTTAACACAGAGCTAAGTATAATAATAGCATAATATTACTGGCAATAACTTTATTAAGACATTATCTAGCTTAAATTTTATAATCACTATGTGTCAAGTTATTAGCACTGTTAGAAACTAAGTTTATGGATGATTATGTAACTTGACCGAGATTACACAGCCAGATAGCAAGGAAGCCAAGATTGGAATTCCTGTCTGCCCGATATCAGATCTCACATCTAAGATCTTGCACTTTCTTTCCATGGATGGTTATGTATTCATATATGGATAAACTAGAGTTCCTAGTCATTATACTAGATTCTGGGAAATCATGAGTACGTACAACAGGCATGAATTTATAATTAGGTTTTCATGGCGTTTATTATCTGGTCTTGTCACATCATTAATTAAAGAGTAGTTATTAAGTAACTAATCACACAAATTCATAAATGAAAGCTGTGGAAGGTGCTACAATAACCTGGGGTGTCACAGAGAGATCTTGGCAGTGTGGGGACAGAGAAGTTTCCTTTCCTGAGGAGGGTATTCCAGAAAGAAGGGAGAGATCGGCAGAAGGCCTGAGGTTGAAGAGAGCAATGTCTGTTCTAGGAACTGAACAAGTGAACAAGTGTGGCTTGGCACGTGGAGTCTGAGGGAGGAATGGGTTTTCCAGGCATGAAAAGGCATACAATATACGGGTCTTTCTCAACCATGTTAAGGAATATGCCTTTGTCCTAAGAGTAGAGGAAAACCACTGAAGCATTTTAGGCAAGGAAAGGACATTGTTCTGTTCTTGTATTTTCAAGAGTGGAGAATGGTCTTAAATGCTAATGTGAATTAGGGTGGTCGTGGTGGAGGTGGAGACAATGTGAGAATCCTCAAAAAGTAAATTTGTGAGAACTGGACCTGGGCCAGAGATGAAGGGGGGAGATGTTCAGGATGATGCCTATGCTCTTAGCACTCCATCTACTCTCTAATTACAACTATTTCCTCTACCCTGCAGACCCTCCCAGTATTTCTCAGAAACTTACACTGAATTGATGCACATCGTTTTTCGGATACACATGACTACATGAACATCTTAACTCCTTCTGTTGCTCACTAAACCTTTCTTTGGTAAGAGGACTTTGGAAGGTATGTTGCAAGAAGAAAAACCTGTTGGGGCCCACCAGACAGTAGCCTCCTTATACCCCTTCTCCAAGAAAGAGATTCACTCACTGCTAGCATATATTCCATTGCTATGTTTTCTTGATTCATGTTTTAGAGTGAGAATAAAAAAAAATTATCTTTGTTTGTTTATCACAGTAAAATAACAGGAAAATTAGCAGTGTCCTGATTAACATTTAAATGTTTTATGTGAAATTTCAGAAGTGTTCTCCACGAAATTCAATATAATTAAGCATTAGCGTAAGAGGACAACCAAAGTCTGTTGCTACTGGAAACTAGTTACTGTATTTGTTCTTGAGCTTTTCTCTGTCTAATTTTTAGTAGAGAAGCTCTTAAGGGTAAAATAAATTTAATTAAAAATTAGCAATTTTTTTCAAATTAATTTTGAAAAATAACATGTTGTCTTTACCTAATTGATTGGACCCATGCATGTTTAAGACTAAGATGTCAAGTCTCGTAGACCCATGTTCCACTCATAGAGAAGTAGTGAAAAATGTCAATAACTGGTAAATACCTAATTGTAAACCAAACCCCCACATATCAATAAGGGAAAGACACTGCAAGAGCACTGTAGACCTTTGCCTCCATGCTATCTTGAAAATTCATCTCAATGGTAAAAAAAAATGTCACTGTGAATTATCTACTTTTCAAAATGCCAGGATACTTTTCACAAAAAGGCCCCTAAAATAATCTGGAAACATAAAAGGCCACATCTGTAGAACTGGACAGCTTTTACTTCAAATGATTAATTAATGCCGTTTAGCTATTGTGCTATAAAGAAATGCATGTATAAGACTAGAAATTGAAATTAATTTCATTCTCTAACAATTCTGATGCTGTTGCTTGAAAACATCTTTTTACCACAACTAGCTTTACATGGTTCAAAGTCAGAGCTTACTTAAAACACTGCACTATAATTATCTCATATTTACGGATCTACCCATGATAAGCTTGCAATAAATATTTAATGGGGAGAAAGGTAGAGGAGGAGGGAAGAGAGATGGAGGGAGGAAGTACAAAGGGAGTAAAGAAGAGAAGTAGGTAGAAGGATGGAGATATGGAGGAGGGAAAGAGTAGCGAAGAGAAAGTAAAGAGGGAGAAGAGCAGAATCCATGGAAGGAAGAGAAGAAAACATCACTGGAAAGTATCAGTCAGAGTTTAGATTAACTCCTCACAGTAAGATTATACTGAGTTTCTGCTCCTTGGTATCATAAGTAGGAAACCACTCTAATGAGGTACCTCTAATATTAACAGTAATAAATCAAAACAAATCATTCAAATCCTGAATGCCTTGGGTGGTTGATAAGGGCCAGTGCTCTTGAGCAAGATCAATAAGGAAGTCTACAATACTCAGCAGATGTCACTGAGAGTCTCGAGTATGGCCATCAGCTGGGCTTGCCAAACCGTCCCTGGCCAGATTTTTCCAGCTGTTTCATGCCTGCTCTTTAAATCAAGGACTTTGGCAGGAGAATACGCAAATCCTCAAAAAGTATACCCAGCTTTCCCTTAGAAATGACAAATAACTTACTAACCACTAAAGGAAGGAAAGATGACTTAATCAAATAGAAATAAAACCATTTAATGTGTGGATAACTGCATTTTCCAGGAAAGAAATCAACAAGCTTAAATGTTCTAGCTGACCCACAGTGAGATTTTATGCATTTATTATTTTCACACTTAAACATTTATCATAAAACACACCTAGCCATGCCTGATGTGTGTATGAAATTGCTCTCTATTTTTTATTAGAAAGTCTTGTGTTTATGGAGAAAAAGGACACATATAGACATACAAGTTAACAGAATGACAAACAGCCTTTTAAGCTATTTTTAAAGCTATTTTTTAACTGCACATATCAAGGGGGTGTGCATTCTTCTGACATTCTCGTATTGATTTTTGTTGGTTTAGTTGCTATTTTGTGAGGACTCAAGTCATCTTTACTTGTGTACATCCAGGTTCGTCAACTATTTTGTTTTCAAAGAAAATTCATTCCAATGTCTCCTATTTGTTTTTATATCTCCAAGCAGCTCTGCATTTGGTGGAACTGAAATCAATGCCCTGGACTAACTGACAATTTTTCTTACTCAGAAGGGCAATATGAGAGAACTGGCAGGCATGATTTTGGGTGGATTTCATGGTTTTAGAAAACATCAGAGCCACTGCTCCCTTTGTCAATGATTCAGCCCCACTTTTAGAAACCTAAATGGCTTTGTAAAATCGGCCCTGAAATTTCTTTAGTTCAGTTTACATTGAGCATCAATTACAAGCCAGGCAAAGATAAAGGCATGTTTATACATTGTTACAGGGCTCTTTTGTTTTTATGCATTCTTTATTTATGCATACTACTCCTTCCTGAGGGAGCCCTTATTTTCCTTTGGGTATCTATTCCTTCCCACTATGAATATGTGTCTCTAGAGAAATTAAATCCCTCAGCACTGCCAGAGGTAGGCTTGAAGAGTATAAAGGTTATACTTCTGTAAATATTTATTGGCTCAAGAGTGCAAACTTAAGCATATCAGGTTTTGATACTTTCCCTATTAACAAAATTTGTTCTAGAATGGGTTCTAGAATGGTCACATTCTAGAATGTGACCCAATCTAAGTCAATGGTGTATGAGGGAAGATTTCCAAAGGCTTCTACGAAAAAATATTCCCTCACACTTAAGAGAAGTCACCGGGAGGACACATCACTTCTCCTTTGGATATCAGGGCAACATATGGATGTTAAGTATGGAATTGTATAGCCATAGAGAAGCCAGCAAATGAAAGAAGTACAGAAGAGTCAAAACAATCAGAAAAAAAAAATGAAGCAGATGCTAAGTCTTGACTTCTGGGTAGTAGGATAATTTGAGTAGAGTTTTAAATTTTAGAGTTTCCACTAAAATCATCTCTCTAAATCCATTTATGTCACCTCATTTCTTCCTATCAAATAGAAGAAATAGGTATTATTCTGATATTATATTACCAATATTAAACTTAGCTAACATGTCTTGAGTACCAGACACTATGCTGTGGTTTTTTTTTTTTTTTCAGATTATATCATTTAGTTCTCAATCATCTGATGTTGTGTCTTGTCATTTTAAAGATCATGAAACTGATGTAGGGTACATAATTCCTTACAATCAACTAATACATGAAGTACAGGTCTGGTAAACTTCATCAACCAGGTTTCCTTCTGCAAGATTATTTTGTTGAATACAAGTACTTTTAACCTACTTTCACTGCTGCCCTTGTTTTTTTTTTCTATGGGAAGCAAAATAGGGAAATGAAAAAAAAGCTGTAGATGAAAAGTAAACTGAAGTAGAATTCAACTGTTTGCTTTCACTTCAGTTTGGAACTTCTTCCACCCTGCCCCAGACATGGACTTTCGATCTGGGACCAGCTGTTTTAAAAAAAGAGGAGGTGGGGTATGGTGCAGAATTCAGAGATGATTTCTTATTTAGCTGTAGCTGCCTGTCCAGAGACTACTTCTTTCTATAGCAACAAAATTTTGAATAGACACACTACATAATGCCAACATCTATGGCAAAGCCACAGGCTGGATAAGAAATAAAACCACTGAATTTGAGTTAATCTGTCATATCATATCATGGAAACTGAACAACCAGTTGAACGCAGTTAACTATGAAATGGAGTTTGCTGACCTCTATTCACAAGGAAGAGGTGCGTATTGATCAAGCTGACTCGTGTCTGAGGCTTTCTTCCTCCTGAGAGAAAGCTGCTTGGAAACCAGTCAGTAAAATGGAGCTTTGATTTTGCTCTGACTCCTATTTTAATTTGTCTTCTTGGTCCTTTCTTTTAACTAGTTCCCTCATGTTTTTAGACTCTTGGTCTGATTAGTATTTCCTTTGGTTTATACAAACAAGATATTTCTTTAACCTTCATTTTTCTTTTTTTTAAATTTTATTTATTTATTTGACAGACAGAGAGAGATCACAAGCAGGCAGAGAGGCAGGCAGAGGGAGAGGGGGAAGCAGGCTTCCTGCTGAGCAGAGAGCCCAGATGCCAATGCCGGGCTTGATCCCAGGACCCTGAGATCAGGACCTGAGCCGAAGGCAGAGGCTTTAACCCACTGAGCCACACAGGTGCCCCTAACTTTTATTTTTCTATAGTCACTCCCTTAAACTGTGCATTGTTAACAAAAGGAGAAGAACTATGTAAGAATCACTATGAGAAAGTAGCAATCCCTCCACAAAGTATGTTGGTTAGTAAACATGTCATTTATATCCCTTTTCATTATAACCATTTTGAGGACAGGAACTATAGAGGCTTTCTGTTGTTATTTCACAAAATGTATAATAAAATTCAAAGCAATGAATGAATGGGTTTCAAAATATTTAGTATTTCTCATTGAATGAAATAAACAGGATGAATTTCATTAATTACTGGCTAATTACATTTTTCTACTTAAGAACATTAATTCAAGCATCATAGATACAACAATGGATAGCTAACTCATTAGGAAAAAGCTATATCACTAGTTTATTTTTTTATCCACTGAATGAACAAACATTTATTGAGTGCCTGCTGTGTGTCTAACTACACAAAGCTGTAAGGCTGTACATGTTAAAGGGGTTGATCTTTGCTTTAGGGCAATTAGAATACAGAGAAGTAATTAAAAATTGCAAAACAGCTTGATAAGTGAAAGGAAAATAGTATCAACTTCAAAGGTAAACAGTCACTTTTACCTCTGAAACATTATATCCCCGAGAGTTTTGACAACAGGGGAAGAGATAACCTAAGTCTCAAATGATGACATCTCCTGTGGCCACTCGTTGCTCTGAGCCTCAGAAAGTGATGTATTTTCCTAATTAAAATTCACTTTCAAAATGATTATGACCCAGGGAAAATATGAAAATAAATGAAAGGTATTACTGTTGACAATAATGTGGCATTTTGCTTTGCAAGAACCAAAACATTTATTCTTGTCAAATAAAATCTCATTCATCTTCCTAAATTTTCTCCTATAAAATGATGAATATGTGCCTGTGAAGTTGATGGAATTAATACCGTTCCAAATTACCAATTCGCTAAAGTTCGTCGCCTGTTTGGCTTGGTGACAAATTTGTCATCAAGTTTCCCATCAAATTCATTCACATAAGCAAGAGACAACACACTCACCTACTTGCTCCTACTTAATCGAAATAGCTTCTATTCCTCCCTCCATAGGTAATAAGTATCAAAGAAGAGATGCAAGCCAAGAGCCATATATGTGCAGCCAAAATTCTCTGCTTAATGTCACACACTACCTTCCAGCATAGTCAATGAAGAGTAGATGTTTTAATTCATTCTTTTGGTTGAAAGTAAAAGAAGTTACTTATGGCACATCAGTGGGAAGTGGGAGACACTATAAGATTATTTTGTCTGGAAAAAAGAGAAGGGAGGATTTCATAAGTATAAAAGAGGACACTTTGAACACCAAGCTTCTGGTGGGAGAAAGACATTAGGGTCCATGGAAGCCAGGTGAGTCTACTTGTTCCCTTGCTCATGGGCTGAAGAGCGTTTCTCTCATGCTACCTCTGCCTCCATCCTCATATTTGTTTTGGTCTACTCTCTGTTAACTATGCTGATTTTATTTACTTATGTATTTATTTGCTATTCCATTTAATAGATTCTTTTTAATCCCATGGCTTATGTTCACAAATAGATTTTCTCATTCAAAATTTTTGACTGAACATGATCCAATACAGCCTTTCGACTTCTTTATCAACACATTTCTTGAGTTTCTACTAAATTAGGTATGTAAATATGTGTTGAGTGGCTTGGCCCAGTGAGCCCGCCCAGGAGTCTAGAAAATGTGGAGCCAAATGGCAACAGATGTGGTTGTGTGAGGGCTGCCCTTTCAACAGGAGCTTTGGGATGACTTCCCAATACAAAAGCTGTGCAAGTGTCAGACGATATTTTTGATGTATTTGTGATAAAGATAATAAAATATCCTTTCCCCCAGGTCTTCCCATACCAATTACAACGAGGTTTCTATACCTAAAAGAAAACAAGGAGTGGTTCTGTGTCAAGAAGACATGCTCTAAGTCTGGATGACAGGGTATTATTCTTGGGCATTTCTTCTATCATACCTGACTATATTATAATCTTTTCGAAGGTATGATTTAAAAAATCTCTGATCGAAACTCAAGGTCAAAATAAGCTTTTATCTCAGCTTTAGTCAAACATTAGTCAGCTAATATTTATGAAATAAAGAACAGCAAAGTTAAAGGATGTCATCTCTAAAGTGGCACAACATGGGCTTGAATCCAAATGCCACACTTTCTTAAGTCAATGAGTTTGGCAAAATTAATTTCTCTAAGATTTAGTTGCATCATACATAAAATGAGTACAATAATAGTATCTACCTCATAGAAGTTTTTGAGTACTAAATACAATAATCCAAACAGTTAGAACAGAGTTGAAAAATAACTTTCTATTGGATCTGGTTATTATTACAGCCAGGGTCCCTGCTACATGCTCTACTTCTATAATTGCATTTTAATCATTATAACTTCTCTACTGGAAAAATGTTATTGCCTGTTTTTGACAGAGAAGGTGGTAGATCTGGTAGTGGAATTAAAATTTTCACAGGAATTTCCAGTCCAGTAATTTGCAACTTTATAAAAGCTTCTACTCAAAATCCAGATTAGGGTTTAAATTATGATCCCACACTAGAGAGAAAAAAGGGAACTGAGTTTGGGAATGAGCAAATGACTTTTTAAAGTTTCAAAATTATACTCCCACAGTGGTATTAACACTTGACAACCATAATGCTCTACAACCTTAAACCCTGCTTAATTCAACATATGAGGAGTAATGGCAGTGCATAGGCAGCCACAATACAGAATCTTCGAGTGCGTAAAAAGCATCTGCGTCCCCATAATGTCTCAATGAATCATTATGACAAACAGAAATAAAGCCAATGCATCTCACTGTATAGCTGATGCTGCTTTTCTGCTCACAAGGCACAGAAGCTAATTATTATGAACAGATGTGCTTAGATTGGACAAGAATTTATACTCCATGAAATTCAGCATGGACTAAAACAACACAATATGGTTGGGATATTTGTATTTCTTGGTAGTAGTTGAAAGAGATGCACAGCTCCTCATCTCACAGGATTCATTTGAATGCCCTTGAAGGCTTAATTTTTCTATTGCCAACATTTTCACATTACCACATTGCCTCACTCCTATGCTACCCCGTGATTGGTTAGCTCAGCAACTGACATGACAGACTGATGAGGCCAAGATCACAGGAATCTTTATCTGGGGAAGTTAATTTTATTCTGTATCATGGTAAGGCTCTCTTACCCCTTCTGGAGTAGGTGACCAGATAAAACTATGTAGATTCATTAGCATAAACACAACACTTTTTTTTTTTAAGTAGGCTCCATGCCCTTTATGGTACCTAACGTGGGGCTCAAACTCATGACCCTGAAATCAAAACCTGAGTTGAGATCAAGAGTTGGGTGTTCAACTGACTGGGCCATAGCTCAGAATGTGTATGTATGACCTTTATACACAAAGCACAAGGCAGGCAAAAATCAATCATTATTTAATTAATGAATTAATTAATTCATCCAAAAGATACCTAGTATATTTGATATATAAAGAATCCATTCCACTCAACAGCAAAAAATCAAACAATCTAATTTAGGAATGGGCAGAAGACCTGAATAGATATTTTTAAAGAAGATATTCACGTGGCCAACAGGTACCTTAAAAGATGTTCAACATCACTCATCATCAGGGAAATGCGAATCAAAATGTCAGTGGGTACCACCTCACCCCTATCAGAATGGCTAAAATCAACAACACAAGAAACAAAAGGTGATGGTGAGGACATTGAGAAAAGGGAACTCTTATGTGCAGGTGAGAATATAAATTGGTTTAGTCACTATGGAAAACACTATGGGGGTCCTCAAAAAAACTACAAATAAGACCACATAATCCAACAATTCTACTTCTGGGTACTTATCTGAAGAAGATGAAAAAACTAACTCCAAAAGAGATATGCACCGCCATGTTGATTACAGTATTATTTATAATAGCCAAGACATGGAAACAACTAAGTGTCCATTGACAAATGAATAAATATGTGATACAATACACACACACACACACAAATATTATTCACCCCTAAGAAAGAATGAAATCTTGACATTTACAAAAATATGGATGAAACTTGATGGCATTATGCTATGAAATAAGTGAAATAAATAAAATAGGTCAGAAAAATCAAATACCATATGATCACACTCATATGTAGGGTCTAAAAAAACAAAACAAAACAAAAACTAAACTCATAGATACATAGAATAGATTAGTGGTTGCCAGACACAGGGAGTGGCGGTGGGTCAAGGGAGTCAGAAGGTACAAACTTACAGTTATAAAGTTTAGGTAAGTCATAAGGATGTAGTATATAGCACTGCTACTATACTTAATAATATTGTATCACACATTTGAAATTTGCCAAGAGAGTAAATCTTAAAAGTTCTCATCATACACAAAAATTAATTCTGTAATTTTGTATGGTGATGGTTGTTAACTAGACTTATTATGGTGATCACAACATATGTAAATATGGAATCATTATGTTGTACATCTGAAATAGTATAATGTTGTATGTCAATTATACCTCAGTAAACAAAATAAAATAAACAAAAGATACCTATTTCAGATTTAGCCTGGTCAATGAATGAGTTAATCACTATTTAGTTCAAGGCTACTCAAAGAAGGATAAGAAATTTTCCTCTTCTACACTGTTCAGAATTTAGCCTTCAAGAGATAAAATGCTCTAAACTACAGTATATGTTAAGTGCTAACATGGAAAGAATAATTCTTACAGAGAATAAAGAAGATAAGAATAACGAAAAAGTCTATAATTTGAGGGTTAAATTAGAGACTGACTTATTTGTGAAAACTTTATGTAACTGATCTCATTTAATCTCACAGCTATTTTATGGCATAAGTATTACTGTCATTTCAAAGATGAGAAAATTAAGGGTTAAAGTAATTAAGTAATTTGGCTAAATCACATATAAGTTTAAAGTCAGAGAGCCTTAAAAAAATGAAGTCAGAGAGCCTAGATTAGTGTGTAAATGCATTTTGCTGTACTGCTCTGAGAAGCTAGAAAAGGGGAGGAATAATTCTGTCTTGGAAGTTGGGAGGGCTTCATGGAAAAAGTGCCATCTGATCTGGGCTTTCAGGATGAGTAGTATTTTATCAAAGAAAGGAAAAAACATTCAAGGTAAAGGATTGGCTGTCACAGACAGGAGCTGAGAAGAATTAATGAATTTGCACTAATCAGGACACACTCCTTCAAGTCCACCTTTGTAAGTATTTTTTACATAATATAATAAAACTCATTCTTCTACTTAGAGATAAAATCATGGTTTGGGCATTTAATACAAAGGGACAATTCCAAAACTATTCAACATATTATAGTCAATTTTTACATGGTCAAATATACAGAGATTAACTCAAAATTAATAAGGCTTTATGAAGAACAAATTCTGCACCTAGTGCTATTTCCTTTTTTTTTTTTTTTAAGATTTTATTTATTTATTTGAAATAAAGAAAGCATGAGCCGGGGAGGGAGAGGCAGAATGAAAGGGACGGGCAGGCTCTCCACTGAGCAGGGAACCCAGGACCCTGGGATCATGACCTGAGTCAAAGGCAGACAATTAACTGACTGAGCCACCCAGGCATCACCCATGTTATTTCCTTAATCAAAGACTGATAAATCTTACTGATGGCATATGATTTCAAAATAGTTATACTCTCTAATGAACTTGAAAGATTCTCTTCAGAGAAAAAGGAAATATTTTTTTCTTCGTATAAGTATGGCCCAGTAGCTTAAAAGAGTCTGACAGTACTATAGTATGTATATCTATGTATAGATATAGATATAGATATAGGAAAAATATAATATTGGGTTATATGAACTGGGTCACAAGATAATATATATTATAAATATTATATTATATTATATATTATAATATACCTGATATATTTATACCTGTGTAAGACCATATGCTAAATATGGGTACTATGAGATTATCTATCACTTAGGAATTGCTAATAACAAATCCAACTCTAGTGGTTTAAACACATTAAATTCTTTTCCAATTTTATTATCTCTTATAAAACAAACACTGTGACAAGTGGTCCAAGGCTGATAGAACAGCTTCCCGAGGATCTTCCTAACTTTCTGCTCTTTAGTCCTTGGTGTGTGCCCTCCATCCTCAAGGACCCAAGATGGCGACTAGAGATCCAAAGATCTCATCCACCAGCCAGGTAAGACCACACCAAGGGGAAAGTCAAGTCAGACCCACTTAACGATACTTCCTAGAAGCCCTACCCAATAATTTCTATTTGTAACTCACTTGCTACCTCTAGCTTCAAGGAAGACTGAGAAACAAGCCTGAGAAATAATAATAATAACTTATTATTTTATTATTATTATTTTTAAAGATTTTATTTATTTATTTGACAGAGAGACATAGTGAGAGAGGGTACACAAACAGGAGGAGGGAGAGAGGGAGAAGCAGGCTCCCCGCGGAGCAGGGAGCCTGACATGGGGCTCGATCCTAGTACCCCGGGATCATGACCCAAGCCAAAGGCAGACGCCTAATGACTGAGCCACACTGGCGCCCCTATTATTATTATTATTATTATTTTAAGCCTGAGTACTTCTCAAAAGCCAAGTTTCTATTAAGAAAAGGATGAAAATGACAATTGTTCAGGCAACTAGAAGTCTCTACTATAGTATCTGACATGAAAAATCCAAACTTAACTAAGTAGAGAAAAGAGCGGCAGCAGAAGTGATGGATCTCTGCAGAGCTTCACACCCTGTCAGGTGTTTCTGAAGGCCGCACAGTATTGAACATGAAGTGATTAAACAGCAACAACCCAGATTAAAGGGGCTTGGGTGTGCAGATACTGAGACACAGAAATCCCCGTGGGATTCCCAATAAGAAGTAACCCCTTCTGCCAAAAGCATTCTAAACCGCTCCTCTGTGGCCCTGGCAGGCAAAGTGACAGGCGAACACAGACACATCATCTCCAGGTGAGAGTTATAGCTGTAGGTAGCATCATGCAACCACAGTCATTACGGAGCAGAGAAGGGAGTCAGCAACCTACAGAGCACACTAAAGGCAAAAAAAACCGTCCACAGAAACAAAGAGATAAGCATCCATCCTCTAAGCTTTGGACAAGTGCTCTGAATAAGAGAAAACAAGACTAGCACATCTCTGAAGATAGCAGTAAGAACCTTGAAGCTGGAAGAGGACATCGTGGTAAAGATCACATGCAATTAGCTTGGGAGACATGAGTACTCCCCAGACACGAAGAGAAGAAACATGTGGCACATTTTTACCAGAACCTTAGTGAGGAGGAGCAGACTCTCAGGACCCATTTTATGTCCTACATAGAAATATACACACAAAGTTTAGTCACTCGAGCAAAGATTGATTGATTGATTGACTGATTTGGTCTTCAAAAAGCCCCAACTTTAAGAACATTCTATGATTTTTCACGGAATTATAGAGAGTATAAAGAGATATGGAGGAGGTATTGTATAAGAAAGAGTAAGATTTTAGGGTGAGAAACAATAAGACTGGCAACTTGCATTACAAAATTTCACTTAATGAGTCCTATTTCCAGATGCTATACATCACACCTTTCCATATTTGATGCAATTCAGTCTTCATAGTATGCTTGGAGAGAAACTATTCCCATTTTATATGTGAGAAAACTGCAGAACAAGGAGGTCAGGAGATAAAATCAAGGTTACACATCTATGAGATATACAGACAAAAAACAAACTCAGATCATTAGATTTCAAATTTTATGCTATTTCTGTTGGAAAGGAGTAGAGAAATAATGTAGTATCATGACTTTCCAACATTATTGTTGCTCAATGTACGCTGCCTCCATCCTCTGCTGTCAATACCCAGATTTTTCCTTGGAGGGGAAAACTTTGCCATAATGCTCAGTAGATGTACAAGCACAGGTTTAGTCCTAGACTGCAGCAATAAGGGGAACATTGCAATACAGTGAGTCAATATTTTTGGTTTTACAGTGCACATAAAAGTTATGTTTATACTATGGTGCAGTCTATTAAGTGTACACGAGCATTACATCTTACAGAAACAATGTAGATATCTTAATTAAAAATCATTTGTTGCTAAAAAATGCTAACCATCATCCTTGCTTTTATCAAGTAGCAATGTTCTTGCTGGTGGAAGGTCTTGCCTCAGTCTTGACTGATAGGGTGGCAGGCTGCTGAGCACTGGGGTGGCTGTGACAATTTCTTAAAATGAGACAATAATGAAATTTAACACATCAATTGACTCTTCCTTTCACAAGCAATTACTTAGCAGCATGCCATGTTTTTTGACAGTACTTACCCACAGTAGAGCTTCTTTCAAAATTGGAGTAAATTCTCTCAAACCCTGCCACTGCTTTATTAACTAAGTTTATGGAATTTGAAATCCTTTGTTGTTATTTCTATAACCTTCACAGTATCTTCACCAACCAAAGATCCCATCTCAAGACACAACTTTCTTGCTAATCCATAAGAAGAAAGTCCTCATACATTCAAGTTTTATCATGAGATTGTAAGAACTCATCACATTTTCAGGTTCTGCTTCTAATTCTACTTCTTTCCATCCCATCTGTAGTTACCTTCTCCACTGAAGTCTTGAACCTGTCAAACTCATCGATGGGTATTAAAATCAAGTTCTTTCAAAATCCTGTTAAATGTTGATATTTTGGCTTTTCCTCACAAATCAAGAATGTTCTTAATAACATCGGGAATGGTGAATTCTTTCCAGAAAGTTTTTAATTCACTTTGTCCAGATCCATTAGAGGGATAACTAAAACTTACTCCACATCAGCAGTAAGGCTGTTTTCTTTTTTTATCATTTATGTGTACCCTGGAGTAGCACTTTTAATTTCCTTCAAGAACTTTTCCTTTATATTCATAACCTGGCTAATTGTTTGGCATAAGAGGCCTAGATTTTGGCGTATCTCAGCTTTGACATGCCTTTGTCACTAAGCTTAATCAATTTCTAGTTTTTTTGTTTTTTGTTTTTTTGTGTGTGTTACTGAGAGATGTGTGAGAGACTGAAGGAAGATTGCAAAGTAGGAGAATCCTGAGCTGACCCTGTCCCATGGACACAGTGAGATAATAGATATATCTGTGCAATTAACTCAAAATGACCCAACGACAGGCAGAACAGACCTTCCATAGCTAATCACAGAGAGGAGGCCACATCAGCAAGGTAGAACGGGTGGAGACATAGTTAAGAACCAAAATTCCAGTGAGACTAATGTAAACAGGAAGGACCCTGCAAGCCAAGAGAAGGGAGAAGAAAATGCCACACTTAAAACCCTATGCACCAGGGACAGGCACAGGGAAGACAAACTTCCATAACAACTTGCTTTGAAAATCAATGGGTCTTAACTTAGGGAGCTTTAAAAATCAATAGCCTTACCTCCAGGAGAGCCAGAGGACAATAGAAAACTGAGTACCCACCTTTAAAGAGCCAGCAGAATAAATAACTCAGCTAATACAGCAAGGAAGCAGCAGTTCGAAAAATGCCTTGGGGATGTATGAAGATCTATTTACCAATCTCAGCATGTGTGCTGGAGGGGCAGAGACTTTTCAGGAGACATCTCCAAGAACAAAGGAGCTTGAGGGTACCATTTCTCTTCCTCTACTCTGGCCTAGATAGCTGGGCATTCGCAGTAACGAGTACTAACAGGCTCTACATATCTTGCTAGCTCTACGTGACCTGTCCTTGTGGTCACCTGTGGGTCAACTCCATCCAATCCTCCTGTCTTAGCAGGTGCACTTCCAATGCGCTACTATACAATGTGAGCAGCCATGGCAGGAACCTGCACCACTCGAAAGTGACTCCTAACCTGGAGAGGGGGAGATAACCCCACACACCAGCATGCCTGCAGTTCTAGCAGCTGAGTCATTTAACTGGCCACACAGGGAGAAAGCCCTGTCACTCAGTGCATTTACACCCATGGCAGAAGCTGATTGCTGACAAGTAGTCTGACTGCTGGTCCCACTCACCAAAGCCTCTGTGGGACCCCCAGGGAGTAAGCCTGCTGATGGATACATCCGGGCAGAGAGGATTTTTGCAGACAGCTAGCCAGAGTGTTGACTCTGCCCACCTAGATGCCCATGGAAGTCTCACCCTACACAGTGCACACATAGCAGGCAAAGCAGGTCACTGCAGTGACTGAGCTAAAGGCAATCATGGCTCAGTCACAACAGCAGAGTGCAGAGTCTACACAGGAGACAATCCTGAATTGCCTGTTTCTACTCAAGAAAGCATTATGCTACAGAGCCAAATTGGACCTCTTCTATGAAAGGCTAATTTCAAGACCAGGACACACACATGACCTATGTGATTTGTAATAACAAATGCAGAAATTAGACAGAATGAGGAGACAAAGGAATATACCTCAAATGAAAGCACAGGAAAAAAATCACAGCAAAAGAACTAAATAAAACTGAGATAAGCAGTATGCCTGATAAAAAAATTCAAAGTAATGGTCATAAAGACATTTGCTGGACTGGAAGGAAGATTAGATGAACTCAGATCCTCAACAAAAAGACAGAAAACATAAAAAAAAGAACCAGTCAGAGATGAAGAATTCAATAACTAAAAATAAACAAACAAAACATGACGGAATCAAGACCCAATTAGAGGAAGCAGAAGAAGAGATCAGTGATCTAGAACACAGGGTAATGGAAAGCAATCAAACTGGACAACGAAAGAAAAAAGAAGAAGACTGAAATTGAGAAAAGGTTACGGGAACTCAGTGACATCATCAAGTGCATTAAAGAGATCCCAGAAGGAGGAGAGAGGAGGCAGAAAACTTATTTGAAAAAGTAATAGCTGAAAAATTCACTAATCTGGGGAAGGAAACAGATATCCAGATCCAGAAGGCACAGAGACCCCCGCCAACAAAATTAACCTAATGATGTCCACATGAAGACACATAATAATTAAAACGGCTAAAAGTAGTGATAGAGAATTGAAAAAGTGGCAGAAGAAATAAAATAGTTACATACAAGGGAAATCCCAGAGGCTCTCAGCTGATTTTTCAGCAGAAACGTTGCAGGACAGAAGGAAGTGACATGATACATTCAAAGTACTGAAAGGAAAAACAAAAACAAAAGACAAAAAGCTGCAACTAAGAATAATCTATCAAACAAGGCTATTGTTCAGAATACAAGGAGAGATGGAGTGTTTTGCTGACAAACAAAAGTTAAAGGAATTCATCACCACTAAACCAGTCCCCATGGGAAATGTTAAAAGGACTTCTCTGAGTGGAAAGAAGAGGCTATATCTAGAACTAAGAAAATTATGAAAGGAGAGAAATTCATAGGTATAAGTAAACATGTAAGAAAGGTAGTAGATTAATCATTTATAAAGCCAGCATGGAGTTTAAAATGCAAAAGCAGTAAAATCAATTATAGCTAAAAAAATTAGTCAGGGGGTATAAAAATTAAAAGATAGAAAATATGACATCATATACATAAAATATGGAGGGGAAGTAAAAGTTTAGTGCTTTTAGGATGTGTTCAAACTTTGCCAACCATTACCTTAATATAGACTGTTATACATAGAAAATACTATATTTGAACTTAATGGAAACCACAGATCAAAAACCTATAAGCAATACACAAAAAGTAGAGAGAAAGAAATCAAAGCATTTCACTAAATAAATCTATCAAACTATATGTGAAGAAAAAACATCTCTATTTCTTAATTGAAGAAACATCTGTTTCTTAATATGGTTGAAATCATATTAAGCATCTTTTCTGACTACAATAGTATAAAATTAGAAATCAATTACATGAAGATATTTGGAAAGAACACAAATATATGGAGATCAAACAATATGCTATAAACATAAACGGAAACAACTAACAAAAATGTAAGTACATACCTATCAATAATTACTTTAAATGTAGATGGACTAAATGCTCCAAACAAAAGACATAGGAGGACTGAACGAATAAAAAACCAAAACCAAAACCAAACCAAACAAAAAGACTTGTCTATCTGTTGCCTATAAGAAATTCACTTCAGGGGCGCCTGAGTGGCTCAGTGGGTTAAAACCTCTGCCTTTCAGGTCATGGTCTCGGGGTCCTGGGATCGGGCCCCACATCGGGCTCTCTGCTGGGCGGGGAGCCTGCTTCTCCCTCTCTCTCTGCCTGCCTCTCTGCCTACTTGTGATCTCTCTGTGTGTCAGATGAATAAATAAAATCTTTAAAAAAAAAAAAAAAGAAATTCACTTCAGATCTAAAGACATGTAAGGTCAGACAGTGAAAAAGACATTCCATGCAAATGAAAGAGAAACAAAATCCAGGGTAACAATTTTTGTATCAGATAAAATAGGCTCTAAAACAAAGACACTAATAAGAGACAAAGAAGGGTACTATATAATGATAGAAGGAATAATATAAGAAGATATAACAATTATCCCTTTATCTATCATATATAGATGCACCCAACATAGGAACACTCAAGTACATAAAGGTATTGTTTATAGACATAAAGGGAGAAATTTGACAGTAATACAATAATACTAGGACACATGACACCCCATTTACATCAATGGATAGATCATCCAGACAGAAAGCCAACAAGGAAACAGTAGCTTTAGATGACATTAGACCAGATGGACCTAACAGATATATTCAGAACATTCTGTCCAAAAGCAGCAGAATACATATTTTCTTTAAGTGCTCACGGGACGTTCTCTAAAGTAGATCAAATGTTAGTCCACAAAACAGGTGTCAGCAAATTTAAGAAGATTGAAATCATATTAAGCATCTTTTCAGACTATAATAGTATAAAATTAGAAATCAATTACAAGAAAATATTTTGAAAGAACACAAATATATGGAGGTCAAACAACATGCTACTAAACAATGAATGGGCCAACCAAGAAATAAAGAGGAAATAAAAACAACAACAACAACAACAACAACAACACAGAGACCAATGGAAAAGGAAACACACTGGTTTAAAATCTTTGGGACACAGCAAAAGCAGTCCTGGAAGGGAAGTGTATAGCAATACAGGCCTACCTCAAGAGGCAAGAAAAGTTACAAATACACAACCTAATCTTACACCTACTGGAGCTAGAAAAAATGAAACAAACAAATGCAAACCTAGAAAAAAGAAGGAAGTGAAGATTAGAGCCGAAATAAATGAAATAGAGGCTAAAAAAGCAATAGAATGATCAATGAAACCAGGAGCTATTTCTTTGAAAACATAAACAAAACTAATAAACTTTTATCAAGACTCATTTAAAAAAAAAAAGGAGGACTCAAACAAAATCAGAAACAAAGGGGGAAAAATAACATCTGACACTAGAGAAATACAAAGGATTATAAGAGAATATTATGAAACATTATATGCCAACAAATTGGACAACCTAGAAGAAATGGATTAATTCCTAGAACATAAATCTTCCAAAACTGAATGAGAAAGAAAGAAAATTTGAACAGACTCATTGCTAGTAATGAAATTGGATCAATAATCCAAAAACTCTTAACAAATAAAAGTTCAGAACCAAATGGATTCACAGATAAATTCTACCAAACATTAAAGAACAGTTAACACCTATTCTCAAGCTATTCAAAAAAATAGAAAAGGAAGGAAAATTTCAAAAATCATACTGAGGCCAGAATTACCCTGATACCAAAACCAGATACTACAAAACAGAAAAAAAAAGAAACTATAAAACAGAAAAAAACACAACAAAAATAGAAAACCACAGTCTAATATCTCTGATGAACATAAATGCAAAAATCGTTAACAAAATATTAGCAAACCAAATTCAACAATACATTAAGAAGTCATTCTCCATGATCAAGAAGGATTTATTTTAAGAGATGCAAGAGTGGTTCAGTATTTCCAAATCAATCATTATGATACATCACATTAAAAGACTGAAGAGAAACATATGATCATCTTAATAGATGTAGAAAAAGAGCATTTAACAAAATGCAATATCCATTCATGATAAAAGCCCTCAACAAAGTGTGTTTAGAAAGAACATATCTCGACATTATAAAGGCCATATGGACAAAGCCGCAGCCAACATCATACTCAACGGTGAAAAACTGAGAGCTTACTCCCTAAAATCAGGAAAAAGACAAGGATATCCATTTTATCACTTCTATTTAACACAGTACTGGAAGTCCTTACTGTAGCAATCAGAGAAGAAGAAACAAAAGGCCTCCACATTGGTAAGGGAGAAGTTAAACTGTCACCATTTATAGATGGCCTGATCCTATATATAGAAAACCCTAAGGAGTCCACAAAACTATGAGAATTGATAAATGAATTCAATAAAGTTGCAGAATACAAAATTAATATACAGAAATCAGCTGCTTTTCTATACTCTAATAACAAAGTAGCAGAAAGAGAAATTAAGAAAGCAATTTCATTTATAATTGCACCAAAAAATAAAATACCTAGGAATAAACTGCACCAAGGAGGTGAAAGATCTGTGACCTGAAAACTATGAAACGTTGATAAAAAATTGAAGATGATACATACAAATGTAAAGATACTCCATACTCATGGACTAGAAGAACCAACATTCTTTAAAAGTACATAACATCTAAAGCAATTTACAGATTTAATGTAATCCCTATCAAATACCAATAACATTTTTTTTCACAGAATTTGAAGAAGTAATCCTAAAGTTTGCCATTTACAACAACATGGATGGACCTAGAGCATATTAAGCTAAGTAAAATAAATCAGAATAAGAAAAATACCATATGTTTCACTTACATGTGGAATCTAAGAAACAAAACTAATGAACAAAGAAACAAACAAACCAAAGAAAGAAAAGAAAAAGAAAAGGAGACACTTAAATGCAGAGAACAAATTAGTGGTTGCCAGTGGGAAGGAGGGTGGGGGATAGGTGAAATAAAGGGTATTGAGAGGTACAAACTTCCAGTTATATAAGAAATATCTCAGGGCGCCTGGGTGGCTTAGTTGTTAAGCATCTGCCTTCGGCTCAGGTCATGATCCCAGGGTCCTGGGATGGAGCCCCACATTGGGCTCAGCAGGAAGCCTGTTTCTCCCTCTCCCTCTCCCCTGCTTGTATTCCTTGCTCTCGCTGTCTCTGTCAAATAAATAGATAAAATCTTAAAAAAAATTATTTAAAAAAAAGAAAATATGTCACAAGATATAAATTACAGTATAAGGTATATAGTCAGTAATATTGTGATGGCATTGTATGGTAACACATGGTGACTACACTTATAGTGGTAAGCACCAAGTAATGTACGGATTTGTTGAATCAATCTGTTGTACACTTGAAACTAATATAATATTGTATTTTACTTATACATCATTAAGGGAAGGGATAAAAAAATTCCAGTGAGAGAGTTGTGACTGTTCCTTGCACTTAACATGTAGAGGCTACTGTAGGGTTATTAATTGGCCTCATTTCAATATTGTTGTTCCTTAGGGCATAAGAAGGCCCAAGGAGGGGGAGAGACAGAGAATGGCTGATGGGTGAAGCAGACAGAACATGCACAACATCTAAACTTGCTGTTTGTATGGGTGCAATTCATGGTGGCCCCAAGCAATGATAATAGCAATACCAAAAATGGCTGATCCCAGATCACCATAACAAATATAGTAACGCTGATGTTTGAAATATCATGAGAATTACCAAAATGTGACACAAGGGGAACAAAACACTTTACACAATATTGCCACAAATCTTCAACTTGGAAAAAACATAGTCTCTGCAAAGCGCAATAAATCAAAGCACAATAAAAGAGGTAGACCTGTATTTGAGATAGGCTTGACTCCATCTCACATCTCCTTTGGTGGGCACTGGACTTGGAGCTAATCTGAGAGTCATATTGACTGTTTCAGGGACATAACCCTGAATCTGGGCATTAAACCTCAATTTGCCACACCATTTGCAAAGCAGACGTCCTCACTGTCCTGAAGTTGTTAGGTCTCAAGTGGAGAGGTACTTCCCTCATGGCTGGGGACAGCCAGAGAAAGGAGCCGATAACATAGGGAAGTAGAGCCAAGAAGGAAACTCGAGCTCTGATGACATTATTTGAATTCTCAAATTCAGTCATGTCTGATGCAAGATCCACACCCTAGAGTTTTGAACTATATAAGATAATAAGTTTCATCTTTTTTCAATTGGCCTAGTTTGTTATATTTTGTTATAGTAATGAAAACAGTCTTGACTAATATAGTTGATTTACAGAAGATAAAAATATGATGTACTGGGCGCCTGGGTGGCTGAGTTGGTTGGGCGACTGCCTTCGGCTCAGGTCATGATCCTGGAGTCCCGGGATCGAGTCCCATATCGGGCTCCCGGCTCTGCGGGAAGTCTGCTTCTCCCTCTGACCTTCTCCCCTTTCATTCTCAGTCTCTCTCTCTCTAATAAATAAATAAAAAAATCTTTAAAAAAATATGATGTACCTACAGGATGCAATTAATATTAATTACTTAGAACTCCATCAAGGTATGGAACTGAAGTGCTGTGAGTTAGTAAAAGTATTTCACCTTCTGGAGACATCTGTGGATAAACTATAAAAGTATTCGATTAGAATGTTCTAGAGTCCCCCCACCCCTTTTTTTTTTTGACTTGACATCATTTGATCCTCTAGAATAAGTAGTCCAGTTACCATATTTCAAAAGTACCTCTATAAGTTGGTAATTGCAGAAAATTTAGTCACACCATATCACAAAAAAGGTTTATGTATATTACACAATAATCAGTAAACACAATTTGAACACCTTCCATTCATAAAGAATATTCTAGTGTATGGAAGGACTTCAAATGACTGCTCGCAGATGTTTGGGAAAAATAAAAAATAGATCAGAAAACTGCTATGTAAGCTAATGTCATTTTACATAAAAATAATAGTTGATCAATATTCTGCAAAGATAAAGGGACAGAAAAAAATTAAGATATACAAAAGATTTACATATCTACATCACCTGGGACAAACTGTCAACTGCATTCAGGGACCAATGTAACATTATGAATAAGAATTATATTTACAAATTATTTCAATTTATACTTTAAATTACAGAGACTTTTTCCCCTATGGTTTTACTTTAACTCTTGAAATAATGATTATGTCAGAATATGCCAAGTGAGAGAATTAAAAAGCCTTAATTATCCACTGAGAATAATAAATTGATATAATGTTAGCAACATTATATTTAGCAAATATAGTAACGCTGTTATACTATATAAATTCTACTTCTTTTGCTGGTTCATCTCCCTACCTATCCTGTTCCTCAGTCAAGTTAAGAAACATTCTAACCTGATCACTGTTTATTCATAGCACTTAGTTCTTAGTTAGATGACTGATTTCTGTGAACTTAGATTTTTTCAATACATTAGAAATATATGAAAAATTGGGAAGAGAGGAATAAACCCATCAGGAAAATTGCTGGACCAAATTCTTAATAACTTTTTGTTTGGTTAGTTGGTTATTTTGGCTAAGTGTCAGAGGTTATTTTTAGCACATAAATGAAGACTGTAGCATTCTGTTAAGGTAATGGTTTAATCTTGTGGTTCCTGGGTGGCTCAGTGGGCTAAACCCTCTGCCTTCGGTTCAGGTCATGATCTCAGGGTCCTGGGATCAAGCCCCACATTGGACTCTCTGCTCAGCAGGGAGCCTGCTTCCCCCTCTCTCTCTGCCTACCTCTCTGCCTACTTGTGATCTCTCTCTGTCAAATAAATAAATAAAGTTTAAAAAAAAAAGATAATGGCTTAATCTTTACCATATCCTAAAGCTTCTTAGTTTTAAGGATTCCCTTGAAGTTACCATTTGTGGTAATCTTTTCTCTCTCCATGCAGCCTATAGAAGACTATAACCTCTAACACATCCATGAAAATATATACCTCTTTGCTATAACTGCTAATATATTTCCACCAGATTTATGCTTCTTAGGAAATATGTTTTACTCAAGCAATAATTCTGAGGTGATATCAAAGGCTACAGAATGCATACAATACCAAGTCTTTAAAGTCAAAATAAACAGTTAATAAAGGATTCAAAAAGTCACATGCAAGATTATAGAAAGTTCTTAAAATGAAAAGTACAATGGGAACAATTTGCTAGGAAATGTTAAAACATACTATAAAATGAAGAATGTCACAGCAGTGGAATTGGTAATATGTGAGTAGATGGGTCAAAAGAAAATAGGGCTCAGAAAGAGATCCTTACATGGGAAATTTTGATGTGCTGCTTTTCAAATCATGAAGTACCTAGGATAACTGGCTGGCTACTTAGGAAGGAAGACATTCAATCTCTCAATCTTTATCCCAAATATATTATAACTCAATATAATAATTAAATAAAAAATTTAATATAACAGCAAAATATAGGTAGATATTTTTATAAGCTTGCAATAAAGGGACTTTTACACTATAACACCAAATCTGGAAACCAGGGTAAAATTTGATAGACATGCCACCAGAAAATGTTTAAAAATTATGAGTATCAATCCCTGAGCCCTGTCCAATAATTGTTAAAAACACATAAAAAGTCCCAAACAAGGCTAAAAGACAAATATCAGATTGAGAACATACTTGAAAAATATATGACAAATAAAAGTTTACTATTCATAATATATCAAAGAACTCTTTCAAACTATAGGAAAAAACAGTAAGACAAACAGCCATAAAAAACAAAGAACTTTGAGAGACAATGTTTACAAGGGAATATAATTGGCTAAGAAATAACAGTCATCAAAGAAATACTGGTATACAAAAACATGTTATCTCTTATCCATTTTGATCAACCAATACTAAGTCTTGAGTAGGCCTAGCATTAGCTAAAGCAGTGAGGACACAGGCTTGGTGCTATACTATTGTTGAGAGAATAAAATAATATTATATTTTAGAAGCTAATTTGGAAGTATTTGCTAAAATTTCTAAAGATACATGATCTGTGACCCAAAAAATTATATATGTAGTAGTAAATTCTAAAATTAAAAGTGGATAAGTTATTCATTGCTGTTTCTGATAGAGAAACACCTTCACATCAGTCAGTAATAAGTTAATTACCACAAAATGAAGCATGCATATAATCAGTAGCTTTGTACCAATTGAAAAGGGCTTTCAGAAATGTCTATTAGGAACTATAAGAAAATTTAAAAAATCCAGACATGTTTCTGTATATACATTTATAAAAAGATGTGTGAAAGGTTGCTTGCTAAAATTTAATTAGTGGTTTTCCTAGGCCAGTGAGATTGCAGGTATTATTTATTATATTACTTTCTTACAGAACGTTGTGTGTCATTGCGATTTAAATATAAATTGATATAATATTTTTTAAAGGTATAAAAAATATTGTATTTTAGAAACTAAGAAAATTGTGTAAATATATAAAACGAGCAAAAAAAAAATTGCTTGTCTGATACCTATACCTTGACAACTCTGTGTTAATGTGTGCTGCTGGACAATTTAGGGCTAGGATACATCGACTATTCATAATGATTCTGAATAACATCCAAAATAAGCCTCTTTAAATGTGGCTGTTATACACAATAGTACTCCATCACTTATAAAGCTGCTCTAGGACTCTGAAGAAGAGAATCATTTCTGCTAGATCTTTATTCATAGATGAAAGAAGCCTCAGCAGAAAACAAACGGATCTAGAACCTGACCAGAGAGCTCAGGGCCAGTAAAATGAGTTTTCATACATTGTTAAAAAAATGCCTGCTCCCTTATTTCTGATGATCTTTTCTGCTTGGAGCTCCAATAGAATACAGCCCTCTCCACTATGGCAGGGGTCATGTCCTTGTGCCACATTGTAGGGGCAGAGGGGAGGAAAAATAAAAGGCTAATTTAACACCTGGAGGAAAGGGTAGTGGGAAGCTTCCATTCTTTCCTCTTCAGTACATCACATGTGTTTATCAGATGAGACAACAGGGATAGAATGACACAGTGCTTGCATGACAAGAAATAGTTGCCCTACTTGCAACCATGCCCAAAAGAGATTTCTTCCTGCTAGCAAGTGGTAGCTGCCCCTGTGAGTGAGCTCTAAGACTTCCATCAGAGTCCTCAGAGAGGAACATTCCTGCTGGTCAGGTTTGGGAATCCTCTGACTGACAAAGGCTCTAATGTCAAGAATGATAAGCCCTAAAATACATGCTAATCCTACAACTTACTCTGAGAAAAATATAATTTGTATCTGTGCAACATGAATCCAATTTACACCTGGCAATATCCTAATGCATACAGAATAGTAAAAGATCTTCAGTGGTACATGACCATTGATTTTTTACCTTTCATGAAAATATGCAAATGGTTTCCTACAAGTGGATACCTGATAGCCTTTTTTAGGGACACATTTCACATGTGGCACTTAGCATTCCCATTTTCACACTCTAATAAATATGGCTGCAATTTATCCAGAGCGTTTTATTTGGCTCTTATAATATGTATGTGTCTTTAGAAGGTAAATGAACACAACCCTAGGATTTGGGATGAAATAAAAATTGATACTGATTCAGAGCAGCTTCCCCTTATTCCTGGGTTGTCAAGACACGTTCCTAGAAAGTTTAGTGTCTCTTGTTTTTTTCCTGCTTGAAATCACTTAATGCTCCCTGTTGTCATGGGGGATGTGGGGGTTATCTTGACTGAAGGTGGTTTGTGCTAGGAGGGCTAAAAAAGGAGCTTCTCACAGGACTGCTGGGCTCACCAATATCAAAAGCATAAGGCAACTGAACTCTTCTCTTAAGGGTCTGCCTGTGTTGTTAAACCTGAAAGAGCTGCTAATCCTAAACTAATCCTTCCCTTCCAGGGGATATGCCTATTTTGTAATGCTGCTGCAGAAGCCCATGTTCCATGTTTCAAACTAGTCTTCAACTGTAAATATAAATGAGCAACCAAGAATCCCAAGACATACAAATGAGGAAAATCAAGAGCTTAACAGAAGAGAAAAAAAACAAGATGACCAGAGATAATGAAGACTGCAGCAGAGAATTTAAAGTATTCCTGTTTTTCAAGACTTAAAAGGATATTGCATCATTTTTTAAAAAGGTTGTTACTTGAAAATATTATCTTCTTCTATCTATCCATCTACCTATTGCTTCCATTAATGCCTTTTGAGAAAGAGACAATCAAAAAATAAGAATCATCAGAATTAAAAAAATATCATTGGTATTCACAAACATTCAGTAAACATGTTACAAAATAGAATATACATGGCTAAAAACCATATCCTAGATCTGAACAATAAAAATTAAATCAAAGGAAAAAAGAAAGAGAGAAGAGAAAAAAGTAAGGTATAGAAGATAAATATAGAATATACATATATGTCTAAAGATGTCACAGGAAAAAGGTTAAAGCATAGAAATAATAAAATAAAAATTCTTCACTGAAGATACATGTAAATATGTACATTTTGCCCATTAACTATAGAGAAAAACCTAAAATAACAAAACAAATATTAAAACAATTAACTATATAGATGGGGATGAGAATGAAGATATTGGTGATGATAAACACATTGGCAAATTCTTGTAAAATTTTAGAAATCCAATTTTAAAAGAAATCTTTTAAGTTTGGAGAAATTGAAACAAAACATCACAAAAATAGGCTACCTAAGAGTATGTTTCATAACATATTAACTTGCTTAATTTCCCAGAAACTTGGAAGTTTCCCAGAATTCCCTTACTTGTATATTTCAGATTAGAGTGGGCCACAAGGAAGATTTCCAGGGATCTGAAAGAAGGATAAGAAGCAAGAGCCATTTTACAGCTCAACAACTGTTGCTGATCTGCTGACTTGCTTCCTTGACATGAAGGAGCAACTAAGCCTACAACTGTTCTACCTCCCCCTGGATCCTCCTATAGCTTGGTGGCTCCTGGGCCAGGTTATGTGTTTACTTCTGATAAACAACAACAACCACCACCACCACCACCATCCAGCTTCTGCTGGATACTCTCATTACTAAGGTCAAAGATGAACCTGAGTTTCAATTTGTCCTTGTGAGGTTCTAACCACTGCTTGTGGGTTCAAGTCTACTTATGACCTCTTCTTGCATACCTTCTCTAGAGAATTCAAACTTCAGCGTCAGCTAGATACAGCTTTACAGAGACTGCTTAACTGGTTTCCACAAAGTGTAAGCTTACTCTCTTACTAAATCCACACCTCCTCCTGTTTCTGTTTTTCTGGTTGATCCTGGACTAATACAAGAAGTGTCTGATTGGCATGAATTTGGATCTGCAGCATGTGTGTATGTGTGTTGGGGGGGGGGGTGTGATTATTTCAGAGCCAGAATGCCATACTCAATCAGAATGTCATTTCAGTTTAAGGGAAAATAAACTAATTTTTTTAAGATTTTATTTATTTGTTTGTTTGTTTGTTTGTTTGTTTATTTGACAGAGAGAGAGAGAGAGAGAGAGAGAGAGATCACAAGTAGGCAGAGAGGCAGGCAGAGAGAGAGGGGAAAGCAGGCTTCCCGCTGAGCAGAGAGCCCGATGCAGGGCTTGATCCCAGGACCCTGAGATCATGACCTGAGTCGAAAGCAAAGGCTTTAACCCACTGAGCCATCCAGGCGCCCCAATAAACTAATTTTTTTAACACAGGAATCTCAGGAAATTTATTACCTCAGGACTCCTGAAACATAAGCTAAGCAAAATTAAATGCAAAGGTACACTCCCACACACACACACACACACACACACCACATAAAGAAAGGAGAAAGAGAGAGAGAGAAGGAAAAAGGGGAAAAAAAAGACCGTGGAACTAAATTTAAGTTTATGTCCTAGTTTTATGATCAAGCCCCATGAACATGTTTTCAAGAGGACAGTATTCACCATTAAGCAACTATATGATCAAAATCTGGAAATATGATTATGATGCACAGCTGCTAAGAAAAATATTTATTATCTAATTTTTAAGAATTATTTATTTATTTGAGAGAGAGAGAAAGAGAGAGAGCCTGAGTGGGGGGTGGGGAGGGGCAGAGGAAGAGGGAAAAGCAGATCTCCCACTAAGCAGGGAGCCTGATGCAGGGCTAGATCCCAGAATCCGGAGATCATGACCTGGGCCAAAGGCAGATTTTAACCAACTGAGCCACTCTGGTGCCCCAATCATCTTTTTTTTTTTTAATCTAAATAAACAAAAAGGAAACTCGAGGAAAAGAAAAAAAAATCCACAGATCATAGATGAAAAAAGCTAAATGTGTTATGACTTGAAGCAATTAATAGGGCATACCAGAATTTTCTGGAAAAACAAGAATATACATATAACAGTAAAGAAACTGAAGATGAATAAGAGGGCCTACTGAGAATATGAAGTCATGTTATTTGTAATTTTTATTTAATTTATAATAGGTTCTAGCTGTAATAATTATCTCATGATGAATTTTTTCTTCTTAAAAATGTTTTGTCACTTATAAGAATTTTGCCTTTCTCTTATTTTGCCTTTGTCTTACTATTTTTAAATCTAGATTTCTGTATGAAAATATATTCTTATCTTTATTTTTTATTTATTTTTCAAATTTTTATTTAATTCTAGTTAGTTAACATACAGTGTAATATTGGCCTTGAGCAGAATTTAGTGATTCATCATTTATACATAACACCCAATGCTCACAAGTGCCCTCCTTAATACCCTTCACTCATTTAGGCCATCCTCTTCCCACCTCCCTTCCGTCAACCCTCTGTTCTCTATAGTCAAGAGTATCTTAAATTTGCTTCCCTTTTTTCTGTCTTCACCTATGCTCATCTGTTTTGTTTCTTAAATTCCACATATAAGTAAAAAAAAAAAATTCCACATATAAGTAAAGTCATATGGTATTTGTCTTTCTCTGACTGACTCGTTTCACTTAGCATAATACACTAGTTCCATCTATGTCATTGCAAATGCCAAGATTTCATTCTTTTTGATGGCCTAGTACTATATATATACATACCACATCTTCTTTACCCATTCATCAACTGATGGACATTTGGGTACTTTCCATATTTTAACTATTGTTGATAATACTGCTATAAACATCAGGTTGCATGTGCCCCTTCAAGTCAGTATTTTAGTACCCTTTGGGTAAATACCTAGTAGTGCAACTGCATATAGTAGAGTAGTTCTTTTACTTTTTGAGGAACCTCCATAATGTTTTCCAGAGCGGCTGCACCAATTCGCATTCCCACCAACAATGTAAAAATGTTCCTCTTTTTCTGTATCCTCACCAAAATCTGTTGTGTTCTGTGTTGTTAATTTTAGCCATTCGGACAGGTGTGAGGTGGTATCCCATTCTGGTTTTGATTTGTATTTCCTTGATGTGAGGGATGTTGAGCATTTTTTTATGCATCTGTTAGCCATCTGGATGTCTTCTTTGGAAAAGTGTCTAGTCATGTCTTCTGCCCATTTCTTAACTGGATTATTTGTTTTTTTAGGTTTTGAATTTAATAAGCTCTTTATAGATTTTGGATACTAAGTCTTTAATCTTATGTAATTTGCAAATATCTTCTCTCATGCTTTAGGATACTTTTTAGTTTTGTTGATTGTTTCCTTCACTGTGAAGAAGTTTTTTATCTTGATGAAGTCCCTGTAGTTCATTTTTGCTTTTGTTTCCCTTGCCTCTGGGGATGTGTTTAATAGAAATTGCTATGGCTGAAGTCAAAGAAGCTCCTACCTGTCTCCTCTTCTAAGATTTTGATGGTTTCCTGTCTCGCATTAGGTGTTTCAGCCATTTTGAGCTTATTTTTGTGTATGGAAAAGAAAGTGGTCCAACTTTCTTCTTCTGAATGATCCTGTCCCATTTTCCCAACACCATTTATAGAACAGACTGTCATTTTTCCACTGGTTATTCTTTCCTGCTTTGTCAAATATCAGTTGACCATATAGTTGTGGGATTCATTTCTGGGTTTTCTATTCTGTTCCATTGGTCTATGTATCTGTTTTTGTGCCAGTACCAAGCTGTTTTGATGACTTCAGCTTTGTAATATAGCTTCTAGTTCAGAATTGCATTGCCTCCAGCTTTGTTTTCCTTTTTCAAGATTGCTTTGGCTATTTGGGATCTTTGTGCTTCCATACAAATTTTAGGATTGTTTATTCTAGCTCTGTGAAAAATGGTGGTGGTATTTTGCTAGGGATTGCTTTAAATGTGTAGATTGTTTTGGGTAGTAAAGACATTTTAACAATATTTTTTCTTCCAATTCATGAGCACAGAATGTTTTTCCATTTCTTTGTGTCCTCTTCAATTTCTTTCATGAGTATTGTATAGTTTTCAGAGTTCAGATCTTTTACCTCTTTGGTTAGGTTTATTTCTAGTTATCTTATGGCTTTTGATGCAATTGTATATGGGATTGATGCCTTGATTTCTCTTTCTCCTTCTTCATTATTAGTGTATAGAAATGCAACAGATTTCTACATTGATTTTATATGTTGCCACTTTGCTGAATTCTTGTATCAGTTCTAGCAATTTTTTGGTAGAGTCAGGTTTTCTGAATAGAATATCATGTTGTATACTAATAGTGAAAGTTTGACTTCTTCCTTGACAATTTGGATGCATTTTATTTCTTTTTGTTGTCTGACTGCTGAGACTAAGACTTTCAGGACTATGTTAAATAACAATGGTGAGAATGGACATCCCTGTTTTGTTCTTGACTGTTCTTGACTAGAGGAAAAGCTCTCAGTATTTTTCCCCATTGAGGATAATATTATCTGTGGGTCTTCCATATATGACATTTATGATGTTGAGGTATGTTCCTTTTATCACTACTTTGTTGAAGGTTTGAATGTTGTGTTTTGTCAAATGCTTTTTCTGCATCTATTAAAGGATCATATGGTTCTTATCCTTTCTTTTATTAATGTGGCATATCATGCCGATTGATTTGAAAATATTAAACTACCCCAGTCTCTCAGGAATAAATCCACTTGATCATGATGAATAAATCTTTTAATGTAATATTCAATTTGATTTGCTAGTATCTTGTTGGGAATTTTTGCATCCATGTTCATCAGGGACATTGAGTTGTAATGCTTTTTAGTGGGATCTTTGTCTGGTTTTGAATCAGATAATGTTGGTCTCACAGAAGGAGTTTGGAATTTTTCCTTCCATTTATATTTTTTGGAATAATTTGAGAAGAATAGGTATGAACTCTCCTTTAAGTGTCTGGTAGAATTGCCCTGGGATGCCAACCAGCCCTGGACTTTTGTTGTTGGGAGATTTTTGATTACTGATTCAATTTTTTTGCTGGTTATGGGTTGTTCAAATTTTCTATTTCTTCCTGATTCAGTTTTGGTAGTTTGTAAGTTTCTAGGAATATATCCATTTCTTCCAGATTGCCCAATATATTGGCATATAATTTTTCATAATACTATCTTATTGTTCGCATTCTGCGGCTTTGGTTGTAATCTCTCTTTTGTTCATGATTTTATCAATTTGGGTCATTTCTTTTTTCTTTTTGATCAAATTGGCTAGGGGTTTATCAATTTTATTAATTCTTCCAAAGAACCAGTTCTTAGTTTTGTTGATTCGTTCTATTGTTTTCTCTATATTATTTATTTCTTCTATCTTCATTATTTTCCTTCTTCTGCTGGCTTTAGGCTTTATTTGCTGTTCCTTTTCTAGCTCCATTAGGTGTAAGTTTAAATTGAGTATTTGAGACCTTTCTTGCATCTTGAGGAAGGCCTGAATTGCAATGTACTTCCTCTTAGGACCGCCCAACGATTTTGGACTGTCATGTTTCCATTTTCATTTGCTTCCATGTATTTTTTTTTTTAATTTCTTCTTTAATTTCATGGTTAACCCATTTATACTTCAACAGGATTTCCTTTAACCTTAGTGTATTTGGGGGCTTTCCAATTTGTGTGTGCGCACGCACACGTGTGTGGTTTATTTCAAGTTTCATAGTGCTGTGGTCTAAAAATATGCATGGTATGCTCTCAGTCTTTATGTACTTGTTGAGGCCAGATTTGTGAATGAATATGTGCTCTATTCTGGAGAATGCTGCATGTGCACTCAAAAAGAATATGCATTCTTCTGTTTTGGATGAAATGTTCTGAATCTATCTGTTAAGTCCATCTGGTCCAATGTGTCATTCAAAGTCATTGTTTCCTTGTTGATTTTCTGCTTAGATGTTCTGTCCATTGCTATAAATGGGGTGTTAAAGCCCCCTACTATTATTGTATTGTTAACAATGAGTTTATGTTTGTTATTAATTCATTTATATATTTGGGTCTCCCTAAATTGGGGGCATAAATATTTATAATTACTAGATCTTCTTATTGGATAGACCCCTTAATTATGATACAGTGCCCTTCTTCACCTCTTGTTACAATCTTTAAAGTCTAGTTTGTTTGATGTAATCAACCAGTTTTCTTTTGACATCCATTAACATCATAAATGTTTCTTCATCCCTTCATTTTCAATCTGCAGGTGTTGTTAGGTCTAAAATGAGTCTCTTGTAGACAGTGTATAGATGGGTCTTGTTTTGTTTGTTTTTTTGTTTGTTATCCATTCTGATATCATATGTGTTGTTTTTTTTTTTTTTTTTTTTAAGATTTTTATTTATTTATTAGAGAGCAAGAGACTGAGAATGAGAGGGGAGAAGGTCAAAGGGAGAAGCAGACTTCCCGCAGAGCCGAGAGTCTGATATGGGCCTTGATCCCGGAACTCCGGGATCATGACCTGAGCCGAAGGCAGTCGCTCAACCAACTGAGCCACCCAGGCGCCCTCATATGTGTTTTTATTGGAGCATTTAGTTCATTTACATTCAGAGTGATTACTGATAGATATGAATTTAGTACCATTGTATTACTTGTAAAGTCATTGTTTCTGGAGATGTTCTCTGTTCCTTTCTAATCTTTGTTGCTTTTGGTCTTTTTTTCCCCACTCAAGAAGTCTCATTTCTTATTTCTTGCAGGCCTGGTTTAGTGATCACAAACTCCTTTTGTTTTTGTTTGTCTGGGAAACCTTTTATCTCTCATTCTATTCTGAATGACAGTGTTGCTGGATAAAATATTTTTGGCTACATATTTTTTTCCCATTCAGCATGTTGAATGTAGCATGCCACTTTCTTCTGACCTGACAGATTTCTGTGGAGATATCTGCTGGTAACCTGATTTGTCTTCCCTTGTAGGATAGGGATTTCTTTTGCCTTGGTGCTTTCAGGATTCTTTATTTCTGTATTTTACAAATTTAATAATGATGTGTTTTGGTGTTGGCCAGCTTCTGTTGATTTTGATGGGAGTTCTCTATGCCTCCTGGATTTAGATGTCTGTTCTTTTCTCCAGATAAGGGAAATTTTCAGTTTATAATTTGCTCAAATAAACCTTCTGCCCCCTTTCCCTCTCTTCTTCTGGGACTGCTATGACACGAATATTATTAGACTTTATGGAGTTGCTGAGTTCCCGAAGTCTACACTCATGATGTAATATTTTTCAACTTCATTATTTTCTGTAATTTTATCTTTATATCACTCATTCATTCCTCTGCTTCTTCCTCCTTGTAGTGATTACATTCAGTCCCAGTTTTGTATCTTGGTTATAGTATTTTTTTTTAATTTCAGCCTGACTACTTTTTAGGTCTTTTATCTCTGCTTTAAGGGTCTCTCTGGTTTCTTCTATGCTTTTCTCAAGTCTAGCTAGTATCCTTATGATTGTTGTTTTAAATTCTAGTTCAGGCATATTACTTATATCTATTTTTATTAGCTCCCTGGCCATGATGTCTCCTTGTTCTTTATTTTGGGATGAATTCCTCTGTATTGGCATTTTGTGCAGGTCTCTGTCTTTTCTGTGTTAGGAAAGCCTGTGCCTAGTTCTATTTCCACGAGAGCTGAAGCTTTGCAGCACTCTATGATCAGTGTGTGGGTATGAAGGCAGGGTGGGGTTGGGGCAGTTGTGCTGGTCTTCTGGGGGAGGAACTTACTGCAGTTCTGGCTCTCAATCACACCTGTCCTATTTAAAAAGGCTCCTGCAGAGTACTGTGGGGTGGGGTTTGATATAAGCGGCTCAAACCTCTACTGTGGCACTGTGCCACTTGCTGATGTCCCTCTGTGCTGATGGGAGGGGTGAAAAATAGTGTTGGCCTGCTTTCTTCCCTGGAGATGGGAGTTTGCACTCACCACTGTTCAGGTAGTCCTCACAGACGAGCAAACAATCTCCCCTCTTGTGTCCCAAGCTCCTGCAAGATCCGTGCCTTCACCCTGTTTGTGTTGGTACTGTCTGCTTACCCAGCAGCAGCACAGTGCACCTGTGTTTTATCCCAGGTGCAGGACTGAGTTTCGAAACTACAGATTTTAGGGACCCCATGTGGCATGGACTGTGTTGATCCTCTGGTGGAGGGTCTGGCTGTGCTGTGGCTGGTACTGGTTTGTCCCAGAAAAGCACTCTTATGAACCGTCCACACAGGGGCTTGGATTTTATGGTAAAGCATAGCAAAAAGCAGGCATCCAGGCTAGCTGCCATCAGCGGTGTCTCTGCTCAAATGTTAAAGAACAAGGCAGCTCAATGGCTCCTGAAGGCTCTTTTGTCCCCTTTGAAGCAGTGCCACCTCTCCTAATGCACTCCAAGAGGGGGAACTATCTCTTGTAGTGCAACCCAGGAGATTCTCAAAGCACACTGTCCACTCCTGGGCTTCTGCTCTCCTCCACAGGAGCACCTCTAGGCCCGCCAGCCTCCACCTGACAATGGGCAGACTTTTAAAACTTTAGCTTTGACCTCTGCTGCTTGTAAAAAAACTTGCAGTAATCACCTCCTCTCATTTTCCCTGTCAATGGTTTTGGAGAAATATTTTTCTCATGCAATCCGCTATGTGCTATTTTCTTTCTCTCTCTCTCTCTCTCTCTCTCTCTTTCTTTCTCCATGATCACAGAACCCTCCCCTCCGCAGCACCATCAGTTCTTTTCTCCTCCAAATAACATCACTGTACCTCCTACCTTCCACAATGTGGCCTCTTCTCTCCCTCTAGTTGTGCAGTTTGTTCTCTCAGAATTCAGATCGATTTTCTGGGTGTTCAGAATGATTGGATAATTATCTAGCTGTGTTCTAGGGACAAGGCAAGCAAAAGGTCCTTTTATACTCCCTGTATTCTTGTTTTTAAAATGAAGGCAGGGCCTCTACTTGCATTGAAATCATTCCATCCTTACTTCCTAAAATAATGCCTAGCACATAGTCATTACTTGATAGATATTTTTGGAATTAATTTTAAAAACATAGGAAGATTGAGTTTGCTATTTAGACAACAGTGGTACATTGGGACTTTTAGGATACAGTTCACCAATTATTAATGGAAATAAACTTAAGGCCATTAAGAAACACAATTAAAATTTTAATAACTTCCACTTCTTAATGTTTCCTTGAATTTTTTTAAATTTATGAATTTTTGAGAACTAAATAATTTTATTTTTGAAACTAAAACAAAGCATTGGCATTAAAGTAAAGCTGTCATTCTTGTTTTCTTTGGTTACATTTACATAAAATAAAACATATCCATTTTTATAATCAGAGAAAAAAATTAAACATTAGTTAAAAAAAGAAAAACTTCCATATATAATTATACAGAAAAAAATTGTATTATTAATATTAAATAAAATTGAAAAAGTTGTAACATAATATGAATCTGAATTTTAAAAATGCCTCATATTGGTACATGCATTTCTGGAGGGATACACACCAAGTTACTTTTGAGTTCATTTGAGAAGTGAGATTGTACCTCAGTGTAACTCGTAAAAGAAAAAGGCTGAATTTTTACTATACCTTTCTTTTATTTTCCTTTTCAATGGCTACAACTTCATTTTCTAATACATATAAAATATTAAAAAAGTAAAACTCATCCCTTCTTGCCTTTGAGAACATCTATCCAGCAATTCCTTCCTCTATCTACATCATGTGTTTCTCTTTCTACTGAACCATTTACCTCAGCTATTAATTTTCCAACATTAGAAACTAACAAAATAAATGAATAAACTCCACTGCCCCACTAATTTATTCCCTTCACATCAAAAGTTGTTACAAGGTTTTTCATTTTTATTGTGTTCCCCAGTCACCACCTCCAATCCTCTTTTGAACCCACAGCAAGCATGCTCTCATAATCCTCCCCTCACCCCCCGCCGACCTCCACATAACTCTTTTGCCAAGATCAACAGTGACCTCCAAGTTATTATAACTCATGGGCCATTCTCCAAACTATCTTACCTCTTTCAGCAATACCTCTTTCAGCACAGTCAATCCCTCCTCCTCCTTGAAATATTCCATTTTCTTGGTGTGCAAGGCTCCATACTCAACTTGGCTTTCTTCCTATACAACAGATTTATTTTCCTCTATCTCCTCTGTTAGCTCCTCCTCATTTCCCCAATCGTTTAGCTTTGGGTCTGTCCTTGGACTCTTCCCTAGCTACATGGATTCCCTTGGTGATCTCCTCCAGGGTCACAGCTTAAATATCAACTATGTGCTCAGGACTCTCAAAACTGTATCTTCAGTCATCCTGGGATAACTTCTCTTCTCTTATGACATTTATCCAATCCTTTTACACATTCTAACAACCCAATTCCCAAAATGTATTCAAAATCTGACCATTTTAGTCCTCTAATCATAGCATCTGGGTCAAAGTCACCAGTGGCATTCCCCTGGATGGTTTTAGTAGCCTCCTAACTAGTTCCTTACTTGGATCCTTCCACTTAAAGGCTACTATCCACTCAACAAACATTAAGTCAGATCACATCAGTCTCCTGCATGAAATCTTCAATGACTGTCCATTCCACTCAGAATAAAAATCAAAAGTCCTTATAAGACCCTCTTCCACCTATCTGACCTCTTCTCTCCTTTTTCTCCTCTTGGCTTTTATGCTCAAGATTCACTGTCTTGCTGTTCCTTGAATACAACTGGCTCTTTACTATCTCAGGACTTCCCTGATCAACATATTGGAAATTAAACCATTTTCCTCACCAAACTCCTACATTTCTGATCTCCTTTCCTGATGTACATTTCCAACATGTATCACCTGACATAACATACCATCCCTTTCTTTTGTTGATAATCTATTTCCTTTCATTATAATTTAATACAATTTAAATAATAATTTAATTCCTTACCAGGAGATAAGGAATTTTTTTTTGTTTATTAATGTATTTAGTATCTAGAACTGGTGCCTATGAAATATATATATGTGTATATATACATATATGTATATATACATATATATATATATATATATATATATATATATATATGATTGATGCCCATTAAGTATCTGCTTAAATAATAAATAACTGAATGAACTGACAAGCAATCATGCCTGAGAGAGCCAGAACATTTTGAAAGCTGAGGTCCAGAGCCAGTTACCTGGGAACCAGGAAGGAAAAGGCAGGATCAGCAGTTCAAAAGGAAGCTAGGGGCAGTTGGGTTAATGTGCATAATAAACATTAATGGGCTAGTTGTGATTCAGTGCCAGGCACAATAATTTTTTGATAGAGCCAGTAGGAGGGAGATTTTCAGATTGCTTTATGAATTATAAGAAAGGTTATAAATTCCAATTATAAAAGACTTTAATTCCTTTTGTCAGTCATGAGAATTACAACAAATAAGTTCATCCTTAGCATTGCCACATATACTTTATCCTCCACACCTCCACACCAAGGTGGTTTTTACAGCTTGGATGCTTTCTTCCACATGTCCTCTGCTTTGTCTTCTCTGGCCTATCTTTTCCTCTACTCTCCTCAGTCATTGCAAGAGCTCATTCAGTGTTGCTTCTCATACACATTTTAATCCACCATCTTTATTTTTTCCATATTCCAATATCAAGTAAACTACCCAAGCCACAAGCATGAATGTTTTTTCCTTGGCTGATTTCACTTTTCCTTTTTCCAGCATGTGCCTTCTATTAGACCAGTGCTATCCTCTCATGGATTCTTATAAATTTCCCATCTCCTGATTTTCAGGCAGTATAAATTATATGTCAAGAATAACATATTCCTGGGACGCCTGGGTGGCTCAGTTGATTGAGCAGCTGCCTTTGGCTCAGGTCATGATCCCGGCGTCTTGGGATCGAGTCCCGCATCGGGCTCCTTGCTCCGCAGGGAGCCTGCTCCTCTCTCTGCCTCTGCCTGCCTCTCTGCCTGCTTGTGTTCTCTCTCTGTTAAATAAATAAATAAAATTTAAAAAAAAAAAAAAGAATAACATATTCCTGCTTTCATTTTCTTTTTTTTTTTTTTAAGATTTCATTCATCCAACAGAGAGAGACCACAAGCAGGCAGAGAGGCAGGCAGAGAGAGAGGGGGAAGCAGGCCCCCCGCTGAGCAGAGAGTCCGATGTGGGGCTCAATCCCAGGACGCTGAGACCATTACCCGAGTCGAAGGCAGAGGCCTCAACTCACGGAGCCACCGAGGCGCCCCTCATTTTCTATATGGAAATGTCCTAGTGAACAATAGTTGGATGGAACACACACACACACACACACACACACACACACACACACACACACTCACTCATATCCTATAATCTATAATCACTGGACCAAACTGTGTCACTAAACAGGTAAATGGAATGGAGATAACACACCATAAAATTATCATTGAAAGAAAGGAAGTGAGGAAGAAAGGAAGGCAGGAAGGCAAGCTTATAAATGTTCATAACCTTTTGTAAATTACAAAATAATATGCCCAGGTTAAATTCTTCATTATATTTGATTAAATGATATTGCTATAATAAGTATGGATATTTCAGTTGGAATAAATTAACGTTTCTTTCTTACGGTTTAGAAACTTGCAGAAGGCAGGGGCGAGTAGGAATAAGAAGCAATTAAAATAGCATTAAGTTTATAAATGCTAACTATAATGAGATTGCTATTTGATTTCCCTTAGCACATAAAATGTAGAGGAAAATTCTATCTGTGAAACATTTTTAAAAAATCATAATCAACCTTTATCTAGTTCTATTCATTTCATGAAGTAGATAAAATATTTTTCATCAAGCACATAACAGTGAGACACAGCAATGCTCCTATAAGGAATATTGTTCAATGCTTTATTGCCCAATTGAGAAAACAGACATAAAACATTGCATATAATATCATGTTTTATGGTTTAAAAGCAATTTCTCAAAAATACAACAAATCTATAGAGAAAATTTAAAAATCATATCTATCATTTACTTGTGCCAAATCAATTTCCTATAGTGAATAGAAAAAAAAGATACAATAGTAACTATTCTAAGTTAAAAATATGTATGTTTAAGTTTAATAGCCAGTTAAGCCACAAGTTTAGATATTTTTTAAAGTGTGATAAGAGTATGTTGTTGCTTTTCAACAAAAAATGTTTCCCCAAGTCTTTCTATATCTTATTAAAGTAGTTGATAGTTGCACTAAAAAATGTTATTTTGTAGCTTTGTCCTCAGATTTCTTCATCTGAAAAATCTAAATGCAACCTTTCAATGACACAAAATAAAATCAATAGCTCTTATAGTTCATCATATATTTATAAATGTTTAAAGAAAGACTACACCAAATTAGTAAATTTGCTCTAGAATATTGTCTGTACTATAGAAGTTAGGCAGTTTGGGTTCAATCCAAGAGTGTGAGAGGAGAAAATAATGTACAATAGCAACTTCAAGGTCAGGTAATGAGTCATGATGTAACTTCGCTTTAAATATTTAAATTGCCATATATATGGATTCATCTTTTGGCAATCAATTTATTCCCCTTTAGATATATGCATATTTCTTATCTGGAATCTGTGACTTTTGAAAAAATTCTCAAATCTCATCAAGCTAAACTCAGTAGGCTTACCCATAAAATATGTTGTAAAGGCAGGGAAAAGGATGCTAGGATAGTAGGATCATCCTACTATTTATTTGCTGAGAACTCCTCCAACCTTCCTATCTATAATTCTTTGGAAAAGACAACAGACCTTAACAAGAATGTCCAATCCAAGTATTATGGGAATAATAAAACAGTTCACTGGAGATAAAGACAGAAAAGGCAAAGCAGCAAACATGAGTCAAATATTTGAATCTGATAGGCCAGTTATAAGTAACCTAATTTGAAGAAAGTCAGAGTTTTATGATTAAGGAACAGCTGAATATATTAGAATGGCCCAAGCAATGAGCAAGTAAGCGGTAACTAGAATTTCTAGTCACTAGAGTTTTTCCTTAGGGACTAGACACCTGTGATGGTTTATGTGTGTCAATCTGACTGAATCTCAGAGTTCCCAGATATTTGGTCAAACCTTATTCTGGTTGTACACATAAGGATATTTCTGGATGAGATTAACATTTGTATTGGTAGACTGACTAAAGCAGACTGACCTCTCCAATATGGGTGGGCCTTTGTTCAATTGTTGAAAACCCAAATAAAACAAAAATACTGAGTAAATGAGAATGTTTCATGCCTGACTCTTTGAACTAGAACACTGTTTCTTTCTGGCTCTTCCTGGGTCCTAAATCATCCACTCTTCAGATTTAAACTTATACCACTGGCTCCCTTGAATCATCTCTATCTTGTCCACTGCAAATTTTGGCATTTGTTAGCCTCCATAATCATGTGAGTCAATGCCTTATGATATAATAAAAATAATATATAATTATAATACATATTATATAAAATTATATTATATATTATATATAACATTATGTATATATTTTTCTTTGTTTCCCTGGTATAATGTTCTTCATAGTCTAGGAGCTTAGAGATCAAGAGAGAATATTTGCATAAAAATTCGTGATATGAAATATGTGAAGAAAAAAAGTCATGCCAAATGGGTTTATCCGTTCAAAGAACCCGGAACCACTTACAGCAGGAGAATAATGGTATTTAACTTTTGATGTTCTGGGTTAACATGCTATTACCATAATACTGATAGCCATAAAGCATATAGCTTAAAAGAAAATTCAAAGGAAGAACTCAATCATCAGTGAATGAAAAAGGTCAAGTCATGCAGGACACAGATTTACAAAGCCTAACTCAGCTTGGTCAATAGAAGATAAAATATTTTGGACGTCAGGTATTAATGGTAATAAATTAGTCACATGAACCTCAGCACTTAAAGAAATATAGGACTGGAAGTTCCACTCACTAAAAAAAACTTTTTCATTTCAGTAGGGCAAGATGTTCTACTTAAAACTAATATGTTTCTCACTGCCCATGGTATGTTTTGAGGGATGGGGGCATGATATAAGGCAAAATTCAAAATTCCCAAGGGAGGGGTACCTGGGTGGCTCAGTTGGTTAATCGTCTGCCTTTGGCTCAGGTCCTGATACCAGGGTCCTGGGATCGAGTACTGCGTTGGACTTCTTGCTCGGCCTGCTTCTCCCTCTCCCTCTGCCACTCCCCTTGCTTATGCTTTCTCTCTCTCTCAAATAAATAAATAAGATCTTTTAAAAAAAAATTCCAAAGGGAATCTTATAAAGGCAACATGTACAAAAAAAATGGGCATCTGTATATGTTAAATATATTTTAGAGAAAGACTGAAAATCTACCTTTTATTTTATTTTATTTTTATTTTATTTTTTCAGTGTTCCAAGATCCATTGTTCATGCACCACACCCATTCATGCAATATGTGCCCTCCTCAATACCCACCACCAGGCTCACCCATCTCCCCACCCATTCCCCCAAATCTACCATTTAAATATAATATTTTAAACTAGGTAAAACAAAAAAATAAATATTCAATTGACAAGTTGGGTTATTTATTTAAGCCATTTCCTTAGCATTTGTGGTTACGATATTGCTGGTTGTGCTAGTGTTTTAATTGGAATAGACTCTTGTTTATCTTTCTTTTTTTAAAATGTTATTTATTTATTTAAGAGAGAATAAGAGAGGAGGCTAGGAGCAGAGGGAGAGGGACAAGTAGACTCTGTTCTGAGCAAAAAGTCTGATGTGGGGCTCAATCTCACAACCCTGAGATCATGACCTGAGCTGAAATCAAGAGTCATACCTTTAAAAAAAAAAAAAAAAGAATCATACCTTTAACTGACTGAACTACCCAGGTGCCCCAGACTGTTGTTATTCTATCGTGACTCCACTGAGGAAATATAAAGAAAACAGAGACAATAACAAGTTCACCTAAGAAATTACATGTGAAATGTGTTAGCATGGATCAGCAGTGACACTGAAGGGAGAGACAGAGGAATAAAGGAAACATAAAAGTAGCATGTTAATAATTATTTAATATGGGTGTGTACACACACATATATATACACACACATATATAGTATATTTGAAACTCCTACAATAAAAAGTAAAAGTAAAAATGCCAGCATTAGTTAGAATTCTATGACCACAACAAAAGATGAGAAGTGTCATCTATTTTCCAGATATTTACTGGGTGCCTAGAACATGCCAGATGCTACATATCAGGGTTACAAAGATGAATTAAACATAATATCAGCCCACCAATAAGAGCAAGATAAGTAAACCAACAATTCAGCTAGCACCAAAAGAAACTGAAAGAAGACTATTAGGACAAGGTGGGTAAATAATCTTTCATTGAGAAAAAAGTAGAGTTTGTGCAAGGAAAAAAAAAAAAAAAAGACAAACTCTCCAGAGAAAATTAAGTGGTTAGCTGAATTACATAAAAGAGGGATAGGGCCAGGTAAGGTGAGGAATGAAAGTAGAGGCCAGTTCACAAATAGCTCTATATGCCATGCTTCAGAAATAAACAGGGATGCATTAAAAATGTTAAACAGGTGGTACTATAATGAGATATTAATTCCAGAATAATCATTCAGAAATGTGAGGCAGAAATTTGAAAAACATTATATATAGTCCAGAGATGATGATGGGACTTGAATTAAACTGGTAATAGTAAAGAGAGAGAGAGAAGAGAAGAGATTTGGGGTAGAATCTGTAGAATTTCCTTATCAAGACATGATTAGAATTAGGAAGATTCTAGAATAATAAAAGGGATGCCACCATTTTGAATATGAAATACAGGAATAACAAGTTTGTTGTATTGATGTGTATTGAAAATTATGAAGTTTGCAACTGAGAGGGGTGTCTGGGTGGCTCAGTCAGTTAAGCATCTGACTCTTGGTTTAGGCTCAGGTCATGATCTGATGGGTCATGGGATCAAGCCCCACACTGGAGTCCACGCTCAGTGGGGCGTCTCTTTGAAGATTCTCTCCCTCTATCCATCCCCTCACTCACGCTCTCTCTCTTTCAAGTAAATAAATCTTTAAAAAAATAAAAAAAATAACAAAATTGCAACTGAGAGAACCAATTCTAGTTAATTTAAGCCAAAGAGACAGAGAGATAAAGGTAGGGAGAAAGAAGGATAGGAGCTATTTCACAGAACAGGAGAAAAAAATAACACCATATCTCAAAAACAAACAAACAAAAAACTACGGCAGTTCTTAAGTTTGAATAGCAAGAAAATTCTAAAGGAAGCACCACAATTGTTCACTCAACTTAATATTCAAAACCCAGGAGACTAGTCTTAATGACTGGCTGGGAGATTATGTCCCCATACCCTGGCAAGAAAGAGCAGCAATCTGATTCACAGTTCCACTAAGAAATAAGAAATAAGAAAACTCTGCAGTAAGGTCATGATCAAGTCATTGTCCAGAGCTATTAGAATTAACTGGAATGATGAAACTGTGGCCAGACAGTAGGGAAAGGTGAGGGTCTTTATATCCAACAGGTATCAGTGGTTGCCCTGAGGAAGAACTAGTGTCATATGGAAAAAATATTCCTAGTTTAAAAGTTGTAGTGTCAAAGTTATTCCTCTAGTAATACAAGGGAGAAAGCACACTTAACAAATGCCAACTATGTTAACAGTTGATTACATTATTACGATGATGTCATTACAAGTTAAATTTAGCAGTTTCCAAAATATAAACACAGGATAAATAGTTGTCTATGGGTAGTATAATTATACCATTCATGTCACTTGGCCTTTCAAGGGAAGCTGCTGTTAAGATGGTAGAGTATTCAAATCTGCAGTGTGCCTGAGTGCGTCAATATTTAATCATGAGTTTGCAGGTTTGCAACTGTCATTATTACCATTTTCCACCCAATTGCAAATTCTGAACTGCTCTCGATCTACATATCGAAACAAATTCTTTAAAAATGCCTTTAGCATGACTCTGGCCTAAACTGCATTTGTAATTATTTTACAGCTATACACACAGTTAACCAATTAGCTTATTAACCTGAGCACAGTTTGTAATAAATATTTATATGGGAAGCATTCTGATTAGTCCTTTAAATGAAAAGGTATTTTAAAATTACGTCTGTTTAATCATGAGAAAGTGAAGCTAACACTACACTTCTGGCTCTAGAAGTAGAATTTCTCAACTTTGGCACGACTGATATGCCAGGACCAAGCCAGTTGTACCTCCTGCCTTCCAGTCTTTACCATAAAAAAGGTCTCCAGATGTTGCCAAATGTCCCCAGGGGGTGGGAGGGGGGCAAATTCACCACAGGTGGAAAACCACCTCTGGAGAAAGTGAAGCAACATCTTCCCCTGCTCTACTGTAGGTAAGGGACAAAATCCTTCCACTTTCATCTAAGTTCCTAGAGGGGAACCTGATAATTACACAAGTTTAATTCATGATCCTACCATCAAAGAATTAGATAGTATGGTATTTTATCATCATCTCATTATCCTACACAAGAAATAGACTTTTGAAACAATCTGTAAAATATACACACTATTGAGTAAAGGTGACACAGATTCTACTCTCCAGGAGATTAAACTCCTATAAGCACATGGTTCCTTTTTCTATTTCTTGATTGAAGCATAGATAAAGTTTTTTGTAATAATAATTTTAATATGTTATACTTTCTGATTTTGCCTTTACAGAATAAAATCACATATGAATTATATGCAGTTGTATTCATCATATTTTGGCCAATGTTCTGAACTTCCTATTCTGGTATACAAAGTAGTAACTGTTGAACAAACATTTACTGAACAATTATTAGTATATAGTACAAGGTGATTTGGAAGCACTGCTGATAGAGAGATGAGTAAGGTACATTCTCCGTGTTTTGGGAGTTGAAATATATAGTGAGGGGGACAATGAAGGCATAATATAATACAACAAAGAAAGTATGAGTAAGTAAGGAGTGTACACTTGTAAGTATTTAAGTACAACTGGAAGAATGGAATTATGTGGAGAAGGAAGTAATATCTGAGAAGGGACCAGGAGGTGTGGGTCTGAACAAGTGGAAGAAGATAAGATTTCCAGGCTAAAGAACCTTAGCATTTATGAAAGCTTTGTGGATGACAAGTGTCACTTGGGCAATGGCTAACTGATGGGGCTCCGAGAGACAAAAGTGGGAGAAATAAAACAGAATGTTAGGAGGATATTTAGGGCACATGTAATGACTTTGAATGGGAAAAGGTCAGCCAGTGAAAATTCTTTGGTAGGTGAATGATAAAAATCAGAAGACTTACTCTTTTGTCTTTGAAGCCCTGGCTTCAAAACAAGGATAGATTAATAAGAAATGTACCTAGATATAAGGAGAACCATTGGAAAGTTACTACGAAACTCGGAAACACATTAACAGTGACCTAGAAAAGAGAGAAGTGACTAGGAGTAGCTTATGAAGATGAAACTGGCAGGATTTGATGGCTGACCTTCTTTATTAATGGATGGTGGAGAATCAACTACTTGAGACTGAAAAATCAGGAAGAAAAATCCAATTTCTGGAGCTAGTATGTTCATTTTTGGAGGCAATGAATTTAAACCATCAGTATATCGTCTGCAGGATGAGTAATGATCAGCAGGTGAAAATTCTAATCTGGAGTCAATAGAGAGATTTGCCTTGAAACAAAGATCTGATGATCATCTTAAAGCTTTAAAGCGTTAACAGCTGAAAGCTTAGAGTTCCAGAAAAAGTTAGGGTTCTCCAGACAGACATTAAAATGGGGACAATGAAAGCAAAAACTATGAAGATTGGGGCTATGTAAGTTTTGGATAGAAGAAGAAAAGTCAGGCTTAGAGATTAGGATGTAAGTACTCAAGAGAGATAGACAGGCACCAGGAGAAAAGTGCGACGTGGGAGTGGAGATGGGGAGTCTCAAAAAGAAAGGGAGACCCTTTGGAAATAAATATACATATGTATTACTCAAATATATACATGATTTAAAATTAGAAGATCATGGGTGACTACCAAGAATGCCATTTTTAAAAACTCTTTCATCTTTCTTCCTCACTGCTCCTGCATTTGTATCCTGATATTTTCCCCTAGGGTTTAGAATTAAGGGAAAAAGGACTTTCTTCTTTTTAACTCCTGAATTTATCTTTTCATTCGGTTGCATTCCCTCCTATCTCCAGAATCATACTCAAATTAGTATTTTCTCCCTCTCTAACACCTTCAATATATTTCCTTAGCCATTTATTTCTATTTTTTCTTCATATTTTTGTAGGGTGGTCCTTCTGTGCTCCTTGAGCCCTAAGCTATAATGCTAACTTCTTTTCTTCTTTTCTTTGACAAATATTCTGTAAAGTCATCTATGAAATACTTGTTTCCTCTCAGACCTTGGTATCAAAACTATGATTTTTTTTCATATACAATTACTTCACTGAGACTAGACTCTGAATATGCAGTCCGGTCAGTTGCCAAATTCTCTCATCTCTATTTACACAATTATTTCTAAAACAATTGGCAATACCACATATATATTTCTTAAAAATTTCCCTCTTGTGATTTTTATGATATAGTAATCCTATTTCTCAATAACATAAAAAATGCTGATTGATATTTTGTGAAAAAATATTGTCTGTAGGCAAATAGATTTGGGCAAATTTTCTTTTAAAAGGAAAAAAAGGAATAGATTTCTTCACAGCAGAATTTCTAAAAGACTTTATTATGCTAATTCTACATTGAGAATTTTTAAGAGGAAGATCATTTGGTCACAGAACAGCCTTTATGTTTCATGTAATCCGTGAATCTTTCTGCTAATTTTCCCTTAGTTTTACAATATTGACAATATTGACATTCTCCCTGGACCCGAAATACTCCTATTAGCCAAGCTTTGAAAAGGGGAAGGGAATTAACACATTGTGAACAGCCGCAAACATTGGTAAAAGTAGCAAGAAACTGGAATCATTATTCCCATTGTGGGTGGGAAAACTGAGGCACAGATAGGTTAAATCCTTTGATCAAGTTCAGACAAGTAGTGAGTGGCAAAACCGTGATTTGAGTCAAGGTACTTCACATTCCAAAGAGAAGAAAATATCTTTTTATCACATGGGATTGACTCTAGGTATGTCTCTACTTATTCTCTGTCCTTTCTCTGAACTGGCATCAACTACAACCTATAAGCAGATGATTTCAAAATATATGTTATTTTTCTAAAAATGACATCAAATTTCTTGTCAATATTCATCATTCTCTTTGGTCTAAAACTACTGAATCCTTTCAATTCATCACTGTCTTTTGTTCTGTATATACGTTAGGCAAGTAAGTATCACTGATTTTTTTAATGCCTTTTATGTACTATCCTTCTAATGAATCCCCGAAGTCAGCATTCCTACTGGTAGAGGCTTTCAGAATCCTGTGCAGCATAATTACAAAGCCTTGGTGAACCACAAACTTCTTAGTTTCAGTTCCTACTTTCGATACGTTGCTATGAGGTTGATCCTTCTATGAACTGATTGAGTGTAACTGACTTTTAATAGGTATTTATCTATCTATTTATTTATTTATTTACTAAAGATTTTATTAATTTATTTGACAGAGAGATAGAGAGGTCACAAGTAGGCACAGAGGCAGGCAGAGAGAGAGGAGGAAGCAGCCTCCCTGCTGAGCAGAGAGCCCAATGCAGGGCTGGATCCCAGGACCTTGAGATCATGACTTGAGCCAAAGGCAGAGGCTTTAACCCACTGAGTCACCCAGGTGCCCCTTAATAGGTTTTTAAATCTCATTCCTCATGCATCTGTGTTAAAAGACTGGTCTTTGAAAAAAAAAAAAAAAAGACTGGTCTTTGTTATATGTTAATAAAAAAATCAATAAAATAAATAAAAAATAAAATAAAATAATAAAATAAAATAAAAGACTAGTCTTTGTCCCACCACATGAATCCATCAAACCGTGGTTGGCGTAAAAAAGGCACTTGTTTTGTAATATTTTTATCTATTTGAATTTAGAGTAGTGGCAGTCTGAGTTTTGATGCTCCTCTGTTAGTTTTCAGAGCCTCTAGAGCATGTAGGAGTTTCTCCTCCTTTTGCTGCTACTAGGAGTGCTGGGGTTTCTGTTTTCTTTAGAAATGCAAATAAAAATGTAAAAACAGTACTTCTTTCTGATACAAGCCTAAGAGGGCTCCTGGGATAACCAGAAATGAATATCTTGACCTTAGTCACCTGAGCACTAAGGGAAGCCTGGAGACTCACATCTATGTGAAGAGACGGAATTCTGGTCCTGGACAAGAGAAATATAATCCTATTACATTTACACAGTTTGCAAAAGACTTTGAAATTCATATTAACATTCCTGAAGGGAAGATAGTACTGTAACCGAGAGCCATGTAGTCAGAAGAGAAAATTATTGCTCCTGCTTTAGCAAATGACTGGATTACTCAAATGAAAAAAAAAAAAATTACCCCCTACCCATCCCCACCCCTGAGATCCATTTCATCAGGGAAATACCTACTAAGGAAGTGAGCAGGTGGACTTCACAGTTATTTTGTACTTTGTATTATAGCTTATGTTAAAAAATGGAGAGGCTAGTGAAAGACATCTCCAAACCCACACTTAGTTAACAATGTGTTACTAAAGCGTTGTGCCTTAGGTTACTCACCTCCTTTAATATTTATTTTTAATTTATTGCCAATTTAAAAAAATGTGCATATTCTACCTGCAGCAACCATGAAAGCTCCAAAGCTAATCTCATCCTTACACATGAAAAGGAAATGAAAAATAACTCCAAGAATCATTATTCCTTATGTAAAAAAGGCAATCTTTGCTAGAAGTTTCAAACCTCATTCTCTAGACCAATGCCTATGGTATTATAAAACCTATTTTTTTTTGTTAATATCAGAGGATATTCTAATTTAAAAAGTTGCCCTACACTGTCAGTTGAACTTCTACATTCTACCTGATCCTCCTTGTATTTTCACACTAAAAAAAGTTATATTTAGAGGAGATTTTTAAAGTTCCTTAAAAATATTTATCATCAGGCATTTTTTATCAGGTGTTAATTAATTATATTAATAAAAAAACCATGATGTCCTTCAACTGGTTGTTCTGGTGTTAAAGTCAGAACTGAAGTTAGAAATCACCCCAAGAATGATTTTTAATATCAAGAATACTGGGGTCTGATTATTTTTTCCTGGGAGATGAGCAGTTATTAAACATGATATCATAAGTTATTAAAAAATAGTTATTCATTGTCAAGATTGAAAACTTGAGTATAATGACTTGGACTCTCAAGCAGTATCATGCCCTCCCTTCTTGAAATTACCCAGAAAGTCCTTCCCATTTAAGAAACACTTAAATCTGTGGAAGGAGTTCCTGAGGCAGCTACAGTTACCTCCTTCCCACGGAAATGCTCATTTTGTTCATCTTGAATTAAATAGAAGCAGTAATTCTGCTTCCCTTCCCAGAAAACTTTCTGCTTCCAAAAATAAAATAGTGTGGAGGTTCCTCAAAAAACTAAAAATAGAGCTACCTATGACTCAGCAATTGCACTACTGGGTATTTACCCCAAAGATACCAATGTAGCGAAAAGAAGGGCCATATGCACCCCAATGTTCATAGCAGTAATGTCCACAATAGCCAAACTGCAGAAAGAGCAAAGATGCCCTTCAAAAGACGAATGGATAAAGATGTGGTCTACATACACAGTGGAATATCACTCAGCCATCAGAAAGGATGAATACCTAACTTTTGCATCAACATGGATGAGACTGGAAGAGATTATGCTGACTGAAATAAGTCAAGTAGAGAAAGTCAATTATCATATGGTTTCACTTATTTGTGGAACATAAGGAATAGCGTGGAGGACAGTAGGAGAAGGGAAAAATGAAGGGGGAGAAATCAGAGTGGGAGATGAACCATGAGACACTACGCACTCTGGAAAACAAATGGGGAGTTTTAGAAGGGAGGGGCCTGGGAGCTGGGCGAGTCTGGTGGTGGGTATTAAGGAGGACCCAGATTGCATGGAGCACTGGGTAATATACGCAAACAATGAATCATGGAACACTACATCAAAAACTAATGATGTACTGTATGGTGACTAACAATGCAATAAAAAAATAAAAATAAAAAAAGAAAGGACTATCTCTGTCTTTGATTATTGCTTGGTCACAGTTAAAACCTATATACTTGTCTTCTCTGAATCTACTGAAATATTTTTTTTCTTCTTGTGATCTATGCAGATAAATATGACAGAGACTAAATGTGAGCAACTTATAAGGTTAAATGCCTATGACTTTCTCCGGCTAGAGAATAAAAAGGTCAATCATCCAGAGATACTCTATTCCTCTCTTAAAATGCAAGAATTCTTGACATTAGAAAGAAGACAATGACTAGCTGATTAGCTGTTTCAACATTTTATCAACAGGCCATAATCACGTCTTTATTTCAAAGTGTATGTTTTTTGTTGTTTCTGTATGTTCTTCCAGATATGTTTTTCTCCATGAAGACAACGTAACTAGAGAAAAACATTTTTGATCATAAATTTAGAGTACTTGGACCTATAATACAAATAATTTCTCCCTGAATTGGTTATGTGGTATCTTTATTTGCCTGTTTTATATAGATATATGACTTACATTTATATAGTTCTGCAAAAATTATATAAATCAATTTTTAAAGATTTAATCCCATTAAAAGCCTTTGAAAAGTAAGGAGTTTCCTCAAAAAGTTAAAAATAAACCTACCCTATGATCTAGCAATTGCACTACTAGGTATTTACCCAAAGAATACAAAAATACTAATTCAAAGGGGTACAAGCACCCTGGTGTTTATAGAAGCATCATCTATAATAACCAAATTATGGAAACAGCCCAAATGTCCAATAGTCGACTGATGAATGGATAAAGAAGGGGTGGTAAAGATATACAATGGAGGAGAAAGGGGGGCAAGATGGCGGAGAAGTAAGAGATCCTGCAGCAACTGGTCCCCAAAAGTGAGCTGGAAATCTACCAGAACACGCTGAACACCCATGAAATCACCCTGAGGAGAAAGATTTCTAACCCCGGGATCTCTCCGAGAGCAGAAGACAGCAGTGGAGAGGTAAAAGCAAAGTGGGATCACTCGAGCTGATATCGGAGGA
>CM052810.1:91027459-91171924 GCA_028533885.1 Nasua narica | reverse complement strand
TCGAGTGGGGCACGTACTGCATGGAGCACTGGGTGTGGTGCATGAACAATCAATCTTGTAACACTGAAAAATTAAAATAAATTTGGGGAAAAAAATAAATAAATAAAACTTCTTCAACAAAAAAAAAAAAAAAAAAGATATACAATGGAATATTACTCAGCCATCCAAAAGAATGAAATCTTGCCATTTGCAACGACATGGAGAGAGCTAGAGAATACAATGCTAAGTGAAATCAGTCAGAGAAAGACAAATACCATATGATTTCACTTATATGTGGAATTTAAGAAACGAAATAAATGAGCAAAGGGAAAAGAGAGAGGAGAGAGAGGGAGGCAAACCAAGAAATAGACACTTAACTCTAAGGAACACACTGATGGTTACCAGAGGGTAGATGGGTGGGAGGAATGGGTGAAATAGGTGATGGGAATTAAGGAGTGCCCTTGTCCTGATGAGCACTGGGTGATGAATGCATCATTATATCGCACACCTGAAACTAATATTACCCTGTATGTTAACTGCAATTTAAATAAAAATTTAATAAAAAGAAACAATATGTCAAATAAAGCATGGTTTGCTAAAATGGCAGACACATACAAATATATATTTCATACAAATTTTCATTTTTGAATACCAGGTACTATTGCTTTGCTATTAAGGGCTTTAGACTATTTTTTTCCTTAGCTTTTTCCTATTTCTAACCTTCTCCCTTTTTAAGAGTAAATGTAAATCAAAACTCATCTTGGTAGTAGATTATTTTGCCGATTTTTTTTTTCTGGAAAAGATTTTTATTTAAAGAGATCCCTTGGATGCCAAGAAAACACAGATTCTATCAAAACTATTGTGTAAGAAGAATTGGCCTCTCACAAGGACAAAAACCAATTAAGGAAGAACAAAAAATCTGACAAGAGAGTTCTGCCTCTGTTGGTCCACAGAAACACTGCTCAGTGAAAACAAACCAAAGAAGAATATAGGTACATCATGGAAGTCAAGGATATCCTAGATAGGACAACTTCAGTCTCCAGTACCCAGGCTGCGTCTGGTAGAGAGCTGTCTATATCCAGTCCCTGTCTATGATAGACTATACTCACAAGCTTATGAATAAGAAGAAAGTATCATCCGAAAGAAACGTACTGCCAAGTCCGTTAGCCAGTTTTAAAATGGTCACTGTGAATAGCATAATAAGAATTAGACCATAATAGTCACAGACAAACTCAGTCCCCTTCTAGGAATGGCAGCATCGTTAACTTTTTCTTTTTTAGTACTAACTTTGTACCATTTTAAGGGCAGTTTCATCAAAGTGTGTTAGAACACATAAGATTATTTCTCTTACGTTTTCACTTGCCACAAAAGCTGAGCGACCATGCCTTCTTTATTCAGATTAAGTACAGGGAGCTGGGGAGAGAGAACCCATGGTTCTTCCTAAAGTACGGATAGCTAGGACATTGGAACCCCAAATACGCATTTCCTTGGAGACGGTATAGACATTTAGCTCCAGCTGTAATTCTACTTGCCCTTCTATTTTCCTTCCTTTCTTTTTCTTCTTACAGGAGTCTTTTTTTTTTCAAAGATTTTTATTTATTTATTTGACAGAGAGAGAGAGATCACAAGTAGGCAGAGGCAGGCAGAGAGAGAGTGGGGAAGCAGGATCCCTGCTGAGCAGAGAACCCGATGTGGGGCTTGATCCCAGAACCCTGAGTTCATGACCTGAGCTGAAGGCAGAGGCTTTAACACACTAAGCCACCCAGGCACCCCTCTTTTTTTTTCCAGGCACCCCTCTTACAGGAGTCTTATATAAATGTATTCTTACTGCAAATCAATTAACCAGGTCACCAATACAGTGAGATAAAACAAGGAGTACTTCTGTTTTGAGTAGAGTAATTGCTTAAAAATCATAGAAGATCTTTCAAATAAAAAAAACACTGGATAAAACATGCATCTTCTAAATGTATTGTTGGGCTGGCTCCAAGTAAAATAATTCATAAAGCACAAAACAAAGTAAAAGCTTGGGATGCAAAGTAAGCAAAAAGACAACTTTTATCTTGAGGGCTTCTACCAAATCTTGGAGATCCAGTTTCCATTGTCATGTCTTCAAGTTTTACTACAGAGAATCTCATAAAAGGCCCCACACCAAAAATGATAACGACAAAGGCCAGGCCTCCATGTAAGGGTGAAGTAGAGATAAACATGCAAAGCAAAATGCCTTGGCAAGGCCACTTGCATATCAAAGACTGAACATTGGATGGTGAGGGGAGGGAAAATCTCTTGTGAGAATTATGACCCCAAGCTGGCCTTTCCCTGATTTTATAGTCAAAATTCATGTTCCCTCTGTGATTCAAAAATTCCTCAAAGAGAAATTTAAATTTAAAGTGTTTTAGATTGATAGGGCATCCATGGAACTGAAGAGTATAAAAGCCACCTGGCTAGCCTGCTAAAGCAGGCGAAAGAAGGGAACTGAGGGTCTCCTAATTCCTTACTTGGACTTTCTTTTGATCCTCCTGATTTGAGGCGAGGCGTCCAGTCTCCTCTGCTTGTTGTCCAAAGTACATAACTCCTTTGGTCTTATATCCCCAGAGAATAAACCTCTAGGGTCCCAAAAGAATAGGAAAAGGGGTAACACTGCTCACTGCTCTTTAATCAGACTTCCAAAAATCTCTATCTTCTTCCACCCTTAACACACACACACACGCACACGCACATGCACACACACGCACATGCACACGCACATGCACACACACACACACACATATTTGCATACTTCCTTCTGCAGAATGTAATAACTTTCTGGAGTTCTCCAGGACAAATCACTTTGTTTCTCTTCAGCCCTCACACTTTCACCCCTGCCAACACTTTAGCATAATTTTGTTCTGCAAAGTCCTTTATTGTATCTCCACTCACTTTCTAAACCATATATTGCGACTGAGGTTGCAGATGTCTCCTCATTTCCTTGAAGGTGAGTTTAATTGCTTTTTGTTCTCTGGAGCAATTTTATAAAAGACATCTCATTGGACATTATTTTTTTCTTATTGTTTCACATCTTCCTTGCTGGTTTTGAAGTAATCTCAGAGAAAAGATGGAGTAGAAATGTCTAGCCACTATCTTGAAATTGGAGACTCAGGTCACTACTTTAAAAGTACAAATTTCCCAACAGATAAACACTAGAAATTCTCTAGTATTGGTGTCTAATTTAGAGAAAACTCAAGGAGATCACTTGCCTCGTCTAAGGGACTATCAGGTCTCCAGCTAGAACCTGTTTAAATTAAAATTCAAAGTAGAATTATACTTATGACAGATAAAATAATTTGCCATTTATGTGATAAGATTCCACATAATTTATGAGCAGTATCTCCTCAGAAATTACTAAATGGTTTTGCAATGAAAACCAGCCATTATGATATGCTAGTATCAAAGTGTAAAAGTCTAGGCTACCATATGGAGTTAACCTGTGTACCACACAAAAGTGTCATTTTTAAAGAATTTTATTCCTATCAGATACTGCTGATATAGATATAACAATTTTCCAGTAGAAAGTAGTCAAGGTCTTAAAATGACAAGATCATATCATAACAATTTTCTGACATACAGAAATAAAATATTTTAAGGAGGTGGTCCCTTCCCTTAATTTATGCAGTCACTTTCTAGCCTCATAGAAATCCTGAATGAAACTAACTTGCCAATCAAATTCACATGTATAAATCTTCTGAAAGGGACATTATTTCCAATGTGTAACTATTACATAAACTGAAATGACCCAAAATTCCTATGTTAAAGCCCTAATCTCACATATTGCTATATTTGAAGATAATAAAGACCACCAGAAACAGTTTGCTCTTGGGTGGCAAGGCCAGCAATGCACGTTTACTCTCCTACCTCAGGGGTATATTGACTCTGCAGCCCTATTTCATAATTTAGTTCTGTGGGGACCTTAATTGTCTTTTCCTTCAATCAGATAGCATACTAACCCATTATATTAATGATATTATTCTGAATGGATCTAGTAAGCAATAAGTAGCCACTACTTTAGGCATTTTGTTAAGAGGGCAAGAAATAAATCTGAAAAAACCCAGGGCCTTCTACCCAGGGAAATTTCTAGAGCTTCAGTGGTGTGGGGCATGTGAAGATATCCTTCTACTGGTGAAGAATAAGTTTTTGCATCTGACTCCTCCTGCAACAAAAACTAGGCACAACATCTAGTGGGCCTCTTTGGATTTGGGAGACAACGTATTCCTTATTCAAGTGTGTCAGTCCAGCCTGTGTATCAAGAGACTCAAAAAGCTGCTAGTTTTAAGCAGGTCTCAGAATGAGAAAAATCTCTATAATAGTCCAGGCTATTGTGCATACTGTTCTGCCACCTGGACCATATGACCCTGCAGATCCAATGCTACTCAAGTATCAGTATTAAACAGGAACACTGCTTGCAGCCTTTAGAGCTTCTATAAGTGAATTGCAGGACGAGTCCTAAGGATTTTGGAGCCAAGCCCTGCCATCCTCTGCAGATAACTATTCTCCTTTGCAAAAGAGCTTCTGGCCTGATACCATGTCTTGCTAGAGAATGAAGGCTTAATCATGGGTCACCAAATTATCATACAACCCAGGCTGCCTTCAAGAACCAGATGTTACCTAATAAACCAAGCCACAATGTAAGGCATCATCAAATGGAAGCGGTATATAGATGGTTCAGCCCACACAGGCCCTGAAGGCACAAGTAAGTTACATGAGTAAGCGGGCAAATGCCCATGGTCCCCACTTCTGCTACAGTACCTGCTCTCTCCCAGCCTATACCTATGGCCTCATGGAGAGCTCCCTACAATTGACAGAAGAAGAAAAAATTCCAGCCTCGTTTACAGTTGGTTCTGCACAATATGTAGGCACAACCCCCAAATGGACAGCTGTAGCACTATAGCCCCTTTCTGAGGCAGCCATGAAAGAGAGAGAAAAAGAGAAACCTTCCCAGTGGATAGAATGTAAAGCAAGGTACCTCATCGTTCACTTTGCTTGGAAGGAGAATGGTCAGATATGTGATTACATACAGATTCATGGACTGTGGCCAATGGTTTTGTTCTATGGCCAAGGTCTTAGAAGGAATATGATTGGAAAGTTGGTGAGAAGGAAATCTGGGGAAGAGTTATATAGATAAACCTTTCTGTATGGGGAAAAATGTAAACATATTTTTGTCCCATGTGAATGCTCACCAAAGGGTGACTTCGGCAGAGGAATATATTAATAGTCAAATGGACAGGATGACCCGTTTTATGGATACTATTCACCTCAGTCATTCCTCTTTCTCCAGTGACTCCTGCCATCATCAAATGGGTTCATGAACAAAGTACCCATGGTGGCAGGAATAGAAGGTATTCCGAGGTTCAGCAATATGAACTTCCACTCACCAATGCCAACCTGGCTATAGCCATCACTGAGTGCCCAATATGCCAGCAGCAGGGAGCAACACTATGTCCCTAATATGGCACCACTCTCCAGAGTGGCGAGCTAGCTACACAGTGATAGGTTGATTACACTGGACCACTTGCATCACAGAAGGGACAGTGCTTTGTTCTTACTGGAAGAGAAATTTATCCTGGATATGTATATCCTGTATATCCTGTATATTTCCCTTCCCTGCAAACAATACTTCTGACAAAACTACTATCCACGGACTTACAGAATACCTTGTCTATAGTTCTGATCAAGGAACTCACTTCACAGCAAAGTACTGCAATGGGACTATTCTCATTGAATTCACTAATCTTACCATGTCCCCCACAATCTTGAAGCAGCTGGCCTGACAGAGTGGTGGAAAGGTCTTTTGCAGACTCAATTACAACACCAGTCAGGTGGCAATACCTTGCAGGGCTGAGACAAGGTTTTACAGAAGGCTGTATATACTCTGATTCAGCACCTGGTTTTTAGTACTGTTTCCCCCATAGCCAGGATTCATAGGTGCAGGAATCAAAAGGAGGGAATGAAGAGAAGTGGCATAACTCACTATAACCCCTGGTGACTCACTAGTAAAATGTTTGCTTCCTGTCTCCTGTGATCTTATGGTTTGCTTCCCTATAGGTCTTTGTTCCAAAGGAAGCAATGCTTCCACTAGGAGACACAATAAGATTCCATTGACCAGGGTGTTAAGATTCCCACCTGGCCATGGGGGACTTCTTTCAGCTCTGAATCAACAGACAAAGCAGGGAGTTATTGTGCTGCTGGCTTGACTGATCCCTACCAATGCATTAACTTATCCAACAGGAAGAGACACTTAATTCTAAATATGCCTTTTAGAAAAAATTATAAAGCCATTATAATGCAATTGGTTCCACAGGGTCTGATTTTGCTACCTACATCCCTTTAGCAACAAAGTGGTTAGATTTTAAGAATGAAGCACTTCTTACCAAGACTCATTTGATTGGTACCCGGATTATGAATGAAACACGAAAGTGAGCAGCTTGATGAGGCTCTGAGTGCTTTTCAGAGATTGCAATACGTCACACCTTGGCATTGATGATTAAAAACACTTCTACTTTGATCCAGAAGACTACTTGCAATGTCTTCCAGGAATTTAAATAGTACCTTTCTATGTGTATGATACAGAACACATAGTAAGTATATATGTAACAATTACATTTAAGTCATGATTATTAAGATTAGTCCATTCATTCAATTATCCTTAATTCATTTAACAAATATTAAATGAGCACCTAAAAAGTGCAATGTATACCTGTTGGGTCTAATCATAGACATATTTTTCATTCCTTGGAACATGTCCAACAGGTGTTTGGAATGCAAGCACTGAGATATGCAAATGACGGAGAATAGATAACTGCTTCCACTGCATTAGTCCTCAGATACACTCGCTTGTTATGGTTAAAAGATGGTGTAATATCAACATTACCTAATGCCTAGCATAAACTCAAATACTGATAAATATAAATAATTCAATCCAATAGTATCATAATTATTCAAATATAAAATAAGCAATAGTTTATAAGAATAATATAATTTTAAATTACATCTTAACAGAAAAACTGTTTTAAAATTCCCTTACCTCTTGTTTGTACCCCCTTTCCACAGGCTTCACTGGTGCCCATTATCCCCTGCCTGACAGATTCTGGCACCAAGATACAAGGGCTCCATTTCTGTGGCTTCCATCTGTGATTACAAAGAACAGCAGACCAAAAATTTCACCATAACAAACATACAAAAGAAATACACAAAATAAACGAATTTGAAATCCCCAAATCACAAAAACAGTAATTCAATAAAATCAGATTTAAAACGAATGTCAAAAATGGAGCCTTGGCATGCAGTAGGGAGGACAATAGTCCATTCTACTCTAGATTCATGGTTAATTCAGTATTTCCATTTTTTAAAATGTGAACATTTACCATATAAGCTGTAGTCCATAGGGCAAGGTCTCAGTAAAAATCCTTAAAAGCACGGATCAAACCTAGGTTTACCCTCCATATTATCTAAAATTATCTAAAAAAAAAAAAGAAAAGAAAAGGAAGAAGAAGGAAGAGGAGAAGCAGGAGGAGGAAAAAAGGAAAAAAAAAAAGAGAGAGAAATCCCTATGTCCCATTGGAGCTTTAGAGAATCAAGGCTTGAACATCTGAAAATTTGGGGTGCAAACTTTCACACTTGATCTGCTTCAGAAGTTTTTATAAGGTAGTGTCTAAGACTTTAAAGTGACTCCAGACATCTCAATAAGTCATAAGGTAAAAGGGAGATAGGGTGGTCATAGGGACCTATCTTATGTGATAATTCATCTCATGGAAGAAGAATGGATCTACCTTTGATAAATCATCAATATTTCTATTCCACAAAGGAAATACTCACTGAGGAAGCCTTGTGGTTTCTCACTTTTTTCCCTTCTCAGGTAAACAAACTTTCTATTTTTATGACCCACAGGACAGAATGACTTATATTCTTAAACTTGTCTCTTCAGAATGTGCCAGAAAACTCAAACCTTAAGAGTAACCACAGATTCTGCTCCTTCCTTAGTATATTTTCATACTTTTCATATGAGCTAATAACCACTGATAAGAGATGCTACTTCAAAAAATAAAACAGAAATGTGAAGCAAAAATATTATTGACCAGTTTTGCAAGAGGAAATAATTGATATATACAGATCTCTAGAATTTTTTCATCTTGCAAAACTGGTCAATAATATTATATATTATATATATACATAAATAATATATAATATTATTGACCTCACTCAAGTGGCCTCCATACTAGGAATAGTTGAGGAATTGAGAAACCAAGAAACAGCTTAACAGAAAAAAATCATTTAAAGAACCCCTTACAAAAGATATGAACAGACACTTCTCCAAAGAAGACATACAAAGGGCTAACAGACACATGAAAAAATGTTCATCATCATTAGCCATCAGGGAGATTCAAATCAAAACCACATTGAGATACCACCTTACACCAGTTAGAATGGTCAAAATCAACAAGACAGTAAACAACAAATGTTGGAGAGGATGTGGAGAAAGGGGAACCCTCTTCCACTGTTGGTGGGAATGCAAGTTGGTGCAGCCACATTTGAAAACAGTGTGGAGATTCCTCAAGAAATTAAAAATAGAGCTACCCTATGACCCTGCCATTGCACTACTGGGTATTTACCCCAAAGATACAGATGTAATGAAAAGAAGGGCCACATGTACCCCAATGTTCATAGCAGCAATGGCCACAAGAGCCAAACTATGGAAAGAGCCAAGATGCCCTTCAACAGATGAATGGATAAAGAAGATATGGGTTATATATAATAGAATATTATGCCTCCATCAGAAAGGATGAATACCCAACTTTTCTATCAACATGGATGGGATTGGAAGAAATTATGCTGAGTGAAATAAGTCAACCAGAGAGAGTCAATTATCATATGTATTCACTTAAGTGTAGACCATAAGGAAAAATATGGAGGACACTGGGAGAAGGAAAGGAAGGGTGAATTGGGGGAAATTGGAGGGGGAGACGAAACACGAGAGACTGTGGACTCTGAGAAACAAACTGAGGGTTTTGGAGGAGGGGTGGGGGGTTGGGTGAGCCTGGTGGTGGGTAATGAGGAGGGCATATATTGCATGGAGCACAATATATATAAATATATAAAATAAATAATTTACAATTATTTAAAATTGAGAGGTTCTTTTTTAAATTTTATTTTATTTTATTTTTTCAGTGTTCCAAGATTCATTGTGCATGAACAATGAATCTTGGAACACTGAAAAAATAAAAGAAAGAAAGAAAGAAAGAACCCCTTAATTTTAAATAATTGTAAATTTACTTTGCACATGTGTAGATTCATTTAGTATAATTCTAAAACATAGAAACTGAAATGGCAAGGGGTTTAGTCCAATTTTTCAATAGGTTGTAGCATTCATTCAGATCCCTTCAGTTTACTGAGGCTTTCTAGATCAAAATGAGACCATGGAGTTCAGTCTAGTTTAGTGGGCTGCATAAAGTGAAATAGAAGGAATTTTAGGACTCTCGTTAAACTCAGTTTTGGAATGATAAACTTGGGCTCAGAGAGGTTAAGTAAAATGTCCGAGATTGAACAACTCAGCAGTCCAGTTGTCCCTCCTAAAATCCTGGATATTCAGCTACAGACCCTTGACCCCACTATCAATTCTATGTAAGGATGCACCACCATGCTGCCTTCCCTTTTGGTTATTAACTTAACGTATTGGGAGATGCTCAAATTCACAGAAAAATTTCTACAGACATTTTGATTCTGTTTTAATTTGGGAAGCCTATGACTATGCCACCTTAATGGAGTAAAAAGGAAGATTCAGAAGATAACGATAAAGATCTTACATTAGCTTGCCTCCCTAACATACCAATGAGGAGGGATGCAAAAACTAAATTGGAACTATGTTGCTCAAAATTCAAGGGTATTTTACTGAGGAGCAGAGAATCATGCCGATACATTGTATACATATTAAACTAGGCATTATGAGAAATGATAACACTAATCTAATCCAGACACAGCAAAACTGGTTTCTGGGGAAAATGGCAGGAGGTCAATGATGCAAACAAGTTCAAACGTGAGTGTCTAAAGTGAAGTGCAACCAGAAGTGAAGAGAGTAGACAGTAGCAAGGAAAAATCTCACTAATAACATCTAAGATTTTCTCTGTTTATAATATCCCTGGGTTCATAAAAATGTCTAATAACATTTGATTTGGCTAATTTTTCAATTGGCTACTTTTCCCAAGAGCTCTTTTGCTGGGATCAGAAGATTCAATATTTATATATGGTACAAAGGGATGAATATTGACATTGTTTCCACAGCAGCCCTGTGGTTAATGAAAGAAAACTGGTAGTCTGGGCATGTTCCCAGTATTTATTCACATTCTCCTTAAACTGGCCATTAGATAGAAACAATAAGAATAAAGGATTATAGGGGCGCCTGGGTGGCTCAGTCATTAAGCATCTGCCTTCAGCTCAGGTCATGATCCCAGGGTCCTGGGATCGAGTCCCACATGGGGCTCCCTGCTCAGCGGAGAGCCTGCTTATCCCTCTGCCTCTGCCTGCAGCTCCCCCTGCTCATGTTATCTCTCTCACTGTGTCTCTCTCTGTCAAATAAATAAAGAATATCTTTAAAAAAAAAAAAGAATAAAGGATTATAAAATTGACAGTAACGCAGACGCTTCAATGACACTCTAACATTATCTAATGTGAGGAGTCTTCTTTAAAAAATAAAGACAAAGAAGCAAAAAGAAAAATAACTTGTAATTTCCTGAACAAATTAGCCCTTGAATTTCATGGCTTTAAGATATAGCTTTTCAAATAATCAGGAGAAACACTAGACATTTTTGCTAAAGGCATTTTTAAGTGTGCTAACTATATGAATTTTAAGACAATTTTTCTTTCATAAAGCAGTAAAATTCAACAGTGAATAAATTTAATCCAGAGGCACTTTAAAGCAATGCTTCAATCCAACATTAAAAGAATGGATATTAATGACTAAACACACAATCTCAGGAATTGCTTTTATAAATAATAATCACCAATTCATCAAGAGGGAACATATAAGTACCATATATACTTTAAAAGTCATTTTCCTTTTTTTTTTCTTATCTATAGGATAAACTTCTTCTTCTAAGTAGATAGTTCTTAAAATGTGCACATGACCAAACTTAAGAACAATTTTTTTTAATAAAAGTAAATAAATATTTTAAAAGTACATATTTGTTCTCTCTGGATCCTAATCCTTAAAATTGATTGCCTGGGTGGCCAAACTCTAGCAGCTCACTTAAAATCAAAATTTGTTTCTTTTTTTCTGTTAACTAAACTTTCATATTCTTTACTCTCTTAAAATATTCAAAATAAATATAGAGGGGAAAATGTTGAGGTATTAAATATAAATATTATCTCATCTTACTTCTCACTAAAAATCATAAACTATATAAAGAAAATAGGTCATGATTTATACTAAAATCTAATGATTATTTAAAAAGGTAACTAATTACCGATATATGGGACACAATGAAGTATCTTCACACTCTCGTTCTTCAAATAAGGTATCTGGGCATTCTTGGCCTCCATTGGCTGCTTCCTGGATGATAATCCTGTATCGAGACTGTTTTACCGTGGCATTTCCTGAAGTAAAGGAAAAATGAAATTGTAGTGCCCTTCCATGTGGATGCAGGGAAAAATCTAGGGTTAGTCACAGAAAGGAAGGAAGGGAGGGAACAGGGAGTGGGGGAAGTAAGAACATGTGGTAAGACTACTTAGGGAATGAGAATAACAAGCAAGACCAGGGGTTAATATTTCATATTATACTCAATCTTACTCCTATGAGATAGATAGTTAATACTCAATAATGTGATTTCAAATCTATTTGTTCTAATATATAAAGACCATTTTCCAGCTGTATTACTATGCTGTAAATTAATCAGAATTTATATTACCTATGGCATAAAAGTTACATGGCATAATCTAAGGAACCCCAGAAACCCTATTTGATCTCGAAACAATAGCTCAAGGGCCTAGAGTTTTACTATGAGTAAATTGTTCCCTCCAGCAAGGCACTTCCCTCTGTGGGTGACTTTTCACAATGCAAACACTCATTAAAATTAATATATAGTAATTTATTTATTTATGGATATTGGTTTCTTACATTTCTTATTCCTCATGACCTGAGACAATATGTATATAATTGGAATTTAGAGAAAAGGCACTAAAACTGTGACAGAACAAAATATTATCTACTTTCTGGTTTAACTGAAAAGGAGAAGTATTAATAGGCATCTCAATAAAGACAGCCCATGTTCACTTTAATATGCTGGGGCACTCATCTCATAATCTTTAGATTCCTCTTGAATCAAAACAACAATAAAATCAATTATATTACAGTGGGCTAGCAACTATTTCAATTACCATGTGCAAAATTTGCACTAGATAAAAAGATACAAACTCTCAAACTTACAATTAAAAAGAAAGAAAAAGAGGCAGAGATACAACAAGTTTAAGACATCAGTAGAGTGAGAAGTATCAACAGTGTGTGGTGTTAGGAGAGTATAGAAGAAAGAGTAATCATTCTTGTTTCTGGAAATCACACAGCTCCTGAGGGGGCTGATTTTATTCTGGGACTTGAAATCTTAATAGTAAAAGAAAAAAGGCTGAAGCCATTTTGGGCCAAGGAAGGTCTGAGAAAAGACACTGGCGAGACATAAATGGGTACATGGAATTCAGAGCAAGACAGGGAACTGCATTCAAATGGAAAATGTGTACATTTGGCTTGTGAGCGTGCACATGTTGGGGGGGTTACAAAGAATGAAGAGAAGGAGTACTGTAGGAGAAAATGGAATTAAATGGTAGGTTTGGGACAGATAATAGATCTAACTATACTGAGAAGAAAATTTCTAGAAAGCCAGTAAACTAAGCGGAGTGTGACAAAAGGAAAAAAAAAAGCTTTCATTAAAATTGTATATTCTCTCATGGTTTTTAAAAAAATCTTTAGTACAAAGACTTAAGTGAGAAACAACTGATTCACAACCAATTCCCTGTCTTCCTTACAGAACACGTTGGACTCTATTTAGTTCTTCTGTGGTTATTTCTAAATCTATAAATAATAAGCTTATGCCATTTTTCTTGATCCATTAATTTTAGACACCATTTATTGACTTTCTGCTATAACTGATGGTGGTTTACTTTGTACTACCTTTCAATTTTTTATAATTGTATCACCATTTTTATGGCTCTAATGGTTATTTAAAAGCTTTAAATAACCCATTTTTTCCCAGTCCTAATCCTCAGTCTTGCCCTCAATCAGACCAGCCACCACCGCTGTAAAGAATCTTCATGGGTAGATGAGCTTCCTCTTCTCTTGCCATCCACATTCCTGATAAGTTAGTTCACAGCTTCCTGTGCTACGTCATCACTTTCTCTGCTCTTTAGTGTTGTCTACTAAGTTTTCCATAAATGAGTTTAGAGCTCTCATCCACTGATGGTCCTCTCTATTTTTTTTAACAAAGAATTAGGGTTTTTATAATTCATTTCTATTACTTTAATGAGATTATGGAAAGAAGAGGAAACCAACATATTCATACACTTCATGATCTTGACTAAGTTAAGCAAAGGATCTTTTCCAACTACTTACAGATCTATTCCCTTCCACCACTACCCCTGTATTTAATCTGCTGTCTAGCCAGGGAACTAATCATAGCAGTGTATCGGTGACTCCCTTGTCCATTGGCTTATGGTTGGGTTTGGCCAACAGGGTGATAGGGCATAAAATATAAGGAGAAAAGATGATAAAAGAAAAAGATCAGGGAATTTATTCCACTAGATTTCATCTTCCAGATCACCTCAGTTTGTTCTCTACCCCAACCAAAAGCCATGGTTTCTATGGAATGGCCCTCTCCTACAGCTATAGTCCTACTAATTGTTCCTAACTCTATCAAATATCACGCTCCTAATGTCACTAGTCCAGGTACTGAACCATCCCCTGCGAGCTTAAGTAACTCTCCCCAGTCTTTTGGAAATAACCCCTTCATTAAATTCTCCCCAAATGCCCCATTTGCATGGGCCACCTGTTTCCTGCCAGGACATGCTAATAAAATCAAAGGAGATATGTTACTATATGACAGGGAAGAATGTTATAATTGGCCCTTTTCTAAAAGTACTTAAGGTCCTGTGAAGACTATAAAATAGGTTAAAAAGAGAGAGAGAAAAAAGTATAATTAAAACAGTTCTGGTAAAAAGCTGAAACTTCTTCCCTTAAAGTCCAGGAACAAGACAAAATCCCCACTCTTGCCACTTCAATTCAACATAGTATTGGAAGTCTGAGTCACAGAAATTAGGCAAGATAAAGCAATAAGAGCATCCAAATTGGAAAGGAAGAAGTAAAACTGTCACTATTTGCAGATGATATAATACTACATATAGAAAACCCTAAAGATTCCACCAAAAAAGCTATTTGAACTAATAAATGAATTCAGTAAAGTCGTAGGATATGAAATTAACACACAACAATTGGTTGTATTTCTATCCACTAACAACCAGCTACCAGAAAGAAAAAAATTAAGAAAATCCCATTTACAATAGCATCAAAAATAATAAAATGCCTAGGAATAAATTAGGCAGGGAGGTAGAAGGCATTTACTCTCAAACTTCAAGACACTAATGAAAGAAACTGAAGAAGAAAAAAATAAATGGAAAGATATACCATGCTCATGGATTAGAAGAATTAATAGTATTAAAATTCCCATACTACCCAAATCCACCTACAGATTCAGTGCAATCCCCACCAAAATATCAATGGTATATTTCACAAAACTAGAATAAGAAATCCTAAAATCTGTACAGAACCACAAATAGAAATCCCAAATAGTCAAAGCATTCCTGAGAAAAAAACAACAAAGTGGAGGAATCAATCATAATCTCTAATTTCAAACTATACTACAAAGCTACAGTAATCAAAACAGTATGGTATGGGCACAAAAAACAGACATACAGATCAATGAATTAGAATAGAAATAATATAGAAACAGAAATAAATCCACACATATATGGTCAATTAATCGATGGCAAAACCGACAAGAATATATCATGAGGAAAAGACAGTCTCTTTGATAAATAGTGCCAGGAGAACTAGATAGCTACATGCAAAAGAATGAACCTAGACCACTATCTTATACCATACACAAAAATAAATTAAAAATGGATTACAACTTGAATCTAACATCTGAAACCATAAAAGTCGTAGAAGAAAAGATAGGCATTTAGCTCTGTGACATTGGTCTCAGCAATACTTTGTGGACCAGTCTGTCAGGCATGAGCAACAACAGCTAAAATAAACAATTATATTTATTATATCAAACTAAAAAAAACTTTTGTACAGCAAAGAAAGCCATCAACAAAACAAAAAGACAACCTACTGAATGAGAGAAGATATTTGCAAATTATGTATCTGGTAAGAGGTTAATATCCAAAATATATCATAAACTCAGGTAACTTCATATCAAAAAAAAGTTGAAACATGAGCAGTGGATTTAAAAAGATGTTTTTCCAAAGAAGACATACAGATGGCCAACAGACACATGGAACGATGTTTAAGGTCACTAATGATCAGGGAAGTGCAAATCAAAACCTCAATGAAATATTACCTCACCCTGTCAAATTGGCTATTACCAAAAATACAAAAAATATCAAGTGCTGGAGAGGATGTGGAGAAAAGGGAACCCTTGTTCACTGTTGGGAATGAAAACAGTATGGAGAGTCCTCAAAAAATTAAATCTATAACTACCATACCATCCAGCAACTCCACTTGACATTATTTATGCCAAAATAGAAAGGAAAGGGAAAGGGAAAGGGAAAGGGAAAGGGAAAGGGAAAGGGAAAGGGAAAGGGAAAGGGAAAGGAAGGGAAGGGAAGGGAAGGGAAGGGAAGGGAAGGGAAGGGAAGGGAAGGGAAGGGGAGGAAGGAAGGAAGGAAGGAAGGAAGGGAAAGGAAAGGAAGAAAGAAAGAAAACATCAGTTCAAAGAGATCTATGTGTATCCCTCTGTTTACAGAAGCATTATTTAGAATATCCAAGATACAGAAGCAATCTAAGTGTTCACCATAGATGAATAAAGAAAATGTGCTATATATACACAATAGAATATTATTCAGCCATAAAAAGAGAATAAGATCTCACCGTTTGCAACAACTTGGAAGGAACTAGAGGGCATTATGCTAAATGAAAGTCAGACAGAGAAACAAGTATCATATCATTTCACTTATATGTAGAATCTAAAAAGCAAGACAAACAAACAGAACAAAATAGAAATGGACTTGTAGATAGAAGAAATAAACTGTTGGTTACCAAAGGGGGCAGGGGTGGGGGGTGGGTAAAATAGGGAAAGGGGATTACAAGGTACAAACTTCCAATTATAAGATAAATAAGTTATGGGGATGTCCTTTTCAGCATCAGGAATACAGTTAATAGGGGCCCCTGGGTGGCTCAAAGGGTTAAAGCCCCTGCCTTCAGTTCAGGTCATGATCTCAGGGTCCTGGGATCGAGTCCCACATCAGGCTTTCTCCTCAGCAGGGAGCATGCTTCCCCCTCTCTCTCTGCCTGCCTCTCTGCCTACTTGTAATCTCTCTCTGTGTGTCAAATAAATAAATAAAATCTTTAAAAAAAGGAATACAGTTAATAATATTCTAATAACTTTATATGGTGACAGATGCTAACTAGATTTCATGGGAATCATTTCACAACACATAAAAATATTGAATCACTATAATGTATACCTGAAACTAACAGGATATTGTATGTTAATTATACTTCAATAAAGAAAAAAACAGTCCTGCATAATAATATAAAGTTATCCTCATTTGGGTGGAGCCAGCTTTGTAAATAACTATGGCTTTAGGAATAAGTTTCTTCTACCATTGCCAGTTAATTCCAGTTACACTGTACTTACTGTGAGAATTATTGCTTACCCTTAGGATTTTTATATATTTGGGTTTTTCTGTGTGTGTGTGTGTATGCATATGCTAAGTGTTATTTTAGAAGACCCAGAAATAAAAACTGAAGAGAACAGAAAAAATGAAACAGATGCCTTTACCTTACTTAAGAGAGAACATGGATCAATGTCTGTCCCCTTCACACTACATGCTCATGTGCATGTGTGTGTGTGTGTGTGTGTGCATGCACACATTCAATGAATATTCACACACAGAGGTTTTCTGCTTTATGATGTAATTGCAGGCCAAGTCATTCGAAGTTTGGGGAAAACAGCTGCACTCATTATTGTGCCCCATAGACATTCAGGTAGAGGGATGGATTCTACGGGTAAAACAAACTGACACTGTACAGACATGAAGAAAAATGTGTATGTTTTCCAAGAGAAAAATGGAAATAAGTGACAATCTTGACAAAGGGAAACAACACCAAGCTCTGCCAAGATAGCTGCTAAAAATTTCTTTACCTGTGTGATGTGTTTCTTTGTCCTCAACTTTGGAATGGTCATATTTACTATTGAGCTTTAAAGGATTTTTCCACATTCTGTGATATAAGTACCTCAACTTATAACCAGACCTATGCCAGAGTCAGTTATGCACAAGAGACATGATTTAGCTGGTGTCATGGAAACTTAAGGGCAGGCAACATCTGACTGGGGATAAAGCAGTCAGTAGTCTTCTCACTCCAACTCTACTTCAGGCCAGCCTGAAGGGAGTCATTTTGTACCAAGGAAGGACAATAATTCCAGAAATCCAAGAAGTCATTAGCAACAGAAGAGGATGTGGCTGGTAGCACCCAACATCAAGGTCTGAAGTCAGACAACAGACGGTGAGCCAAAGGCTAAGGGGAAGCTCTCAGGAACTGGTGTCAAACAGAGCCTCCCTTTCTGTTGAATACACAGCAAATGATTTCAGGGAAGTAGACAGAGAATGGAAGATAGTGGCTTTGAAGGTGGCAAATATTTGAATCACATATGTGTATAAAATGCATTATAAGTTTCCAGGAATTATCTCCTTAGTATATATCAGATCCGCTTCTGGGCATTTTGCATATGCTGTCTCATCTTATTATTATAACACTTTATGAGGCTGATACCACTACTACCATTTTCACTTATTTTAAAATTATCATTATTGTTGCCACTTTACAGGTAAGAAAATGGAGGGTGAGAGAGATAAATCATTTGCCCAAAGCCACCTAGCTAGTTCTAAAGCTATTAAAAATATGCCATTAAAACTGTAACTAAACAGACATCAAAGCCCATAATCTTTCCATAAGAGATTTTATGGTGAAATAAAGAGCAAGGGGCATTCTAGGGCAGAGTTCCCATCCTCTCTCCTCTGTTATTCCCAAGGGATACCTCTTCCTTTTTAATTAATTCTCCAGGAGTGCCCTGTTGGCAGAAGGTTTCAAGTGCCAATAAACATAGTGCTTGTGGAGCTTTGTGAGTGATAATTCTAACCTCATTAGGCCTATGAAAAGTAACAATAAATTAAAATTCCTATTTATAAACATAAATAATGGTTCAAGCATGATTATGGCTAATAAACAACTAGTCTAAATTCAATTTTGATTTATGCATATTTTATCACCACTTAGTCATCAGACATAATTACACTTAAGTTAATAATTATAGTCAAAAGAAGTAACATTTAGGGGCGCCTGAGTGGCTCAGTGGGTTAAAGCCTCTGCCTTCAGCACAGGTCATGATCTCAGGGTCCTGGGATCGAGCCCCGCATTGGGCTCTCTGCTCACCAGGGACACTGCTTCCCCGCCTCTCTGACTCTCTGCCTACTTGTGATCTCTCTGTCAAATGAGTGAATAAAATCTTAAAAAAAAAGTAACATTTAACATCAAGAGCCATATTTAATATCAGAAATATACAAGTGAGTTATTTATCGTTATAGAAAGAGTAAGAGATATTTATAGATTCTCTGTGAAGATCTGTATCAGTCTTTTCCCAGAAACATGGTAGCAAAGATGGAAGAAATTGATCTGTAAGAGTAGCTCCGGGTGATTCATGGCCAGGCAAGCAATGGCACTTCATACTGAAGTGAAGACCATGAATGCTGGTCACTGGTGTCAGGGTTAGTCAACCAAAGACCAGAGCTGAAGAATCAACCCCCTAAGATTCCAATCGATTTGAAGTCTAAGAGTAGGTAAAAAGCAAATGGAGCATGGTAGAGCACAGTGAGTACAAGCATGGGCTGCCAGGAGAGGCAGGCTGGAGATGAGCACGGGAGGGGAGGTCTTTCAAAAGCAAGCCATGTGCGAAGTACACATAGGGTCACTGTGTATCAGCAATATCTGTTAATGCCTACTGAATATCAGTAGATATTCTGATGCCAATCTGAAGAAATCCGAAAGTAGATTTAAAAAAAAATCACTGCTCCGGTTTTCCCTTGTTTCTCAAGTATCTTCATTATTAATGGGTCTAACAGATCTTAGTGACCCATTCTGTTTCATTGCACCAACCTTCTTCAGGTTTATTGCCGTAAAACTCTTGGTTTTCATCTAGTGCTCTTTGTCCTCCTCCCCATTTACATAGCAAGTTTACCATTAAACAAACAGAACCAAAAATCTACTTGTGATTCTTCTCTAGTCGATCATGAAGCAAAAGGATGGCACCAATATTTGAAGATGTGTATCATTAAAGAACCACACATAAATACTTCCTGAGGTTGAGTAACAACTCAGGTGCCTACTGGATTCCAAGCAAGACCTTTAATTTTCCTACACCTCCACCTCCTGGGCTCTAAAACAGACCAAATAAAAGGGTCCATTTCATATGATTGCCAGGAGGACTCAAGGAAATACTGCCTATAAATCACATGCATATTGCCTGGTACCAGGAATCTTCTCCAAATTAGTTCATGAGAGGAGGTGAGAAGATTTAAAAAAAATATATAGAAGAAGAAATCCTTCAAGAGTTGAGGCTTCTTCTTACTAAAAGAAAACTGTGACAAACTGGTCTTCTATTCAGTGCTATGTCTCAGACCATGTTCCAAGCCTCCAAGAGTAGACCATGAGTGGCTGAAAATCATCCCATATTCCTGATAAATTAAATTACAATTGCAAGGCAATTTGTATCAACCACTTTCTCGTATCACTGGAGAGGAATAGAAAAGGTGATCAAAAACCTTGTTTGCTAAAAGAAGTCTCAGTTAATGCCTGCTATCCTAGCTTACATAAGAAGAGACTTAAGAAGTGCATCATCCACTCGCTTCCAGAAGTGTCTGTTTGTATGAAAATTATACGATCATTCTGAAAAAAAGACTACCCTCCCATGCAAATATAAGAAACAACCACATTTTGTTTCTCACTGCAGCGTAGGGTTGCATTTCAAATGTATGGAAAAGGTAGACTGCCCGGCTGCTCTTAAAATTATCTCTTCAAACTGATCACCAGGCCTTTTTATTTCTTGCCAAAGAATTCTGCTTCAGATAGCAGCCCATGCATCCGAAGAAGATGGTCTTGTGCCCCAAGCACACTTGCTCATGAATCATTAAATTGAAAATGAAAGGGAAAGGAAAGTATAGGGCTCACCTGAAGATAACTGACTGGAGTTACATGATATGTGTTGTTATGATAGAAACATCATGAATGAAAGCTATATAACTAAAGAGAAGTGGTGTTTAATCAAAGTGAAGCATGGATATAAAGAGAAAACAACTTTCATTTGGCAAAAATTCCAAATGGTCATAAAGAAGTCTGTTGCTAAGCCAGTTCCATGAACAGAAAGAGATCACAGTATGATATTAGACAGCACAAGTTTCTTCAACATTAAATCCCCTAAAAAGAATATTCTCTCTACTGACTATTATACACAAGAGAATGCCCCTCTCTAGTCTATTCACAACCATTGTTGAGATTTCCTTTTTAGGAAAGGTACAAACCAGGATTCACCACCAGCTCAACTACCTCCTACTTAAATCTGAAGAAAGAGACACTGACTCTGAGTTCTCAGAGGGAAGCACTTACCACATACAGTGTTGTCATTATTGATAAATAATTATCAGGTTTCTGCTATATGTAGGAGATGCGCCTAGGTGCTATGCGTGATACTGAAATGTACATACATGCATTATTAAATCTCCTCAGTGAAGCAGAAGTGAAACTTGATAGATAATAATGTAGAAGTTCTCCACAGTTTTAAAGTTTTCAGAAATGATAATATAAACTTTGTATATACTATCCAAAGCCCATCGATCCAGTATGCTCTTTGAGGAGAAATGGAATGCTTAAATAGTGTATACCGCAATGCCCTAGAAGAACTCTGAGGAGAGAGTTTTCATGTACTTCTTTCCTATTCATCTTGGTATTCCAGATAGAAAGCAAATACATCAAGAGTAGTCTCCTCCACCCCCAAAGTTCCCTCCCAGCCTAAACCTCCAAGTACTTCAAAATGAACGCTGAGCCTCTCTATAGACCAAAGAAATTAAACAAAATTGCAAAGCTTTTCTGCTAAACTTTCTAGGAGTGTTGAAAATAAGCTCCAGGATAGCCATACACTTTCTTTCATTCAAAAATGTTGCCTGAAAAAGAATGTACTCTATATTCTTAAATGTTCATAATCATCATTCACTTTGCAACAGAGGCCACATTCAATGGCTCTGGCAACAGACAGGACCTCCAGGGCTCTGATGTCTAATCCCAGCTCATTACTGAATTGCTATATGACCTTGGGCAACACACTTAACCTTTTAGAACTTCAATTTCTTGCTTATCCTATGTGGGTAATACTGCTGAGCCAACTCACAGGACAGCTGTTAGGAATGCCTAATTAAATTGGGTTTAAACCATTTTGCAAACGTAATATACGTGTGTGGGTGTCCACCTAAACTTCCTTATTCCTTAAAAATGTGAACCCTTCCTTACAGATGAAGCGACTCATGTTTTTATCTGCATAAACTATCTAGGACGACCACTAAGGCAAAAAACATGCTCTCTCCGTGGTACTCACCATACACTCATTGAAGTCTATGCAATACGTCTAATTTCTAGAGACTACCTCCAAATTCTTCTACTTGCTATCCTCATCACTGCAGCTCTTAAAACATCTACAATTTGTAAAGCTGACCTTATCAAATAGTGACAAAATTGGAGTGTGGTCCCTTCTTTCTCTACATATGATAATTGAGTCACCCACAACTGATCTTGCTTTCTACTCAACCCACATGGTCCTTAATGCTCACTGCATATGAGAATCTGAAAGGATGCTCTTACAGCTCCTAATGGCGCCCCCCACCCCCCACAACACAAACCACATAAATCAGAATCTCGTGTGGGTGGTGCCCAAATATTGGTATGTTTAAAAAATCTCCAGGGCAGAGAATCACTAAATTAGCACATTTAAAGCTGGCAATTCTTATTCTTCCAATAGGTAAAACAGGAAAAAGACAATGTAGCATGCTTAACCAAGCAATAGAAAAATGAGCACTAGCTAAATCATTAATGGTCTCAACACATTTAAAAAATGTAACCTGCCCTTTAGCTAAGTACATCATAATGGGTATAATTGGAAATGTGTACTATAAACGAGGAGGGTTAACAACAGTATTTATAATGACAATTTGCACTTGTCTTTTCTTCTTGCCAACCCATGCTGAAATGACAGGGATTTATTTTCCCTCCATGCAGACCCCTTTTCATTTTAGCAGATGAAATGTCTAGTGGCTGCTTGCTGCACGGATCGCTAATGCATCGCACTCCATCACCCTAAAGAGTGAAATACTCTGCGACACCACACTGCACTGTATATAGACAGGTCTGAGGTACACAGATGCCATAAAGATATAAACTCAAGACATAATCATTATTAGGCATGAATACTAAACCATATATTCAAAACAACTTTTATTTATTTTTTCCAATTAATTTTATTTTATGTTTTCAGTGTTCCAAGATTCATTGTTCATGTACCACACCCAGTGCTCCATGCAGTACGTGCCCTCCTCAGGACCCACCACCAGGCTCGCCCAACCCACCACACCTCTCCTCTCCAAAACCCTCAGTTTGTTGCTCAGAGTCCAGTCTCTCATGATTCATCTCCCCCTCCGATTTCCCCCCATTCACCCTTCCTTTCCTTCTCACAATGTCCATGTTTTTCCTTATGCTCCACACGTAAGTGAAACCATATGATAATTGACTCTCCCTGCTTGACTTACTTCACTCTGCATAATCTCTTCCAGTCCTGTCCATGTTGATACAAAAGTTGGGTATTCATCCTTTCTGGTGGATACATAATATTCCATTGTATATATGGACCATATCTTCTTTATCCATTTGTCTGTTGAAGGGCATCTTGATTCTTTCCACAGTTTGGCGATTATGGCCATTGCTGCTATGAACATTGGGGTACACGTGGCCCTTTGTACTGCATCTGCAACTTATTGGTAAACACCCATAGTGCAATTGCAGGGTCATAGGGTAGCTCTATCTTTAATTTCTTGAGGAATCTCCACACTGTTTTCCAAAGTGGCTGCACCAACTTGCATTCTCACCAACAGTGGAAGAGGGTTCCCCTTTCTCCACATCCTCTCTAACATTTGTTGTTTACTGTCTTGTTGATTTTGACCATTCTAACTGGTGTAAGGTGGTATCTCAGTGTGGTTTTGATTTGAATCTCCCTGATAGCTAATGATGATGAACATTTTTTCATGTATCTGTTAGCCATTTGTATGTCTTCTTTGGAGAAGTGTCTGTTCATGTCTTCTGCCCATTTTTGGATGTGATTATCTGTTTTGTGAGTGTTGAGTTTGAGGAGTTCTTTATAGATGTTAGATATCAGACCTTTGTCTGTAGTGTCATTTGCGAATATCTTCTTCCATTCTGTGGGTTTCCTGTTTGTTTTGTTGACTCTTTCCTTTGCTGTGCAGAAGCTTTTTATCTTGATGAAGTCCCCAAAATTCATTTTTGCTTTTGTTTCCTTTGCCTTTGGAGACATGTCCTGAAAGAAGGTGCTTTGGCTGATGTTGAAGAGGTTACTGCGAATGTTCTTCTCTAGGATTTTGATAGATTCCTGCCTCACGTTGAGGTCTTTTATCCATTTCGAGTTTATCTTTGTGTACGGTGTAAGAGAATGGTCAAGTTTCATTCTTCTATGTATAGCTGTCCAATTTTCCCAGCACCATCTATTGAAGAGACTGTCTTTTTTCCACTGGATATTTTTTTTGGCTTTGAAACAATTCTTTTTAATAATCCATATTATCCTAACTTCTTAATGCTTTATGCCTTCATGGGCATAAAAGGCTGCTATTCCTTCCCAGCATTGTGTTGAGAGCTAAAGTATAGAAGGACTTCCAAGTCAAGCTTATATGTCATAGCATAATGAGTACACAACACAGGGATATATAACTAGCAACTTTAGACTCTCAGATCCTCTGTTCTTCTTACAGGTAAGTGAAGTGTATCCTTTGGCCATCTGCCTGCCATACTCAAAAGACACCATCACTCACTCTGGCTCAACCACATGAATCCTGGTTTGTGCAACTTTTTGCAATGTCCCTTCTAGGATGTGTCTACATGTAAAAAAATGGTTTACCCGAATGTAAGGTGTGGGGGAATCATTTAGACATTAGTACCAGTTGTAATATTAAAGTTTTTGTTTTGGGGATAGTAGTGAGACAAGTTAAAGGAAAATACTTGTAAAGATAAGCTGATGAAAATAAAGTTTTCCACTTCTAACCATAAATTTTAGTACAATGTAGACAAAGACTCTTAATTATCCCGTGTATACATGAGGTGCATGTTATTTCCTGTTTTCTTGCCTTTGTTATTTTGCAGCACCAACCTAAAGCCTCTAGTTTTTGAAATTCCTTTTTTGGCTTAATGTTGGTGTAAAAACTTGACTTAGTATTGGTAAGTCTGGAATGTCAGTCAGGTTTGGGAAAGAAGATACTTTAGGGAACAAAGATAAGAAAATACTTATCTTCTGGTACCTCAAAAGTAAATAATTAGAATAACTTATTTGGGTCTTTGAAGAAAAATAATCAGGTAATGGAATGTAATTAGTTCAGGGTTTGAAATCTGGTAATATGTAACAAAGTGTGTTGGGGTAAGAGTATTTCTTCTCCCTCTGCATCTAGGTAACCCCTATGCTTCCTTTGAGACTGAACAGATGGTCACCTCTTTTAAGAAGTCTTTCCCACTCCATCCTCAGCCAAGTAGCCCTCTTCCCATGCTTCCCTGCCTCTAGAAAGATCCAAGTTGCATACTTTCGTCTTCTTGTCTCTTTCCACTCTCCAGGTCTTACAGCACGTAAAATCTAGTAGGCATCTAATAAATGATTGTTGAATAAATAAGGAGATGGGTGAGTGAAAATCATGACTGGATAAAAATATAGCCATCTACAGATATTTTTTTCTGGAATGGAAAGTTGGACACATTAGTCTTTACCAATAAGGCAGACTATATATCTGGAGAAACTCTGCTGGCATAGAGAAAATTGGATGCTTAAGAAGTTTATTTTTAATTCAATTTAAAGCATTTATCTTTTTAATTTTAGAAATTTTACATATCATATCAAATGAACTCAACATATCCATCCATCAGCTTCAATAATCACATGGCCATGCTTTTATTTAATCTATACCCCTACCCTTTTACACACACCTGAATTATACCTAAGAATATTCAGATATAACATTAATATTAACCATTTCTGTTCAGTGACTGACAAACCTCACTTTGAATGGTGATATCTGCACTATGTGGAATGAAGCAAGGTTTATTTTCCAGAATATAATCTTCAAAATAATAATACAAACAACTCAGGCACTTGCCATGCTTCATTCCCCTGCCAAGTGTTCTACATAAATCAACTCAATCCTCATAACAATCCTAAAACACAGTTACTCTTGTTATTCCTATTTTGGAGGTCAGAGAATGGAAGTACAGAGAAGTTTTGTATCTCATCCAAGATGCCAGTAAGTAATTAAGAGGACTTGAAACCCAAGAAGTCTGCATCCAAAGTATGTGTTCTTATGGCTCTGCTTTGCTATCCTATGCCTCCAACACTTGAATGTTCTCAGTCAAGTGCAAGAAGAATTGCGGCCCAATAAAATTGCAATTCAATAATGGAACTGTTCCCAGGAATAAAAACTCAAAACCAGTTAGGAGCCTGGCCCCTAAAGAAAGCCATAAGGACCAAGACCAGCCATCTTACAGGGTCCCAGCCTTGGTAGGGCTCTTCGTTTAATGTGCTGCTATAGCTGTCATGAAACTTTTAATAGTTTTTAAATAAGGCACCCCACATTTTCATTTTGCAGTGGGCCTTGCAGATGATGGTGCTGGTCCTGATAAAAACAATAGTAATGTGGGGAATTAACAAGATCCTCTCCATCTTTGTGATCATTTTAAACCTTAGAAGTATACAGAGAGGTGACTAGGAAGGGTTTGCTCTGTCCCAGAATTCTGACAGTTGCTTACAGTTCTTATTTCTCTCTTAGAATTTAAATCCCTTGAGCAGGAGAGAGGGTTTGCATAATCATCCAGTTACGTGAACTCCACAGGATGGGCAAAGAACTCAGTACACACTGGGTCATGAAGACAGGCTATTATAGAATGTTGAGTTATGGTAATTCATACGGTTACCTACAATTCTCATTTTTTTATTCAAGAAAACAGATTCTCCTCATTTCTTGCCCAGATAATTGAATGTTCTTATAATTTTCCCATTGGTTTCCAACGCTGTCTAACCTCATTATTTTATGCACTATTTTTTTTTCTAAAACACAAATCTGATTTTATCAGACCCATGGTTAAAATTTAAAGTGTCTATTAGAACTCCAGATAATGTCCAAACTTTTTAGAATGGCATAAATCTTTTCATAAACTGGCTCCTGCACATCTCTCTAACCCTATTTCTTATCATCCCTCCATATGCATTATGCATCCCAAGCCCCACCAGCTGCTTGTAATTCATTTAATTAAAATGTACTCTCTTGCTGTCAAGCACACACACACACACACACACACACACCCTCTTCTATATTTAAGATATTTGTATTCCATGTTTACTTAGAAACTCCTGATCTCTACCAAATCTTACATCTTCTGACCACTTTGCTAGAGTAAGACACCTCCCCTCTTTGGCTGCCTAGTAGTCTGTGCTCATTCCTGTTATAAAAAAGATAGGTTTGTGTACTTGAATCCTCTATCATAAAGCCCCTTGAAAAAAGCGACCCCATCTTATTAATCTTAATGTTACTAGCAATTGGCAGAAAGCTTGTTATACAATGAACCCTACAAAAAGTTTACTGAATTGCTGATATATTCATCTGTTATCATTCATTTGATTACTATTTAGGCACTTACTCTGTGGCAGCCACTATTCAGTGTGTTTAATCAGTGAGCAAGACATGAAGCTTACTATCTAATTGGGAGAATGGTTAAGTGCTATGAAGAAAACAACATGTGTACGAGCAAGAAAGAGAATGGGAAGAGGGGATTTCTAATAAGGTTGTCAGAAAAAGGCTCACCAAGACATGATATCTGAACTGAAATCAAAATGTTGGGCAAAAAGCATTCAGGGAGAGAGCATTCTAGCAAGGAGGTGCAGTCAGTGAAAGTCTGAACAAGATATAACAAGCTGGGTCAGAAAGGAGGCCAACATAGCTAAGACAAAAACTAAAAAAGCAGTGAAAGGTGGAGGTTTACAAAATTGCCTAGCACTAGTTTGTGAGGGTGGAGACCTCTAGATGATTCCTTCCACTAGAAGGGACATATCCACCCCTACCACCATCTTTTCCCAGGATTTTCTCCCTCTACCCCACTAGTGTCTTCTTTAGGAAGGATGAGGAGCATCTAAATCATGGTTTTAGGAGAAGGAAGTGGACATATGCAGCTCTTCCGTCTCTTTCCTTCATGTTCTTTGGGATGTATCTGCTCATAGAATGCACATATTCTGATCTGTTCTGGGCCACGGTCATCAAATTTTCAGTTGTCCAACATGGGCTGTGACCAGGTGGTTAAGCCTGTCTAATTACACCGTTGAGAATCAGCTGATATTTTGGTCCTCATCTACTTCGACTAACTCTCAATTGTTTCTAAATTTGGGTGGGGGAAAAACTGGGTGAGGAAAAGATAGATCTCCTCAATGTCCAAGACCAAATACATGCTTGTTGGTCATGTAAAATGGTATTTTGTTCCATGTAATATAACAATCTATGTTTATTAAACTATTATTTTTCTGCTACAAGAAAGTCTCTTTCTTGTCTCTCTCATTCTTTCTACACAAATACATACAACACACTTCTATCTTTCATTTATACAATTAATAACTTTATTGCTTGAGCTTGAATACCAGTGGATCCTACAACTTGCTCAGGCAAGATGAAATACAAAATGGAGGACAAGGGGGGAATTAGTGCATACTGAGTAACTATCGCTAAGCTAGCCTCTTCATGTAGGATAAGAAAACCCTAGGAAGTAAATTGTCTTACAGATGCTACATGTTACATCTATGTTACAGGTGAGCATATAGAGTCTCAGAGAGGATAACTAAATTTTAGAGCACACAACTAAGGGGCAACCCAGGAGTCTACAATAACTACGTTATATTCCTTCCACTACACATGAACAAATTAGAGAAAAACTCAAGAAAGAATATAAGTGCTAAACCGAATATAATCAAGTATCAGTTCAAAAAGCATCTGGTCATTGAGCAGAAGAGAATATTGTTGGCTCAAGTTAGAAACGAGTACATTTCCCACAGAACCTGTCATTATACATGTGGTCTATACTCTTACTTTGGCTATCATTCATAAGGTCTCTAAAGAAAGTTATGATAAACATATTTTAGGTATCAGAGCAAACTAAGTTTAACTTGAAAAGACCTCAAATGGCAGAGAATTCACAATTCCTAGCATACTTATTACTTATCACTGACAACATGTCATTAAGTAGATATTCTACCTGAACTATTTCCACGTAACAACTTAATTTTGAAGGAATTTCAAGAAATTAGCAGAATTTCTTGAAGAGTTTTCTATCAAGGAACACTTAAAAGTTGTTGTCTAAACTATGAGCAATCGACCTCATTTTAAGCATGAATTTAAGCAAGATGTTGATTGTTGATTAGGTACCTTACATAAATTATTTGACATTCTTATAAAACCTGGAGCTCCAAACTGACATATTAAGATCCCAACATTTAGCTCCACCTCTAACCCTAAGCTTTGTTGTAGTAAGACGAATTAAATAGTTTATAAATCTACCATCATATTAGCTAATCCAGTGAGTCAAAAACCTCCTTAAACCATACACTAATTTAGAATCATAATAACATAGGATCAAAGCCAAGGAAGTGAAAAATAATCTATTCTTTTACTTGTAGAAAAGTATTTAATAAACTTAAAATAACACCCCATCTAAATCAAAATTAATTTATGCTATTTCTTCATAAGAAGTATACTGAAAGTCTAAAAATAAACTCCTAACTAGAAAGGGTACCTTGGTTTCTGAAAGGCAGCTTATTTACCTCGATAAGCAAATAGAAATTATATTGTGATGCACTGAATTATCTGCAGAGCATTCTAGAGACAGGAGAGAGAAACCAGACAGAACTTAAGAGTTTGAAAAGAAAGAGCATTCATATCTCAAGAAACAAGGATTTTTGCCACCAAGGCTAACAATAAATCATTATGAATATCCATGTGAGCCATAGGATTTATTTATGGTAATGTAGCTTGACTGTTGAATGAGGGAGATTAATAGTGCTTTGTAGTAAGTATTAGTTGCAAATGTATAAGGAAGACAGTGGATTTTGGATATAAAGAACAGAACTTCATGGGCACCTGGGTGGCTCAGTTGTTAAGCGTCTGCCTTTGGCTCAGGTCATGATCCCAGGGTCCTGGGATTGAGTCCCACATCAGGCTCCCTGCTCCATGGGAAGCCTGCTTCTCCCTCTCCCACTCTCCCTGCTTGTGTTCCCTCTCTCGCTGTGTCTCTCTCTGTCAAATAAATAAATAAAATCTTTTAAAAAAAAAAAGAATGAACTTCATGTACCAAATCTACATTTTAAAAATTTTGTCTGCTTTTGTTTATTTTATTTTGTTTGGTATGTTAGTTTACTTTGTAAGACAACCAAGACAACACTGTTGATGACAGACTGTTGATAGAAATCCCAGCCTAGACATTTTGGTAAGAACTCAAGTACACACAGACTGCACAATTTGTTTGTTTGCAGTGAAATATCTGGCTCCGATCATATTCAGGGTGAGATCTTTCTTTCTCCTTCCAGTTTCTACTCTACATGAGCATATAATTCTACTGCATTTCTTGCCTGGGGCTTCATTTTCCTTTTCTGTATTTCTACCTAAGGTAAAACTAGTTTCTTCCCAAACCAACTCTGAAGTGAAAGAGGATGGTTTTTACGTTGGAAGCAAGCAGGTAGTTTTCACCATGCCTCTCCCTGCAGTTCAGCACCTACAGAGTCTGGTTGAAGCAGAAGTGAGGGAATGAGTCAGGTTCTGGATTCTCTTCCAAAGAGATGAGCTTGGGTGTTCCGGAGAGGTCAGACTCAGTGGGGAACTACCACTGCCCCATATGAGGGGAATGCTCCTGCCCTCACCTCCTACTGCCTTTCTGCACACTGTCCCCTTCCCCTTTCAGATGGGTTCTGACCTGAGTGGGCTGGTGCACAGGCTGCTGAAGTGGCCGAGGGCCTGACACACACTGGACCAGCAGTCTCTCTTTCTTGGTAAGCTCAATCAAGAGCCAGAAGGGAAGTTTCTGTCCACGTGGAGTGCATGACTGAAAAAAGTGTGGTAGAGTCAAACCTGGGACAGCCATTCTGGGGCTCTGTATCTGATAGTTATGAGCATAGAGATTCAGAGAAGGTCCATTACCAGGGGCAGGTCAGTAGGTATACACAGAGAAGCAGAGGCCGAAGGAAGTTCACTGGTCCAGAAGCTGAAAAGTGAAGCCTCACTTCCTGTTTGCATTTCTAATTTCCAGATGTCCATAGAGAATATTTTTCCCTTCTTTTTGGATATCCGTGAGATTTTCTGTCATAATTTCCCAACAAGCCATTTTAACCTACTACAGCTTAAAAACCTTAGATCCTTGAAAGCCAAATGATTAGAACAATATAGTAGATGCAAATTACACATTTCTTAAATAATCCATTGGCTAATGGTTAAATTAAATGTCTCCAAAGTTCAAGGGTTCTCAAATTTTAATGTGTCTTAGAATTATTAAGTTTTAAAATGGCAGACTTTGAGGGCCCAGGCCTGACCTCAAAATCAAAATCTCTTAGGATTTTAACAGGCATTCCCAATTCTGAGCTGGGAATGCATGGACCACACTTTAAGAAACCTGTTCAAATTATTGTTTTATCCCTGGACCAGTCTGGACCACTGCAAAGCTACACATGACCATAGTTTGATTTTCAATGTTATACCTTTAGGTTTTATTAAAATAACACAAACATAAAACCATGAACTCCTTTATTTCATTTCCTATGGCCACACTGCCTCAGTTGGCGACCTGGGTTGGAACGTGGAACTGCAGTAGGAAATGCCTTCTGGGAATTAGCAACTGAATACGCTTTGGTTCCCATGAGATACTCATATGATTCCATTAAAAATAATAGTAAGCACACAGACTGATGGACATAGGAATGAGTCAATTAATGAATGAATGTGTAAACAAATAAAAAAGATGAACCATGTTTTTAACTTGTATGTTTGCCAGGAAATCAGAGATAAATCTGATTGCCTAAGTCCTACATTTTCTATCACTGACATCACTGTGTGTGTTCCTGCAGTTAGCTACAAAATCATTTATGAAAGAAATTTAGTTGTAAAGGTGTATCAACTTTCCTCTTAGCAATTTGCTAGCTTTGCTTAAGCAGGTTGTTTCTAACTGGCATCCATTTATTTGGATTTACCAAGTTCTGTTCTGTTTTAAGTTTATTACTAGGCACTTTTGGAAATGAAAGCAGAAAAGGTTCCAGCCTTCAAAGATTTCAAGTCCCTTCAGTGAGACACAAAACACCTTTACCGACAGTTAGAATGCAAGCAAGTCAGACAGGGTTATGAGACTCAAGAGAGAGGAGTGGTTGTGACAGATTCTGTGGAGGCAAGGATTTACACTTGGTTGGATCTGGGCGAGCAGCAGAGATAAGGAGAAGGAGATTCTAGACAGAGCAGAATTCTGGTTTTCCTTACAACTTTCTCTCATGGCACTCTGATCTTCTGCCTAGCATACAGTATGATTTGTATCTGCATGTTCATTGGGTAATTGTGGCTTTAATGCCTCCATTTTCCTGTAGTAGACTCTATCCTCCATGATGAAGGATCTGTCTCCACTCACCACTCTGCATATATTCACATGGTGCCAAGAACTACAGCTGGAAGACACTGATGGTTTAGCAAATGTTTATTGCTGAATGAGTGGATAAGAGCATAGGCTTCTGTGTGGTTTTTCCCTCTATTAGTGTTGGAATCTTAGGTCCTATCCCCAAGCCTCTATTACCTCATATGTAAAATGGAGTAATAATAGTTCTTTCCATACAGGATTGAGGTAAGAATAGGATAATGGATATCAGTAAATTATAGCTTTTATTAGTTTGATAGGAAGAGGCAGTGAGATGAAACGAAGACTATATTAATATAAATAAAGGCTATATTATAGCCTTTTAGTGATAAGTGTGAGCTTGTCTAGGTTTTTTTCCCTGTAACATAGGCTCACCAGGCAAGGCAATGTGGTAAGTTTAATGTAACCTGGGTATTTTTACCTGCTCTTTGCTCCTTTTGGACCAGGTGACCAGGGGTCACCTGACCAAGGAGTCCTTGACCAATCCCATCACCTCATCTCTGGAGCAACCCTAATAGAACAGCTTCCTGTTTCACCAAACTGTCCCGATGGTCAATGAAATAGCACATGTGAAAGCAATGTGTGATATAGGTCTGTGATGTGCCACGCCCCTGTCACAGGTCTGAGAGTCCCAGGCTCCAAATTCTTGAATTGCTAATACATAGGTAAAATGAGCTGTGCCTATCGACAGGAGAAATAACTTGTGGTGGGATAAAGCAGGCAGGCCCTGGAACCACAGAATCTGGATTTACAATGGCTCTGCCTTTGCCAAGCATGGCAGCTAACCTTGAACCTGTTACTTCATCCTTCTGAGCTGGAGGCTCCTCACCTCTTTAGTCATATGGGATTACACTCAACTCCTGGGGCCACTGTAGGAAGTGAAGAAAAATCCCAGCTGGTGATGCCGTGAACTGCAGGTCCCTTTAGCTGTACATCAGCCTCTGGTGCCGAAGAAGAGAGGGTCAGGGAGAGGAGGAAGAGTGCGGGCTGAGAACACTTCCCTGTCAGCTATTATGTAGACTAATATCTCCTCTGAAGTTGAGGTGTAGTTCGCGCCAGCTGAGTTCCGACCTCTGAGCAGCAGCTCTCCTATCACACAGTGTTCTTCCTCCATGTTGGGAAATGGTCAAGGGGCTCTAATGAAATATTCTTAATTTTTGTTGTTGTTGCCAAACCTGATTTTATTTTTTTCCCCAAATCGAATCCCCCTCACACTGGGTTTTAATAGAGGCTGGCAAAAGATGCCAAATTTTAACTAAAAGCAAAACAAAACCAAACATAAACAAATACATAAGAGAATATTATAAGAAACTAAGAGAATTTTATCCATTATTTTACTCCCTCCCTAAATTGAGGGAAAGTGTCTTTTATGGCTTTTATCAGCACAACTCCTCAGTTTGGCAGGAATATGATTGAGAACTGTAATCTCCACAAGCCCAAGTGTTTGTCACTCCTCCTACTATATTTTCAGGAACATTTATTGAGTACAAGGACAATGTAGTGATATACGGGCTTTAAATTATAGACTAAAAGGGGGAAGTCACCCATGGTGGAGCCCATATAAAACAAAGGCACCTATGCTCTGCATTGGGAGGCTGGAGCTTGGAATGTGTATGTGAGATACAAGTATTATGTATTCAGAAACACTTGGGAAGAGATAACATCTAATATTTACAGAGGTGGTAACTGAAATTTAGGTTACTTCCTCAAAGAAAGTCATTAGAACATCATAACACCTTCAACACTATTTTGGAGGCCAGTGTCCCAGGCCCAAAATCTTGATTACTCAAACACAGCAGATTCCTCATTATTCGATGCATATTAGTACTCCATCCACTATTTCCCAGGTAGATAAAAGTACAGATGGGCCTGTGGGGAGAAAGAGGGAGTCCTGTGGGCTGGAAAGAGAACAGTGAAGAGAGAAGGTGGTGCTAGTGGTGCTAGTTCGCCTTTGAATGGGAGAAATTCTGGATTTTAGGATAGGTGACCTTTGACTTATACAACTTTCTCAATGACCAATATCTTTTCTCCTAATTGGCCTGGATCCACTAAACAATGTGTTAATGCTCTGACTTCATCTTCATGGAAGCAAAATCTTTAGGAATTAGAACTGGTTGTGGAAAAGACACGGAGTTCATGTATTCATTCATTCAACAATAATTGCTGAATACCCTTTGTGTTCCAGACGTTGTGCTAAGCACTACCAGTTCATTAATGAAATCGGAAGATGGCTGCCTTCTAGATGTCATCATCTTGTCCAAGAAAAATACAGACATGGAAACAAGTGCCATCATACTGGCACAGGAGGTCTAGATATTGCAGGACACCAGCATAATAAAGACAAGTTCCCTGTTCCTAAGGAATTTACATACCGCTACTACTAATAAATTTCCATGTACATGACATTCTTCGATGTGCCCTGGTCTCAGTTAATCCTTATAACTACTCTAAGAAATAGATGCCAATATTATCTCATTTAAGATAGGAAGAAACTGAAACAGAGCAAGTTGAAAGGGAGTCTAAAGTGACTTATGCGGCAAAGATGGGACTTGAGAGTCTATGCTCTTAACTGCTAGACCACAGCACCGAGGCAGTTAAAAAAATTACTCTCTGACAGTGAAAACTTCAAGACCCATCTCTAGAGGCTTGATACAGGAACAAAGGCTACCACCAAATGAAGTTTCCTACCAATTCCCAGCAGCAGCTGGCCTTTGGCCTTCCTGTTTCCATGACACTGCTCTCTAGCTTGTCCCTTAGAGATGAAAGTTCAAGGAGCTACCTCAGCCTTTAATTATTGATGCTGACAAATAATTAATCATTAGCTCTGTGGTTTCTAGGAATTCATAATAAGAGCTATTTTGAATATGGTACATTTTATCTTCCAGTCCATGAACTATATATTTCACTTCTACAGAAGTGGTAGACACATCTGGGAATTATTTCAAAATAATCCACGGGTAGGGTGATAGAAAGGGGGATGCTGGTAGCACAGGGAAAACAAATAAGTTGACGATTGTTTTCACTTGGCGATGGTTACACAAGAGGATGTTCTAGTAATCATTAATATTCTGCATTAACATTGTATTAATTTATCAATTATTAGAAATCATATATATATTATTATATATAGTAATATATATATAGTGTTAGGCTGGTGGGCCCAGGGACGCCGAGAGTGGACAAGATGGCCACCAAGTTTCAGAAGATGGTGGCTTGTGACTTTCCACCATGGGGAAAGTCTCAGAGACTCATAGGGAAAGTCTCAGAGACTTTCCAGATCACTCTACAACCATATGAACAATCTGACTGGTCCACCTTGCATTCCTTTTTCTGTATAATGAGCTGACAACTGATTGGTGTACTTTGTATCCCTCATATACATAAACCGCAGCCAATCGGATACCCAGAAAACCCTCCACACCCTAAGGCCGCTAATTAAAAACCCCTTAGCCCTACCCCTCAGCACAACTTCCTTGCCCCTTCCTAACCAGGACCAAGGAACCTCGCCCGAGGGTGCTTCCATTAAAGCTTGCCTCAAATCTACTTGCCTGGCTCCTCTTTTTCACTGCGGATTCAAACCTGACATATAGTATATATAGTAATAAAGAGTAATATATTACTATTATTATAAATATGCTATTTTATAATAATAAATAATAATTTATTATTATGTATGTCTGAAACGCCATAAAATTTGACACTGGAAATATAAAGTAAGCCCCTTTAAATATAACCTGAGAGAAATCCTGGAAAATCAGTACTGATTTGTGACTTTAAAGTAAAAACATGAAGTGTGATGATTACAAGAGCAGTGGCCAAGATAATTCCCAACAAAACCCAGACAAACAATTAATGATCTCCTACAATTGGTTAAAATGTATGTGAGGGCATGTTGCACCATATAAAGCACTTACTGAGTGTTTCTCATCCTTACCCACTTACGGAGTCACTTGAGGAGACTTTTAATATTGCAAATGTCCCTTCAGCATGAAGAAATTCTGACTAACAGGCGGTAGGGTAAGTCTTGAACATCCTTGCATTGCAAAAAAAAAAAAAAAAAAAATACCACCACCACCACCACCAACAACAAAAAACTGCCCAGGGCTGAGAACCTCTAGAATAAGAAAACTGCTGTCATTATTAAGCAAATAGCATTGGCTACTTCAGGCAGGCATTTGCTCTATAGGCTAAAAGAAGAATAAAAGAAAACAGCAAGAGAAGTACCAAAGGCTGGTTCTTGATCATTTGGCGCATTTATTCCTGAGACTTAAAAATCAGAGAGCCCACAATGGATCCACAGCTTGACAAATACCTGATTTGCTTAGAAAAGTGTGGGACTCTCGTCAAACATTTAAGGAGAGACACAGATGAGAAGGAGAATGATGGCAAGAGCAGTGGCTAGCTACTAGCTAGAGATGTTCATGGCTTGAGAATACTTTTAAGTCACAGGATTTAGTTCAGGAAGACAGCCAAGGCCAAATAAAAGCTGACACAACTCATCCATTGCTAAGGCACAAATCGCTTCTACACTCAGGTCCCTGAAGCCACCTTGGTTCTCTGAGAGGCTTCGAATGGATTTGGCTTGAGATTCACATAACCCAGTGATTCCCTGATCATATGAAAAGCCTATTAAATCATGTTGTCTTAGAGTAGAATACAAACATAAATTAAAAGTGTATTCTAAAGATCTCTAGGTGATTCCACTGTGCAGCCAAATTTGGGGACCATGAACATAAACTGTTCTTTGAAGAACCAATCTGAAATCACAGCTGCAAAAAAAGAGGTCCTCCTTCCTCATGAACTGAGGTTGTCCTCTGCTCTGGCCCATGTTTCTCCTGATTTCTCAGTGTAGGTTAAGCCACTTCTCTTCACCCCACACCGTACCTCAACTGTGTCCCACCTGCTGATTTGTTCCTAGGCTATGCTTCTCACTTTACAACTTCGACCACGTCGCTACCTTGCTCAAAAATTTCTAATGAACTCCACTCTAACCTGGAGCTTCGTAACCAAAATATAGCTATTGTCTGGGAGCTTACAGAAATGTAAAATTCCAGCCCGCATCTGGGTCTACTAAATTAGAATCTGTATTTTCTAAGATCCCCAGGGGATTTGTATGAGCATTTAAGTTTGAGAAGTATTATTCAAGAACACCATTCTCCAAAGTATATTTTGAAGGACACTCTCAAGGACAGACAGTATCCTGCTTGGATTCAAAGTCACACCATTCCCTCTCTTCACAGGACATCAGTCCATTCAAAAAGTAGTTACTGAGTGACAACTATGTCCCATACTGTGCTAGGTTTAGAGGATCCAGCAGTGAAGATGACAGAAGTGGTCTCTGCATTCATGGACTTATAGCAGGGACAGTATTGACATGGAAAGGTAACTCTAGGGGTCTCATAAAAGAGGATATGCAGAATGCCCTGGGATAATCTAGTTAATGAGGTAAATGGGGGATAGCCTAACACATCTGGGAGATGTGAACCACGAGAACAGCATTCCTGGGGAAAGGCCGCTAATGCAGGTTCCTGTGGACACACAGGGTCAAAACAGGAGGGGCATCTGGATACAGTGTCAGCTTCACACACAATAGGTACAAAGGCTCAGGGCAACTATGGAAATGCTTGCCCCATGCTTACTCCACGCAAGGCGGGGCTCTAGGTGATTTCCATATATGTAGGTGTGACTATTAACCCTGTTTTATAAACAAGGAAAACTGAGGCACAGAGAGATCAAGTATTGTGTCCCCATCACAGAACAAACTTTGAAACTCATCCCTATCCATCTGGCTCCAGCGTCTGTGTTCTTAGCTATCACCCTCTACAACGGTTAAGCTGGGAAGAACAAGATGCATTCAAGAAGCTGAAAAACAGGCCATATGCCCAGAGTTCAAGCAGTGTTTGTTCACAGATCGGTCTTTTTCCTCCTTCTTTTCTTCCTTCCTTCCTTCCTTGCTTCCCTTCCTTCCTTCCTTCCTTTCTTTTAAACATCAGGAGAGTGCATTATCATTCAGGAGCAGCTACTTACAACTCACATTTTTGGGGGCCATCCCAAAGTGACTGAATCAGAATTTCCAGCTATGGAGTTGAAAATCTGCATTTTAGTAATGCTTCCAGGTGATTCAGAAACCATAAAGTTTGAGGCCCACAGGTTTATAAGGTACCATTTCCTTCAGTATTCTCCTCGTAGTCCCCCCTAATTAACCCACAGTTATTTAATAATATACTGGCCCTAAGGTATAAACTAAACACGAGGGTAAATAGGATTGAAGTGGAAAGTTGGAATAAATCTGAAAATTGAATCTTTGCTCCACCAGGTCCCCTGGCTGCCGGGTTGTGAAAAGAATTATCTAGCTTGAAAAATTGGAGGCAAAAAAAGACCACAGAGGCTTAGAACTATTTTCATTACAATGCCAACCACTTAAATAACTAATTGAATCCCTGGAAATTGAAGTAAAATTTAAAATTGCAGGAAGAGCAATTATTTCCCATGCTCTCTGATTCCTCCATCCTCCGCCAGTGCTAGAAGGCTCTCAGGCAACAGAGAATTTTCTTAAATGTAGAGTACATGCAAGAGCAGTAGCCAAAGTAATCTCTGGCCACTAGGATAGACTGGCTCAACAAAACTAATATGCCTCCCCCAGTGTCAGGGGACCCTGACAGCTCCAACACCAATATCTGGCTGCCAGTGGGATATTCTGTTAATTCAGTCTTTCTTATAATCACTTAAGAGAGGAATTATGCTAATCTCTCATGAGGAAGAAACTAAAAAATAGCTGAATCTCAATAAAACTCTTCCTTTGTGGCGTATTTTATTTTCCTGCATTTTCCCAATATTTATCTTTATTTATCTTTGAATGTCTTTTGAGTGCATTACTGTTAAAATTCCAAAAGTCAGCCTCCTAGATGGTGCCTTTCAAATGGTTCAGAGAGATCATAGTTTTTCTGTCCTGCTCTGTCTGGAAGCGACATTACCTTGTTCATTCAGCTCACTTAGTTTTTATCCCCATTCAGGAAAATAAGTTTGGAAAAGTTTCCGGAAGAGACTGTTATTTTTATCCCTCAAAAAATCAGGAAAATATTCTACTGTATTTTTGAAGGCTATTTCATATTCAAAATATTCATTTGAAGGCCATCCATAAGAAAGCTCACTGGATACAACCATATTAATTCTGTGACAAAAGAACATCAAGAAGACGAAACGGCATGGATTATGAAAACCTTATACAGGTTCCCCAACATTGCAATCTAAGACCCTGATGGTGACAATCTTCTATAGCTGTCACTAACCTTTTGCCAATCACCGAGAGAGGGTTTGATGTATCAGGTAGAGCTATGTCAATGTTGGTCATCTTTTCACATCACACTCATGTGTGAGTCAAGGAACGTGGAGAATCCTGGATGCTCAGGGATGAAATTTCCCAAGGAAAGGTGTGAATGCTCTCAATCCCTGGGGAAGGTTCTCTCCTCCCAGAACCATATTCAGTACTTCCTTGCCCCTTCTTCCAGGTTAGTACAGCCTTGTCCTGCCTGAGAAGACATGACTACCCAGAGGAGGCTAGGATGTGTGGATGCAACCCAATTTACTCTGGGCACTAGGGTGATGATTCCATGCATCCTTCCTTTTCTTGGAGTTGCCTTTTCTTACTGTGGCAATGGTAAGCTCCACCGACCAAGGCTAGGCTATGAGACTATGGGAGAAGAACCAAGGTATTAACTCTAGGTCTTAGGTGAAAATGGAGCTTTTGGACTAGGAGTACTTGTATCTCCACACAGACTAGCGAACCGTGGGGTGGGTGGAGGGAGGGGGTACAATAAGCATGGGGGGAAAGACCTGTTGTAAGAAAAAGGGTCATTTTACCAAAGTGCTCCTGTGTGTTTTTAGGACCTAGGTATCCCAGATCATTACCCTCCAAACACACCCAGGTGTATAAAGTATCACCACTTATAGTAAAGAAACACAAATCTTATATTGTCAATTCCTATACCCATTCAGCGCTTTTTACATATCTGCCCTTGTTTTTTCAAAGGCTTATATTTATTAGTGATGTAAGCACAGTGCTTAAGGCCCTATAGTCTAATACAGATGCCTCCAGCCAGACTCCCAGCACACAGGAGCCACGAAGAAACAGTGTCAGTATTGAGGGTTTATAAGGAGCCACGTGTGAATGGCTATTCGAAACACCGTCACAGGTTCCCAGGGGACGAGCACTCCTACAAGGCACTACAGTGACGGTATGGCATCTAGCAACTGAATATGTTTTCCCTGCCAAGTCCTGATGGATCTGGAAATCCAAGACTTCATTTACAAATTTTACCAACCTTGCTTCCCAGGGGGACATGCAGATGGAAAAGAAGGATGCTCCTCCCATTCTACAGTCTCTCATTTATTTAGCAGTAGGGGAATACAATTCAGGTGGTTAGGAAGAAAAGAACTAAAACCAGAATGCACCGACCTGGTTGGCAGGACCTCGGGCAGGGCGTCCACTCACTGAAAGCTGTCACAATACAGTCTTTTTTGCATGGGAGAAGGCAAGGACGCACGGTTTCAGGCCGAGTTGAATCTGGACATCTGTCAATGTGAAGACACAATATCAATACCTCCTGGACGAAGTTAAGTGGTTTAGTGGAGAACTGTAGGATTTCAGAACAGAAAACACTGAGGCCCTGTTTTTCCTCCTATAGACAAGGAAGAAAGAGCCAGGGAGGTGAGGCTGCTTACCCAAGGGCTCCCAGCCAGAGGCAGAGTCAAAGGTGTCAGCTCTTTTGACCTACAGAACAAAATACTTTTCACTCATCCAGGAAAAGCACAATCCCTGAAACTAATGAAAGGGAATGCCTTCACAAGAAAGGGTCACCATCAGCATCAATTCAAATGACATTTTTTTTTTCAGAATGAATGTATCTATTCTGATATATTTTTTGAAAAGCATTTTATTCAGGGTAATATATCAAATTAGTGATATTCTACAAAAGGAATAGGAAAATACAAGCCAATATATGAATATATGAACATATTGGGAAACAAAAATCATTGAAAACTGCTTAAATATACTCTACCTCTTTGATAATGGAACAGAAATTTAGAATATTTAAGCAATTGCAGGTATCTCTTTAGAACATGTGGACTGATGAGCAAAATATGACAGACGGCAAATGTCAAATTACTAACTAGCATTAACAAGAGAAACATTGCAGTTCTGTTATTTTGCTGATAATGAATGCTCACACTTGGGAGGAAAATCTACAGTCAATTGATTCAAAATCACTTGGAAGAACTAAAGTCTCAGAAAATGGCAATCAAGACTTTGTTTGTTTTCTTGCCTGCTTACTTGTTTTATGAACACAGAAGGCTAAAAACTACATTGATTATCTTCTAAAACTGTGACATGCCAAAAAGAAAAACAGGAAAGCACTCAGCAACATATATTTGCATTTTAAATTCTGTTCCCCATAAGTTCCTCATAAACCACATAAAAGCTGTGTGGGTAAACTTAACAGCATGAGCTCTGGTATTAAGAAGGCAGTGCTGAGTTAAGGGCTTTGGCTAGGTTCTTTCATTTATTCCTAATGACAACAGTGAAAGGTATTATAACCTTCATTTTTACATGATAAACTGAGGCACTAGAATAATCAGTAATGGACCCAAAGCCACATGGGGAGAGATCATTTGAGAAAAATTATGATAGAAAAAAACCAAACAAAACAAAACACCAGTGTAGCAAGTTCAGACAATCAACAGACCTTCTCAAAGGAGAGAAGAGAAAATAGAGGAGTTAATGAGGCAAGAATGAATTTTAAAAAACCCACAGAGCTGATGAAAGGATGACAGTTCAGATGAAAAGTCCGCCAATTGTATACAAAATGACCAATATGTCAACGCAAAGGTTGTCCAGTTTTTAAACGTCAAGAAACAGTAAGAGAATAGATAATAATGGATGTGGGAGAAGAGGAAGAAAAATTTGTCATCCAAGAATCTGGCTGACATCAGACTTCATCAATTTAGATAATAGTCAAAGTGAAAATATTTTCTTGGTTTTATAACTTTAAAAACAATATATAAGCCAAACATGGAAGATTGAACTTGACCGTGGAACAGAATGGACATGCTATCATTCAGACCACCATCAGGGAAAGACACAGTGGACAAAGCAGGGGGGATGGAAGGGGAGGGAGACAAGGAGTGGAGGCTTGGATGTGCTTATCTGACAGAGCACGCGGGCAGAGTAATGATCTAAATATAAATGAAAACAGAAATAAAGTTCTAATGTGCACCTGGATGTTTATAGCAGCCATGTCAACAATAGCCAAACTATGGCAAGAGCCTAGATGTCCATCAGCAGATGAATGGATAAAGAAAAAATGGTCTATATATACAATGGAATATTATGCAGCCACCAAGAGAGACGAAATCTTGCCATTTGCAACGACGTGGATGGAACTAGAAGATATTATGCTAAGCGAAATAAGTCAATCAGAGAAAGACAATTATCATATGATCTCTCTGATATGAGGAATTTGAGAGGCAGGGTGGGGATTTGTGAGGAGAAGGAAGGGAAAAGTGAAACAAGATGGGACTGGGAAGGGAGACAAACCATAAAGAGACTCTTAATCTCAGGAAACAAACTAAGGGCTGCTGGAGGGGATGGGGTAGGGGAGAGGGATAGGGTGGCTGGATGATGGACATTGGGAGGGTATATTCTATGGTGAGTGCTATGAATAAAAATTAAAAAAAAATCAAAACCATAAAAAAAAGATCAATCAAAAGTACTAATCCAACCTACCCACAGAACACCAACAGTCTGGGATTTAAGACAGGAGTTGGTGTAAATGGGCTAAGGTTCATTGCTTTCATGATTTCATAAGAGGGAATCAAAGGACGGGCATTTTAAATTGATAAGTGAGATACATTACTGATGTGTGGGAAATGTATTTTTTAAAGTTAAGAGGTCAAAATGAGAAAGGGAAGAGAATGAAAAATATACACTTGTTGGGGCGCCTGGGTGGCTCAGTGGGTTAAGGCCCCTGCCTTTAGCTCAGGTCATGATCTCGGGGTCCTGGGATCGAGGCCCCACATTGAGCTCTCTGCTCAGCGGGGAGCCTGCTTCCCCCTCCCTCTCTGCCTGCCTCTCTGCCTACTTGTGATCTCTCTCTCTCTGTATCAAATAAATAAAATCTTTTAAAAAAAAAGAAAACTATACACTGGTGCTTGCTTGTACTGACATAAAGATAGAATGGATGGAGATAAGACACTAAGAGAGTGGCTGCCAGTGGCAGGGCAGAGGCGGGGAGAGAGGGGTGGGAGCAGGGCTGTGAGCATCAAGCTTCTCTTTGTTATATATTTCTCCTTGCATGTCGTTATGATTTGTGAACCACGTGAAGGCCTACCCAATCAAAACAGAGAGACGGAGACAGAGACGGAGAGAAAACATAGAGCAACTGTTAAAATGTGGCTGTGGTTGTGTCTGAGATGTGGGCTACTAAACGGAGCAGGAGATGGTGGGACTTGTCGCTTGTCATCGTTAGTCTCTATTATTTTACTTCTTCTGCGGACTCTCTAGCACTTGGGTAAAAATGGAAAATGGAGATACAGAAACAGAATTGCTCAATAAATTATTGGGATTGTTATTAGTCACCCTCAGCATATGCAGAAATGCTGTCTATCAAAGAGATCAGTTCAATAAACAAAACAATAGAAAGAAAGAAGAGTGTCTTTGTGAGAATATAGTGTTACTTATACAAGCTACTCGGGTAAGGAAAATTTATGTCATACTTTACTAGAGATAGGAAAAACGCTAAAACCATTCCCAAGTCTTTTATTTACACTCTGAAGTCTACTAAAATTAAAGCGAGCTGTTGTTTATTCTAACTCCTCTCCAACAGCACCTAATGCATGGCTGGAAAAGAAAGAAAAGAAAAGTGTGACGCGCAAAACCAGCCTCCCGCACGCTCAGTGGGGCAGCAGGGGCCCCACGCCCAACCAGCCACTTCCAACTCACTCGTCCATTGGCAAAATGGCCCAGAAATATCTGTGGCACTGGTTTCAGGCTTTCTGGAGAGGGAGGCTGATCCTGTAGGGATCAGCGAAAGCTCACTTCAATTAGGAGTAGGTGTTTATCTCTTTTAGGGTACTGATATTGCCTACTTGATTTACCCCTGGTTAGCATCACTCACAGTAAACACTCACTGGGTATAGTGTCCACTCCCCAAAATACAGCCCCTTTCTCTGCATGGTCTTCCCTGAAGTTCATAAGAGAGAAACAGTATCATCTCCTCAGGGGCAAAGATCAAGCTCAAGTTATATTGCTTTTATAGAGGCCACGAACTGGAACGTGATTTCCGGTCAGATAGGAGCCAAATATTCTCTTGCCTGTGAAAAAGGTTCTTCTGTTCATTTCTTTTGCCAGTAAGGTGGACCCTTTCTGCAGGGGTTCAACTTCCTCTTCCTTTCCATTCACATGATGTCTACCCCTTCAAGAATCATCACATTTCTCATATTCACAAATTTCTGCTTAGTCTTCAAAAATCCTCTCTTAGACCATTACCAACATATGTGCCCTCCATTTCTAGGAAAAAAATGTAAGGTTTATTTTCTGTATTGTTGTATTGACATTGACCAAAAAGAGGCTTTTGACTGCTTTCATGCTATTTTCGTGTGTGTGTGTGTGTGCGTGTGCAGTGCCTGTGTATGCATGCACGATACATAAGCTAATTTTTAATTAGATGGTGAAACTCCATCTTATATCATATCTTCAAAGTGTCATATTTTAGCTCAGTGTGAATATTTAATAACACTAAATGAATGATTGAATAGTATTCAATGTTATTGCAGCCTGAAGACAAATAAATCCCTGAGGATATTAGGCTAAATTCATCCAGCCATTTCCAAAACAAAATTAAAGCCTTAAAACCTAGGGAAACGTATGGATTCACTTTTTAGTTAGTAAACACAGTATGGCCCCTTGGCTTTTGTCATAATTTATACTTCCTAATTTTGTGTAACGCTCGGACTCTCAATTGGCAGCACTCTCAATAAGAGGATGAATGCATTTCATTTCAGCACATATATTTCCCTGGACCAGCACTGGAATGCTCTATAACTATTACCTCGTTGTCGCCCCGTAGCCTTCAGCTCCTTATAAGCATTGTGCTAAAATGCATCAAACTGAGCTACAAAGACCTGCCACTTTCTAGTTAGGCATCTATAATCGAGATGCAGAGATAATGCTCCATTTCTCTGATCCGTCCATTGACCCAGGAACCGATGCACATCTCACTCAGCTGGGTGGGGCAAACCTGCCAACTCTGTCAATGTTACATGTTTAAATGGAACTCTGTATTATTATATCCCACACAATGCCAGGTGTTTTCACATTAAAGGCAGAAAATGCCTTATCGGGACTTTCGGAAGGCTCCAAATTGTGTACTTTTAATCTTTTCTATTATTTTTTTTTTGTACACTGCAACTGAAAAAAAAAACAATGACTAGTGAAACAAAATCAAACAAAACCCCAGAACCATCCCAATAAGCTCTTACTTCTGTTCCACTTCTGCCCTGGCTAGTTTTCATTTTCTGATATGATCAGTTCTATTACTCATACAATGGTAACAGTCTCACCTATACAACTGCAGAGAAACCAAGACACCAACCCAGGGAAGCGAGAACTTGCAAGGAACTCTGCCTTCCAGTGCAGTGGGCTTGGACATAAAACACATTATATTAGCCCATCCGTCCCATGGAGACTTGCTTCTTTCTCTCCTGAAGGTCCCTCCTTCTCCTTTTCTGTTTCTATTCCCCTACTTCCACCCCAAGGATTTCACAAATGGTAGAGAATCTCTTGCCACTGCAACAACCTTGACATAAAAAATAACAAAAATATATATTTTTCGGGACGCCTGGGTGGCGCAGTTGGTTGGGCAACTGCATTTGGCTCAGGTCATGATCCCGGCGTCTTGGGATCGAGTCCCGCATCGGGCTCCTTGCTCCACAGGGAGCCTGCTCCTCTCTCTGCTTCTGCCTGCCTCTCTGCCTGCTTGTGTTCTCTCTCTGTTAAATGAATAAATAAAATCTTTAAAAAAAATATATATATATTTTTTTTTCCAAAGGGCAGTATAAAGGACATTTTCTACTGCTGATAGTTTCACTATTTCACTATGTGCTTCACTGGACACTAGGTATTAATTTCTTAGCTCAATCAAACTCCTGAACCTAACAAATTCTAATTAATTTTACTCAAGTAAATTCAGGCTCCTCATATTTAGCAAGGTTGTTTGGAGACACAGAGTAAGAATTCAACCTAAGTTGTTAAATCTCCAGCTCATTAACGGCACAAAAAGTAATCAGCAGTGTGTGTGTGTGTGTGTGTGTGTGTGTGTGTGTGTGTGTGTGTGTATTAGGGAAAATATCTGTACAATTCATTTTTTCTGAGATGGTAAGCTGAGCAGAACTAGGGGCTATTCACAGTAATGACATTTATGTGCTTAAGACTTTTACAAACAATAACAACAACAAAAAAAAACACCTGTCATTTGAAGTAACTGTAAGAATAGAAAAGGGGCTTCCAGATCATATAATCAAAATTTTCATATCTAAATAGTCCTTTAAATGTGATAATTTATTTGGTGTTGCTCTTAATTCTAATGTCCCTTTGCTAAGGAATAAACAAACTGTACTCATATCAAGTGGATTTTTCCTGTTGGTTCAGAGCTGAAAAGTTTTGTGTCAGGGAGAAGATCAGACATCAGGCATGCTAAATTTTCTCATCATGATAAGGAATAATAGTCTGCTGCATTTTATACATAGAGTTTACTACTATACCTAAGCCATATTTAATTTTCAATTCAAGTATATTCAAGCTGATATTTAATGACTCTTTTTAAGCAGCTAAAAATTTACATCATAAAAATGAACATTATCAAGGCTGCAATCCTGAGCAAGATAAAAGGAATTCTCATGTCTGCATAATATCTTTATAAGCCTTTTAGGATTTTACCATAAGCCCATGAATTACATTTTCACCTGAGCCAGGTGATATGTAAAACATTACTGTCCATTTTTGGCTATAACTCCCATTGATTCAATCAGTCCATGCAGTGCTACACATACCAGGCAAGTTGTAAAACACAACTGACATAATTTGATATTCCAAAAAAACAGCACAAGCAATGCAGAGTCAGGTGTAAAGCAGAAATAACATTTATGAATTAATAAGAGTAGAAGGTCACACATCTGACCTAGTCATTACTTTCTACGTCAATCCCCTTTGCCAAAATGTAGGATGGTAGATCAGGTAATTTTTCTTGAACGAAGGATAGACATCAGCTTTTCTTAATCTTCTGCAATTCATAGCCAATCTTTGTTGAACTCTGTAACTTTTCCTACACATCAGTCTAGTTCAGTCCTGGATTCCAGTCATTTATGGCACACTAACTATGTCAGATGTTGTGCTAATGTCTGGGGTTGCAGCAATTTAGAACATCCAACTCTAGCCTTCTAGAAGCCACCCTTAGAAAGAGAGAGAGAGCAGAGGTCTTCTGGACTAAGCTTCACTGCAAGTAATATCATCTCCCCTTGCATCTGCAGAGCCATCAGCTCATGGGATGCTCCAACCCCAGCAGGACCTGGCCAGTCAGCACCACCTCCACCATCAGCGGTTCACTTCCTTTCACTGAGTTCCTATGACTTTCCTCACACAACTACTGTAGTTTCCATGCCAGCGTGGATAAGACCCAGAGCCGAGTATCAAGGTGCCCCGAGGTGAAATGAATCAGGTGTTTGAGTTGCCCAGGACAGCAAAGCAAACTGGATTGAATTAGGGGGAAGAGCAGATGTGTCTGCCCACGTTGCCAGGAAGGGTAGGGGCATCTTTACAAGGATGGGGTCAGAGCTTGATGCTGCCAGAATATGTTCTGCTTCAGTTTCTGCTTCTTCCTGAGCATCATTTCCACTCCCTTTGCCTGCTTTTTCTGCCAGGACCATGCCTATGGCAACTGCCAATTCACAAACTTAGAGCCCCATGAACAGAATGAAGAGGGTTTCATTTTCCCAACTCAGAAATTCCCAGAGAAAAGCTCTAAGTGGCCTCACTTGTGACATTAGACAAAAGATTGAGCATGCCCATCCTGGGGATATATCAGTCCTGCAAAGGGGGTGGGGTCTTCCACCACAAGGGAAGAGCCTATTGAAACACAGCCATTAGGAAATCTCCATGGACAGGACGGTTACCCAGTCACTGTATACCTCATAGGTTCCTTACAGTTTCTTTTCCACAAGGCTTCCCAAATGGACTGAGGAAAAGTCACATCTCCTCATTTGGTCTAGTGATAAAACTCCCACAGCTGAGTTCTCTGCCTAATTATGCTTTTTTCTCTATCACTTGCGATTGTCCCTGACCCTTTTTGATATCTATATCCTAGTTCCCATGTCCAAATTATCCTACTACTTTAGTTTTGTTTTTTAAATTTATATCTTCATGTTATAATCTAACATGCATGAGATTGCAACCTACTTACAGGCATGAATTAGTCTACTTGAATGGCTATATGGATTTATTGACCATTGCATAAAAGATCAATGGAACCTAACAAAGAGTGTAGCACAAACCTATCCTTCCAAAGTGGAGAACTTACCTTCACATTGACCTAGTCTTTACATGATTGGAAAAATGCCGAAAGTACTGAGACGAGGTCAAGAAAATGTTTGAGTACCCAAACAGACTCAATATTTGTGAGCCACATTAACTTTCCATTAGCTAATGCATGTATTATAACCTTACTAATGATCCATATTGTAACTGTTTCTACCTTTGCTTATGAGAGATATATTCTAGTCTTTAAGAGTCAAACAAAACAAAATTCTTTTCCTCCAGCACAGAGTGAAGCATATTTGTTGCTTGATAAAAGTTTTTGACTAAAAATACTCAACTATGCAATAATCACATGCACTTTCAATAAATTATTGGTGATACCTTTTGGTCATCACTTGTCCCACATGATTCTTGACACAAAAGACCCTCCGTGTCTGAATGCCCACACCACAGGTAGCTTCTCCAGTCCAGCCAATGGTTGCATTAAGGGCAGTTACCAATGTGTCTTCAGAACAGGGACCCCAAGGCAATGTCTCCCAGTAGAACTGCATACAGGAATGGTCATTGCATGAACGATATTCTTGGAGGGCCTGACTAGGGGGACATGGTTTTCCACCTGTGAAAATCAAAATCCAAAAGATTACATAGTTGGTTACTGTAGTTATTACCAGGTTGCTATTGTTATGTCATTCTTATTTTTTCTGTTTTTGCTGTTTGGTCCAGAAAGACGGTATTTTTGACACAGGGTTTCAAAGGCTTGGGTCTCTGAACCCTTTTGCCCACTCTAGGGCCATGGCCCTTTTGTCCTGAGTAACAATCTGAGGGCAGTATCTTTCACTTTTCCCTCCTGCATAACAGGCAGATTAGATCACCACCACCAACAGCAACAAAGCAGATTCTATTTCCCACCTTTGGATCATGTATCTCTGAAATAAACTTCAAAGAAATCTGCTTTTATTTTAGTAACATGATGACTACAAAAATTAGTCAGTTAGATATAGTAGCCATGACCTTGAAGTGATATTAGGTCAAACATGTACACTTACACACACATTACCTATATCTGGCCTCTTTTTCCTGAGAGCATTATTTTTCTCAGAGAATCATTTTAAGACACCCATCCTCCATCAAGCGACGCATTTTACTGCAATTTGAGAAATCCAGAAGTGTCTCTTAAAGTTTGGCAGAAGAGAGCCCATCCTTAAACTCTGAAATAAGATCTGACAATGTGTTATCCACTGGCACGGAGACCAGACAGATGTGCATCCTTACACTCTTGGGTGAGTCAGACAATCAAATTTCATTACTGTCTTTTCTTTCACATTTTTATATCCATGTAAAAACTGGCATTTATCTCAAGTATTGATTTTTTTTTCCTACTCTTCCACCCTATGATGTTTTATTCAGTGGGCCAAATGCTCAAAAAGATTTGTGACCTTGGTTTTGTTATTCTTGTTATTTTTTTCCCATTAAATACTGCTGACTTTTTTCTCCTTCCAGCCATATAAAAGAAAAGAGCAGGAAGCAACTGCACTTTAAGAATATGAAAATCTTCATTCATCTTGACCCTGGCCCCATTTTTCAGGATCACAGAGCAGAATCTTGTTTCAAAAAGAGCTCCTCACAGCCAGTGGTCACACCATCCTGCTGTTCTAACTGAGCCATAGGCAGACTAAGCCAAGGGAGAGGCTGAAAGGACATACGATGCGTCTGGGGACAGAGACCGTTGCTATCAATGAGAGAAACAGCTGCTCCTCCAATTTGTTCTGATGTCACCCGTTCACATTTCCATAGCACATTTTAGCCTCTTCAAAGCCACGTTCAGAGGCTTCATCTTCTTCCCTCTCACAACATGCCAGCGTGACAGAACAGGAAATCAGGCCGACATTAGCGGCAGTTCCTGGTCAAGGAGCCGTGTCTCTTGATTCCTCAGTTGGAATTCTTTTTACCAGACGTGTACCAATTATATTCCCAAATGAATGAGCCACCTGAAGCTGGATATGTGTCAATCAAACTTTGGTTCTTTATCCCCAAGAAAGTATAATGAAAAATAACATCCATCTGATTGCCATGGCCTATACACAGGTTTGGGCTAAGACACTTCACATAAATATAGTACCCACTCTAGATCGACTAGAGGATTAAAGAGAAAAGGCATGCATGGAAATGAAACTAAATTTTGATTCAGGCAATACAGCTATCACCTATACGTGCCTACTTCTACGATATGCCTTTCTCAATTGCCTACTAGAAAAAAAATAAGAATTTGGCTACTGACTCCACTGTTGACCCTTTACTATTACTCACCTTCTCCTGCCAACGCCAGGATAGTCCTTGACCTGGTCTGTTTCCCATCCGAGTTTTTATTTGAACAAGACTGGGAACAGGGTGACCATTCTGTCCACTCGCTCAGCACACAATCCATTCGGCAGGGAATTTCACAAGCCATCCTTTCAGGAGGTGGGGATGCTGGGCAGAGACTCCCTGACACATCTTCTCCTGTAATCAACCAAGTCAAGATAGGTGCTGATTAATGTACAGTTGAGGACAGTCAAGGAACATTTAGGTGTGTTGCTTCCTCTGTTACTTCACTTTCGCCGAGAAGACTTCACTTGGTGTCTAAACCAATAAAGTGTGAAAAATGATGGCTTCTTCAGCAATTCATAATATTTATGTCAAGAAAAACTGCCAGGGATCATTTGGCATTTAGAAAGGTAGATACTACAGCAAAACTCTCATTAGTCATCCTTCGCAAGGACAAAATGGGTTTCTTCCAGGAACAATTTAGCCATGGATGGCTACGGACAGATATGACTGACCTGCTATTGACAACCATGTATAATAAGTATATGTGTTTCGGCAAAACAGCGGCCAAAGTAGTCTATTGGTTGCAAACCTCAATTTATGTTGAACATTCTGTCCTATGCTCTAAAGAATTATATCATTTTAATTATCCATCGGGTGTTTTTATCTCCAAAAATGTAACCTTAGGCGAGGTTATCACATGATGACTCTTTTGTTCTGTTTGGACCTTGTGGTAAATAATCCCAAACCACAATGAAAAGGGACTTGTGGTTAAAATTATATGTTGACACAAAGGTTGAAAGCCCATCTGAAATTTTCCATAATACATTTATTATTGCCCTGCTGAATGATCTGATGAATTATATATACACATATATATATACACATAAATATATATATATATATACACAAAATAATGGGGGATTTTTTTTTTAACAATGAACAGATGTTAAGACTAAGGGGATCAGTTCTAAGTTACTTTTCTATATATCAAATAATTATAATAATTTAAAAAAATTCTCTTTTAGGTTATTTACTCACTATTCTCATAATTCTAGTGTTACTCTTTATAAATAAACTCTTACTATTTGCCTTGTTCACTGCCACCCCATAAAAACAGAAGACATGAAGAATAATGATGTCATTTCTAGTTTGAAGTAACAACACAGAATGTGGAATGGCATCTATAGGAAAGAGGCAGTTTTGTCTCTGTGACTTTACACCTGTGGAATTCTCCCGTCATAATCTGTTTGATGCAAAATAACTACAAAGCGGACTAATGTTTATGGAGCATCTCCTTTGTGCCCGGCACAGTCCTCGTAAGAAGCTCCCGGAAGCAGGTGTAACCCATTTTGTTTAATAGATGAGGAGTCAGTGGTTCTGGAAGGAAAACTTGCTCAGGGTCACACAGGCCTGAGTTGAGAATCAAATTAAAACTTTCTGAATCCAAAACTTCTGCTTTTCCCATTAACCACACTGTGTCTAATTCCAAAGAGATGGATATTCCTTTGCTGAGGAAGTAAATAAAACAGCCGACAGTGAGCTTGACTGCCTGGAGGAGAAGATAGTACATGTTAATATCTGCATTCATATTTGTAAATGAGGCCAGGCTCATTGCCCCTGAGGTACAAATAAAACTTTTCAAGCATATTATGAGAAGTAATAGAGATTCTAGCAGATAATCAAGCTGAAAGACCAGTTCTAATCATTCTCTTTTCAGTCTTAATCCATTTTCAGGTTGAGTCCACACTGTATTTTACACACATATACACGTGCACACAGATAGTCTCTCTCTGCCACACACACACACACACACACACACACACACACACACACCCTGCAACACAGCTGAGGGATGGTGCTTTCCCAAGTACAGAAGAAAGGAGACCAAACAAATGCCCAACCTGCATCTAATCAAAAGTTAGTTTTCACATTTGCGAATATTATTAATATAATTTTTAAACAAAGCACTTTAAAGCAGTGTCTGGCAAAGGATATTTTTGGTGAATAATAGGCATTAGTAGGGTTTTTACAAAAAAGTGGGAGAAAAGTGTGAATACGGAGTTAAAACAGTAAACTTGGTCTCACTACTAAAGAACTACTCAGAGTGTTGAAAATGCCCGAATACAGTGTAAATTTCCTAATGTGGAAAAGGTGGGTAGTGTTTTTCAGTCTTATTTGATCAATGATCATCCTTTTTTGAGAAGAATATCTCCTAGAAGTGGTATTTTTATGAATATGTTTTTAGAAAACACTGCCTTCAAGAGTTATACATGTTGGGGGCCCCTGGGTGGCACAGTTGGTTGAGCGATTGCCTTCGGCTCAGGTCATGATCCCGGAGTCCTGGGATCGAGTCCCACATCAGGCTCCCAGCTCCATGGGGAGTCCGCTTCTCACTCTGACCTTCTCCCTTCTCATGCTCTCTCTCACTCTCTCTCTTTCCTAATAAATAAATAAATAAAATCTTTAAAAAAAAAAAAAGAGTTATACATGTTGAATCTTAGGCTCCACTATAAAAAAAAAAAGAGTTATACAAATATCAGGTACTATCTGATGAGTACGTACTATGTTCAAGGCATATGATGAGGTAAAAATTGATGAAGATACTATTATTTACCTCCCTCGAGTTTATGATTCATAATAGAAAGAGCTAAAACATATACAAAGAAAACTTAGTCCAAAAGTAAATGCCAAGTTCCAAAGGTGTGTTTCAAACAGAAAATACTGTAGTAGCTCAGGGAAGAGAAGGGCCTCTGGGGTCTAATATGATACCAGAAGGCTTTCAACAAGGAAAAATAGAACGGTAAAAACTTGGTGGCAATGAAAGAGGCTACTTCAGGCAATGAAAGTATCAACAAAAGTAGGGTGGTAGGAAAATACAATGTATTCAGAAGACAATAGGGAAGCTGCCTGAAGAGAAGAGAAAATCCAAGTTGGAAGAGTGATTTGACATCAAATTCTGAATGACTTAGACAGATACACAACTTTTGTCATATTTCTGCCTTCCTTAAATTCCCAGTTGCTTAGGTTTGCCATGACCCAAATTTAATATCCTCCGCAATCATCGTTCAGCACCCTCAGTATTCATGTCAGGAGCTCGAATGCTTTTTAAAACCTAAGTTTTTATATAAACTGATAGACCTATTTCCTCAGTGCAGTTAAATGTCAATAGTCCCACCAACATTTTGATAGCTTGTCTATACAGGCTAATTCATACATGGGAGCAAACAGATGAGATTTTCTTTAGGGAAACCAAACCACTAGTAATAAGCAGGGTCTGTAATTTGTGAGTGAGCTGCACAATGGGATCCTAGTTACAAAGTGTCCTAGTTGTATATAGTTAAGTGTCTACAGGCCCATCCTAAAAACAAAAACAAAAACAAAATACAGGGTACTCCCTAGCACCACTTATCCTCTAAGCAATATCACCTAACTTTTTTGAATCTCAGTTATTTCATCTGTAATAAAGAAATAACAACACCTTTCAAGGATATTCTAAGGATTATAAATCATTTATGCAACAAACATAACAAGGCATCTAGTATATGGACGGCTCTCAATATAAACAAAGCTTTAAAAAAAACCTGTTGTTTGCAAAGATGTAATACTACAAAAACCTAATGGCCTTCTTTATCTGAAAAATCTAGAGATTTATGTCATAGCCATGGAAAGCACTTGTTTTGCCACTCATATATGTGTACAAATAACCACCAACAGCTTCACAGCTGGTTCACATAAACTATAAAAATATTTATAATTATCCAGATCATTTTATTTATATGGCAGTTGAATCTAAACCATTTAAAAGCCAAAAATAAAGCACTTAAGCCTGAATAACTTCATCTGCCCATCCACATCAGTATAATTATCTTCCCATTGTACAGAGAGAATCCATCTCAAAAGAAGAGCATTTATACTTTCCTGTTTTCATCTTCTCCGATGGATCGATGAGACCAACTGAAATCTCAGGCAAGCATGGAAAATAAAGTGGCACATGGGACAGAAACTTAGCCATTAATAGTGATTTTCACAAGCTCTGATAATCTAATGTCATAATAAAATAGAATATATTTAAGAGGGAAATTGAATTCATCTTTCAAGATGACTGTGAAATTGCTTCAAGCCCTCATCAGCCTCCCTAGGATCAATAATGACAAACTCCACATTCTCTCCTCATGGAGTAGACATATTTAAACCAATTGTGACTCTGAGAATATGGGATGTGATGCTGCTTCAACGTGGCCACTCTATTTTTTTAAAATAGTTACCATGGTGAAATTCACACTATATAAAATTAACCATTTTAGAGTAAACACTTCTGTAACATTTAGTAAGCCACAATGTTATGCTACCACTACCTCTATCTAGTTTCAAAACATTTTCATCACTACAAAATAAAACCTTTTACCCATTAAGCATTTTCTCCCCATTACCCCCTCTCTTCATAACTCTGGTAGGCACCAACAAGTTATGTTCTGTCTCTACAGAAAGATCTCTTTGGAGTATTCTGTATCAATGAAATTACACAATTACCGACCTTTTGTGTCTGGCTTTTTTCACTTACCATACATAATACTTTGTAGGCTCATCCATGTTGGACCATATACACTATATCTATATTTTATGATGGAATAATATTCCATCATATGTATATGCCACAATTCGTTTACCCATTCATCTGTTGATGGACATCTTTTGGCTATTGTGAACAGTGCTGTTATGAAATGCTTATATATGTACTTGTTTGCTTACCTGTTTTCAGTTATTTTCAGTATACACCCAAGAATAAAATTTCAGGGTCATATTAATCACTCAGTTTTGTTTGTGATTCTGGGGACTGTGGCATAGATGGCCAGATGAGTAGGTCTTGGCCATAGTTCACACTACTGTCATTCTGTCTTCCCATTCCTAGCTAAAAGTAAAAGTACTTAGAAGAAGGAAAGATTCCTGAGCATATGAATAATAGTCACAATTCCCAAAAAATGGTTTTTTTTTCCAGTTCAAATACTACTTCCAGTATAAAGAGCTCATGCAAACTCTATGGCTACTGGTCAAACAACCATCTAAATTTAATGCTAATAAGCTATCAGAGTTTGGGTTTTCCTCAGCAAATTAGTATTTAAACTATATCTATGTTATGTACTACATCTTACAACATTCTTTGTTTTGTGACCACTAAGGAATTAGACTTTAATATTGTGAAGTACCATCTATCTTTTATATTTTGTAAGGTTTATCTATTTCTTTTAGAGATAGATAGAGGGAGAAACAGAGGGGGGGAGGGGCAGAAGGAGAGGCAGACAGAGAATCTCAAGCAGACTCTCCACTGAGTGCAGAGTCCAACAAAGGGCCTGATCTCATGACTCTGAGATCATGACCTGACCTAAAGTCAAGTTGGACACTCAACTGACTGAGTCACCCAGGCGCCCCTATCTTTTATAATAACAGAACAAACAACTATAATTCTTATTTTTCTGACCTATATTATATGTACAAGAAGAGAAAGGATTATAAACAAAATGAAGGAAGAAAGAAACCCAGCTATTCACAAATCTACAGTATAATTTGGAAAGTAGACCAACATTCGTCATTATAGAAACTTCAAACTACCTTGCTCTCCCCCACATAATGCACTCTGGGTCCTTTATTGATATTTTCTCTTGTATATTATTATACTATCTATGGAAAATAATGAAACAGTTATTGAAAATACTCTACATGTCATAAAATTTTATGTCCTATTTAAATCTCAGAAAAGAATGCCAATAAATGTTGATTAAATGCTTGCCAACAGCTGAATAAGATATCAACAGATAATACATGGCAAATTTACTGAAACTGATATGTACTTTATTTCATTTTTAAATTTAAATGTTACTTTTTTTTTTTATTAACATATAATGTATTATTTACCCCAGGGTACATGTCTGTGAATCATCAGGCTTACACATTTCACAGCATTTGCCATAGCACATACCCTCCCCAATGTCCATAACCCTACCCCCCCACCTCCCAGCAACCCTTAGTTTCGTGAGTTTAGGAGTCTCTTATGGTTTGTCTCCTTCCCCATCCCATCTTGTTTCATTTCTCTTCCCCACCCCTCCCATAACCCCCTGACCTGCCTCTCAAATTCTTCATATGAGAGCGATCATGTGATAATTGTCTTTCTCTGACTGACTTATTTCGCTTAGCATAATACCCTCTAGTTCCATCCACGTCGTTGCAAATGGCAAGATTTCGTTTCTTTTGATGGCTGCATAGTATTCCATTGTATATATATACCACATCTTCTTTATCCATTCATCTGTTGATGGACATCTAGGTTCTTTCCATAGTTTGGCTCTTGTGGACATTGCTGCTATAAACATTCGGGTGCATGTGACCGTTCGGATTACTACATTTGTATCTTGAGGGTAAATACCCAGTAGTGCGATTGCTGGGTCATAGGGTAGCTCTATTTTCAACTAAATGTTACTTTCTTAAAGGTAAGCAGCCCCTGGCCACTTCTGGACTGAGACCCTAATCAGCTAAGGAAAGGTTTCTATTTCAGAACAATAAAAGGTAAAATAAAAGCTAAGGGCTAAGCAGAATCTATGCATCAATGCAATCCCCACAATACAAGGACTGTTTCTGCTTCCTCCTTTCACAATTTGAAATGTATTTGTCTACCTAGTTGACACATAAAGGAAGACAAAGAAACCCACTGTTAGGTATTATCAGGGTCCTAATAATAAAAACAACAGAAACTGCCATAAAATAACATCAGCATCTGATATTTGAGAAAGCATAGAGTGTATTATACTCTGTGCCAACCACATTAATGCAGGGTTTCCTGAATATCAGAGTAACATCATTACTTAGGTGCCACTCTTACACCTGAGACACAGGAAGGTTAAAAAGAAAAAGAAAGCTCAAAGTCATATAGCTCCTAAGTGTCTGAACTAGAACTGGAAATCATATCTGTTAGACATTACACACTATATTCTTCTCTACGATGCTGACTGCTTCTGGCACGAACCTCACGTGTGCACTCCTCGTCACATTCCTTCTGGCCGATGCCAAAACATAAAGAAGAGATACTACACAATCCAGTGTCAGTTAACCAATCAATTTAGTTTTAGAAGGAATAAGCCCAAAGGGGTGGGCACCTTGATCATCTGGGAATTGCACCATACGTGGGGCAGAACAGGGCAATCCTTTGCAAAAATGGAAACGATAATCAGATAAAAAAGAGCTCAGAATGGAAGGATGATAGAATAAAACGGAATGCAAGACCGGATGGGAAGAAGAAGGTAGGGACACTCAGCAAAAACAGTATAATGTATGTTGAGATAAATAAATAACACAGACACAAGCTAAAACAAGATATATAATAATGATATAAGGATACTCACAAAGGTAAAAAGCCACGATAAAACTCTAATAGCTAGTAAAAGACAAAAAGAGAACATAAGAACAAAGGCTAAGATGAATGGGGGAAACTCAAAAGAACTGGTAAAAAATAACAATAGCTAGAAGTAAGAAGACAACATTTCTAAGGTAAATATGTTTACAGAAGCCAGAAGTTAGCTGAAATTTCATCTACATGACAGGTGAGCTTCTTGTCCAGCAGCCTTAGTGAGAAGCCATACAAAGTTCCCCAGCATATAGTAACATCATCAGAGCATCTAACGCTTTGATTGCTCCGAATGTGCCCAGCACAATCTTACATTTTACATGGAGTTATTAACTCATGTAATCCTCAAAGCATTAATAACAGTAAACTCATGCACCGTATGTAATGGATGTCAGTTATTACTCTAAGTGAATCACACATATCAGCTCATTTAAATGTCACAACAATACTATGAGGTAAGAGTTATCATTATGCTCACCATACACACAACAATATTGACCTGACCAAGGACAAACACAAGTAAAATAGTAGAGCCTGAATTTGGACCTGGGCAACCTAGTGCTAGAGCCTATTTCTTACACATGATGCTTTTTTGACACTCATCTCCTACCCACTGCAGGACAATTTATGTACCTTGCTACATAAGGCCTGATCCAGTGGAATCAGTCAAGCGTAGGAGGTTACAATACCTTTACGTCATGAGTACTATGCTAAGTTTTACTGAGGGTGAGAGAAAATGCAAAAGAGCGGAAACACTAGAAACAAACGAATTGTTGAAATAAAAGACAAACAGACTAAAATTGAACATGTCTTAGCACCGAAACATGGGCTTACTCACATGTTCCAGGAGAAAGTAACCACTATTTCATGTTTGTGTAAAAGGTCTGAAAATTACTCATTACATCTTAAGTATAGGGAGAAAATTACTATATAGTGTTGTTTTTGACATCTACCAAAATTGGACCCTGGAAAATAACTTTATTTTTTTCTAAAAATGACATCAATTTCCTTATAAGTCCCAATTTCTGGTTGGTAGTCGACAGGATTTGGGAAGGGATGGGGATACATAATTATATCAATTTAAAGTTCCTACTGAAACATTCCCATTGACTTGGTCTTGGTATATCAATACCTAGCTTCTGATTTTCTAGTCCACATACTTCATACTCACCTAGACCTGACTCTAAGCTGTTTCCAGTTTTCTGGGGTAGTCGACCCTTCCACATCCCACACTGGGGTATACAAGGATTTGGGGATGCCTCCCATGTCTTAAATAAGTCCAGAGAGACCAGATTGGGAGGGTGGTAAGCAGCCAGTTCTGGTGTCCATTCTGTGCCTAAACACAGCAGACCATTGTTTCACAGCTGCAGCCCCATTCCTATATATGGGGTGCAGGGAACCCTGTGTGCACCATTGCTTCCCAAAGTGTCAAATAAGGGAACGGTTCCTCTGCTTTTGCTTTCCCTTTAACCTATCTGAAACATCTATAGTTTTCATCTTCTTTAAAGATTTTTATTTATTTATTTGACAGAGAGAGAGAGATCACAAGTAGGCAGAAAGGCAGGCAGAGAGAGAGAGGGGGAAGCAGGCTCTCCACTGAGCAGAGAGCCCTATGCAGTGCTCGGCTTGATCCCAGGACCCTGAGATCATGACCTGAGCCTAAGGCAGAGGCTTAACCCACTGAGTCACCCAGGTACCCCCATAGTTTTCATTTTCACAGCCCAATAATTCGTTTGCAAAAGAAGAGTGGGGCCAGAGAAACTCTAATCTGTGTACCTTCTCTTGATATCCTCCCTAGCCTCCTCCTCTCTGGCTCAGGAAACTGGCCAATGTAGAATTCCGGCTGATGGTAAAGCTATGTGGAATCCTTTGGCCTCCCATCTTGATATCTACAGGGAGCTATGTGGAATTTACAAAACATTTTTCTCCCATATGCCTGGCTCTTGCATATGAATCCTGGTTTTCAAGAGTATTGTCTCACGAAAAGAGCTTCAAATGCCATTTTGGGGCACTGACTTAGACTATCTGTTTGCATTCAAGGTATAATAACCTTGATCTTTCAGACACAGTGGATAGCTCAGAAATCAGAGTGTAGGGGGTATGGGTCTTGTCCACAATGAAAAAAAAAGCACACTGTTACATCTCAAAACACAATCTGATGACATCCATTTAGTGTGGAAACTCTGTTTGTCATGAGAATTTTGGAGAGATTCTCTATATTTTTAAAAAGATGAATCCAGAATAATAATAATGGAATATGAATGCAGGACCTGCTTCTTCAAAAGGGAAAACCTTGAAGTAAATAAACAGTGATTTATAAAGAACAGAATATTTGGTAAGGAGTTGTGACATCTGGATTTGAGTTCTGACTTGAATACCTAACCAAAATGTGGCCTTAGAAAATGGTTAGGCTTTTTTTAGGTTTCGGATGCCTTGTATAAGTGGTAGGAGGGGCACTGCGATCATCTCTGATTATATTATTTGGTCCGGTGACAGATCAAAGAGGCTAAAGTAAAATAATACTTTGGAAATTGCAAAGCACCATTTATATATAATGTGGCTTTTTATTATTGGTGAAGATGGGGATAAAGGATATCCCAAATAGAAAAATTATTTGGATCAAAGATACTATCTCTATTCTCCATCCTAATTTTGTCTTAGCTAGAAAAATACAAGAGAAACTAAAATGAGTATAAAGGCAGAAACAATATTATTCATTTTACCTATCTACCTGTTATAGATTTATATATCTATTTATATATCTAGCTATTCAGAAAAGGATATGGACCAGCTTGAATATGTGGTATACCTTCAGAAAGTACTTAAAGTTGTCTAGAAATTTGCAAATATTTGAAAATCAATATTTTTAAGTTAAACTGGATAAGTTAGAGTAAACTCATAATATAACAATAAAGAATGATCATTTCTTTCTATGTAATTAACCTTTAAGAATATAATTTGAATGCCTGTAAATAAGAAATATAATTTATTGAGCTACATAATTATCACTGCACAATTAAGATGTTTTCAATGTGTCTGTGACAAATAACACTGCAAAGAATATTCTTGACCAAACATTGATTGATTTCCTAAGAATAAATTTTGAGAAATGGAAAAACAAGTCAAGGGACATGAACTTCTTTAAGGTACTCACATTAGAAAAGATGCTAATGCGTGTAGTTTTTCATTATTTATCATTATCCACAAACTTTTTAATTTATGTACAATAAAATTCCCTCTCTACTGCAGAGTCCAATGGGTTTTGGCCAATGTATAGAGCCTTGTATCTACTACCATTATCATGATACAGAACAGTTCTAGCAACACAAACATATCCTTGTGCTGTCCCTCTGGTGTCAGATGGTCCCCCACAATCCTAATCCCTGGAAATCACTAATTCGTTCTTTGTCACTATAGTTTTGCTTCCTCCAACCCCCATAATGCCATAAAAAATGGAATTATATAGCATGTATTCTTTGTAACAAAGTGCATTTGAGGCGCAACTGTGTTGCTGCTTGTATCAATTAGTTAATTAATTAATTATCTACATAGCATTCCATTGTATGGATGTAGCACATTTTGTTTATTCATTCCCCTGCTGAAGGACATTTGGGTTCTTACCACATTTTGGTGATTATAAATAGATTCACATAGGTTTTTGTATGAATATAAGTTTTCATTTAGGGGGCAAAAACAATTAGGCATTCATCATAACACTAGGTGATATGTAAGTGTAGATTTTATAAGAAACTGTCAAGCTATTTTCCAAAATGGCCACACCATTTTGCCTTCCCATCAACAATATATGGAGATTCTAATTGCTCTGCATCCTTACCCATGCTTGATCAGACCATATTTTTGGTGTTCTTGGTTTAATTTTCATCATTCTTATAGTAGTACAATGAGATTACACTGAAATGTTGATTTACCTTTTCTTAATGAGTAATGATGTTGATCCTCTTTTCTTTTTTTTTTTAAAGATTTTATTTATTTGAGATAGAGACAGCGAGAGAGAGCATGAGAGGGGAGAAGGTCAGAAGGAGAAGCAGACTCCCCGCGGAGCCGGGAGCCCAATGTGGGACTCGATCCCAGGACTCTGGGACCATGACCTGAGCAGAAGGCCATCGCTTAACCAACTGAGCCACTCAGGTGCCCCAGAATATCTATTTTTTTTAGAGATTTTATTTATATATTTGACAGAGACACAGCGAGAGAGAGAACACAAGCAGGGGGAGTGGGAGAAGGAGAAGCAGGCTCTCTGCCGAGCAAGGATCCTGACGCGGGGCTCGATCCCAGGACCCTAGGAACATGACCTGAGCCGAAGGCAGATGCTTAACGACTGAGCCACCCAGGCGCCGATCCTCTTTTCAAGTGTTCATCTGTCATCTCTGTATCTTCACCGATAGTGAGTATTCAAATCTTTGACTCATTGTGTAATTGGGTTGTGCTCTAAACTAACTGTTTGTATCCCTTCAAATTTCATATTCTGAACCCACAATGAGATGGTATTGGAAGTGCGAACTTTAGGAGAAAATTAAGCTTAGATTTTCATGACAGTGTGACCCTATGATAAGATTAGAGTCCTTATAAGCAGAAAAAGAAAGAGCACGTGGTAAGAAGGTCTGTATCTAAGCCAAGGGGCACATCCTCACCAGATCCCAGATATGCAGGCATCTTGATCTTGGACTTCCAGAACTGTAAGAAATAAATGTCCATCCTTTAAGCCACCTAGTCCGGTTTTTCTATAGCAACCAAAGCTGACTAAAACTGTTTGTTTTCATATTGTTAGGTTTGGAGAGTTCTTTATAAAGTCTGGTATTGAGAGGATGTGACCACTGGTTGACCGGTGAGCTGGACCGATACAGTCCAGAGGCTCCTCACTCCCTCCCTTGTCCTTGGAATATGCATTCCACTTGCCTTCCCCTCTCCCAGAGGCTGCCCCCAAAACACAGCCTTGAGATACTGATGCGGTGTTGAGACCATCTGGACTGAGTACGTGACGGAACCCATTTAAGGCCTCTATATAAATCTACTCATCTCGTAGCTGCCCAAGACAAGCCTTGTATGTAAGTTCCCTCACTCATTGAACCTGCCACCTACCAGTCTGCAATGGCCTGTCTCCTTCTCTCTATGTTTTGGGCAAATGGGAGCCAGTTTCAGATTGCATTCAAGAAGTTCCCAAGGGAATGTACTAACAAGTGGTGAGAAAACAGAAGAAATGGGCCTTAGGAAGTGGAATCCATGGGGACAATCCCTATTTGCCCACCGACCTCTAAGTAGGGAGGAGGCACCCATGTGTTAGATGCTTGCAGACTGTTATGAGACAACAGGAGATGCTTTAATGCTCCTGTGCGAGGACCCGCGTAGAGTGCACTGCAGCACAGAGGGGAAGTAAAGGGTGCCACAGCCGTCCGCTGCTCGGCTGGGCCCTGATGCCCCACCAGAGGTGGCAGCGCGAGTTACAGAGTTGGAGGAAGAGCTGAGGATACAGAAGGATGAATGGTCACCTGTCCACTGCTCCGCCGGCTTCAGGGCTGGCCGACAAGCTAAGGGAGCAGGATCATCAGCTGGAGACCTTGGTGTGCCCTTCTGCAAAGCTAGGAGGGCAAAAGCTACTACAGTTCAAGTCCAAGCACTTCCAACAAAGCCCAATTGGGATGCTAAGAGGTGGAATCCCCGGGAAAAGAGGAGAATGAAGAGGAAGATATTGTGATTAACAGTGAACCGGGGGACTGTCTCATGTCCTCTGACCCCTGATACAAAGGAGAGCAAAAGCAGAGCAACCGCTATGCCAGCCAGTGGGGCAGCCCCTGATTCGGGAAACACCCCTGACCAGAGAAAGTATGCCTACTCACCTTACTGACACATCTGCCAAGTTCCAGTGAAAGGCCAGGGAAAGTGTCCAGACATGGTTAGTGCAGCTATGGGATACAGGGGGCTGTGGCATTTCTCAGACAGGGCAGAAAACAGAGAGGGAGAATGTAGAACATCTCCACACCTCCTGTCCTCTGGCAGCACCTGCAAATTACTAGAAGGATTCAAGGTACTCACTCCCTTATACAGTGGATTACTCTACCCTGCCAGGAGCCTTGGTCCAGGGAGCTCTGTAAGGGAGCTACAACAATTTCTTGGGGGGTTGGGAATGGGACACCCTGTCCTGATCAGGCCACATTCACTATAGGAATGAAAGCTAAGATCCTCCAGTCTGCCCCCAGTACCTGGTATGAGACACTCACATACATGCTGAGCCCAGTTGTAAGATAAGACATTTATGATGTTGAGCAATCCATTGCTGATCTGGGGGGAAGTGACGAATTCCAGGAATGCACATGAGCTGTGGAGAAGAGCCAAGATGGAGGGAGTTTAGAATGCCAATAGGCTATCCCATTTGGCTGAAAAGGGCCAGGTAAAAAATCACTTTCAAGCAGATATGGTTTGACTTCATTACTGCAGGGCCCTCATGTAAACAGATAGACTGACAAACTAATGTTGTGTTGGTTGGCCTGTGGAAAGCCTTAAAATCTAGAAAAGAGTTCACACCTGCCCCATCCACCCCTACCACCCCTGATGCCCGGCCTGATCCAGCAGAAGCCTCAGAGATACAGTCCTATTTGGGGTGAGTACCTCCCATGACCTGGGGATAAGACGCAGACCACTCCCTCCAGGTAAGAGCCATTGGAGGAGACTGGAGACCTCATGTTAAGTTCAGTATTCACTAGTCCTCCAGGAATACACGAAAGGTGGCAGGTATGGAGGATATGGGAGCTATATATACACAGTAACCCTCAGAAGTTTTCTGGTCCCTCAGTGCCATCAATAGGGAGGACAAAAGTTACAGTCAGGGAGGTTCTCTGACACTGCAAATTGGACATTCTCTCAACTCACCCCGCAGCCCATTTGAGGTTTTTATCCCTCCAATACCAGAGAATAGATTGGGCACTGATAATCTTACAGGGTCAAACTCTGCAAACCTCTATCAGTGAATTCCACCTCCAGGGCTAGAATCATCAAACCAGTGTGAAGAGGTAATGCCAACGGGCAGCCAGTAAGCCTGACCTCCCACAGGGAGTGGTAACTGTCACACAATATAGATTGCCTGGGGGCATAAGGAGATCGGAGAAACTGCAAGAATTGCTCTGAATGATTGTTGTCCTGTTGTCCTGTCCATAGTTCTTTCAATAGCCTGGTACAGCTGGTAAGAAACTACCAAGTCTTGAACAAGGTAATTGAGGTACCAAGAATTGAACAAGGTAACGTCCCCTATCCATGCACCTGTGCCCACCACTGCCACTATTTGAGATGCCTTTGCCAGGGTCATAGGAGTGCGCCATGCTGTGCTGGGCTTAGCAAATGCCTTTTCCAAAATACCCAAGGCCATTATAGGATCAATCTACCTCCACATGAAAGGGACAAGAGTGGTTTTTCAGGTGCTTCCCCAAGGTTACCTGCACAGCCCCACCATATGTCACGGGACAGTAGCCTGTGACCTGTCCCTGTTTTCCTTCCCCACATTAGTGCAACAGATCCGTGACACTGATGATATAATGTTAACAAACGGAGACGTGCCTCTGCAGCAGGACACCCTGCCGGCTTTGCTGGAATATCTGGGAAGGAGAGGACAGGTGGCGAACCCACAGAAATTCAAGACCCAGGAACCACCATAAGGTTTTGGAGGCCATCTAGTCAGGTGGGGTGCACGTTGTTCCAGAAGCTGTGACTGATAAAATGCAAGCTCATTGAGCTTCTAAAAATGTGAGTCAGGGCAAGCCTTTATAGAGATTTGGGAGTTAGGGAGGAGTTTTACTCCCCACTTGACACAATGCCTCCCTCTTTTACACCACCTGGGGAAGAAAGGACACATAGGGACTGGGAATTGGAACAGCAAGCTGCTTTTGAGAAGACAAAACTCTAACAACGTAGATGAGAGCTCTGGGCATCTCTCAAGCTGAGCTACTATTTGAGTTACGTGTGTCTGTGACTCTGGAAGGTATGGGTTGGGTACCTTGGTAGAGACAACAGAAGGAGAGAGTATGTCTAGGCTTTTGGTCCTAGCTCTGGAAGAGTTCAGAAACTTGATATGTCCCATAAAGGAAAAGCTCCCGGCAGTGTATCCAGAGCTCCCCCGCTAGAGCCTCTCTCAAAGGAGCAGTGTATCAGGATAAGAACTTCCCTTCCTATCAAGGGTGGGTTGCAAATACGTTCCATAACCCATCTCTGCATGGTTCAAACCCATTTTGACTAAGTGGCAGACCTATTTGCAGCAGAGGAGCACCCAGTCCACCAGCCCACTGTCTCTAGAAATGTGGGTGCCATTAGGTCCCGTAGAATGTGTCGATCCTCTAAATGCCACTGTCCTCATTACTGTGGCAGCCCCTGTGGCTTGTAGAGAGGGACTGGAGGAAATTCCTGCCTCTGCCTGCTATCCAGATGGGTCCAGTGGAAAAAATCCCTTTAACTGTCAGTTGGACTGTTCTAAAGAGATTTAACCTATGGGTTGGACAATGGGAAGCAAAGGGGTGGATGATTTTATGAATAAACCCTGTGGGGTCAGGATATGTGGGAAGACATTTGCATTCTCCTGCAGGAGCCTGAGGCAGTCCTCACTGTCTTCCTCATCCCAGCTCAGATGACTCTGACATACCCGACCGTCAGGAAGCTGCTGTTCTGCTCAGGTTCAAGCCTTAGCAGCTGACGCTTCAGGAGACACAGAAGGTTCGGTGCACAGAGAGAGTGGCCACAGTGTCCACCAGGTGGATGGCATATCGCCAAGGACGCCAGACAGCTTTTGAAATACAGTGACTTGATTAATGAAGTAACAGCGGGCCCTGTGTGTTCTCAACGACGTCCAAGGCAAGTGCGAAAGAAGGCTGGGGTCATCCACCAGAGTTCCCAACTGAGGAGGGATTGGTGAATTGATTATATTGGCCCCAGGCTCCCCCTGAGTGAAGTTTCTAAACATGTCCTGGTTTGTGTGGACACGGCATCGAACCTAACCCGAGGTTTCCCCTGTCACTATGCAAAGTAGGCTGCCACCATTTGGGGGTCAGAGAAGAGGACCAGGTATGGATGCCCTTGCTGGACAGTGATCAGGGGTCACATTTTGAAGGTCATGATATGCAAGACTTGGCAAAAGAATATGCCATTAAATAGAGGGTCTTTCTACCCTACAATCTGCAGATAGCAGGGATGGTACAAAGAAAAAATATGGTATCACAACAGCTAAATTAGTAACAGGTAAAACCGCCTTGGCTGGATGGACTGTCTCAAGTACTGTCCCAAGCTTTAATACACTTGAATGATGAACCAGTAGAGCCTGTTGCTCCATACGCCTGACTGGGGACCTCGGCCAAGGCACCGAATACCACGAAGGTGTATGGAAGTCTCAGGAAACAGTCCTTGCTCCAACTCTCACTGTGGACCAATATGCTTTGCTGCTGAGAACACCAAGCCCCATCAGGCCAGAGGAAGGAGTTACCTACAAGAATCTGCAACGGGATGGCTGTGTTACTTTGCCCCCCCTCGGTAAGGGGGGAACTACTCAATCTCCATTGAGATCCCACGGTTGTGCTGTAAGGTGACCTACTGAAATGCACTAAAGCTAGAATGGAACATACACCATGAAAGAGGGGAGAAGGAAAGGGTCCTGGTCCAGCCTATCACTCTCAATCCAGCTCTCCATGCCTGACAATGCTGCCTTCTCCAGCAAGTGTGGTGGATTAGGCCACAGGTGTAATTTTTACAGAAGAAGACCTTCCTATACAAGTCCCCATAAAATATTTCACTTTTTGCCTTAGACTTCTGCTGCTCCTATGGTGTCTGGTCAGAAGACAGGCACCTGATAGAAATACTTTTCTACAGCGGACCCACTGGTGTGGCCAACAAAGGAATCAACACAGCTACTGAGTATGTGGGCGGCTGGCCCTCTCTAGCTTGCCAAATTGCCGCAGTGGTGTTGGCACTCCAGGGAGGGGATTGGAAAATGCTAAAGCAATACATTAAGGAAGAACAAGTTACAATTAGTATTCTTGATTCATCTGATATCACCAATACTGATCGAGAAACTGGTGTCACACACTGCCAGTAACAGCGGTCAATTCTTGTCAGTCACACTGCACAGGCAGCCCATCAAACTGCTGACCAGAAGTGTCCTACAAACACCACCATCACTGCCATGGGTGGCTGTGCTCAGATTTGGGACAGGTTCATGTGGCTTACCCCAGGTTACGGACACTGAACACCTGGGCAGCCCTATGTTAGAAACAGAAAACTCACTCTATACATAGAACCAACTCAACTGTACAAGAGATATGGCATGGCTATCACCAGAACTATATGGTCATTCTGCCATATTAAAGGCTAGTGGCTGGTTTGGCACTGACTGGGATAGCTGCCAGGTACTTCTTCAGTTAGCCCTGAAGGAGACCCAGTGGTGATGTACCACAAACCTTTGGTGGTGGCTTCCAACTGCGTGTTGGACTGCCACACCCTGGGTCTTCCCTAGACACAGAAGAGAATCCACCCCACATTAACAACTGCCAACTGCCCTCTCCCCAAGGCCAGATGGGTACATTCTGTTTTCTACTGATCTGATCTTTGGGTGCCTTCTTTGCCTTCCCATCCCTGGCCTAGAGGATGTTACCGCACATGTAGAAGCCCTTACTGAGTCCCCTAGAGAGCCTTACATCATAGCCAACCAAGTCTGTTCTTCCTGAACACTGAAATGCCACTAATGAGAAAAGCTGTCCTCCCAAACAGGACGGTCTTGGACATTATTCTGCCCCACAAGGAGGCACCTGTGCTATTCTCCAAACAGAATGTTGTGTGTTCAACTTGAGGACTATGCTAATATATCAGCTTTATTAAATCACATGAGGATACCCTGAGTGCTCTGACCCCCATGCTAGAGGACTTAACAAATCAATGGTTTGGAACAAGGGGCTCTTGGTGGAAATAGTTGTCACTGATTTTGAAAATCAATGTCTTAATCTATGTTTTCTTTTGCATGTGCTGGTATCATCACTGTGGCATCCGGTATCTGCCTCCAATGCAGCCACGCTGTTGCCAAAGAAGCTACCTCTGTGCTAGTGAAACCCCTTGCTGACTCCTCAGAGAACACTGTGGGAGGGGGCGACATCATAAGAGCTGGTCACAAGGGATGCAGCGCTGCGGGAGGTCATGGAGAAGTTATAAATGCTAGCTGACCTGGGACCTAGAACCAGGCAATTAGAGGCTCCTTACCCCTGTCCCTGGTCCTTGGAATGTGCATTCTGCTTGCCTTCTTCACTCCCAGGAGCCCAAGAACACAGCTTCGAGATGGTGACGTGGTAGTGAGATCACATGGACAGCATATGTGACTGAACCTGCTTAAGAACTCCATATAAATTTTAACATTTGGCAGGCAGGCTCAGAAATCTCATTTTGCAGCCACCCAAGACAAGCTCTGTGTATAACTTCTCTTTGCCTATTAAAAGTGGTACCTACCAATTGGGAATGACTTGCTTCTGACTCAGGTCTCTCCCTGCCTTATGCTTACTGGGGCCAGTTTCAGATTATACCCAGGAAGCTCCTGGGTTTGCAAACCAATATCTGGATACAAGTTCTTTATCAGACTTCTGATATGCAAATATAGTCTCACAGTCTGTGTTTTCTCCCCCATTTTCTTAAGAGTATATTTTGAAAAGCCATTTTTTTTAGTTTTTAATTAAAATTCCAATTTTAGATCTGATTGGTCAATTTTTCCTTCATGGGTTATACTTTGGTGTCATATCCAATTTCCTTCTAAAACAAATGTTCAAAAAGGAACAGAAAATACATTTCCTGCTGCAATCAAAAAAATGAGTTGAAATTTACATCTTAGGACCTAAAATTTCATAATTGTGGATAGTGTAACTTTTCTAACCAGCACGGCCGGGTGCATAAGCTTTTCACATTTGGTGCTAAAGCACAGCTTTTCCATGACAAATATTTACTGATATAACTGAGACTCCAGTAATATAATATACTGTGATGCAATGGACATTAGCTTCTAGCTAAAACAACATTTATGTAGTAGCCAACAGTATAATACCCAGTCTACGAAGATGGGACTTTGTATTTTCTAACATTGCCTCAAACATTGGACAAAATATCAAGCACAAGTAGGTCTCTAGATTCTGGATGAAGGAATGAATGAGAAGTAGAGAGAAAGATGTTTAGTCTAGTTAATATATAAACTATATCTTATGCTTTTGTAGAAAGCACCCCAACCCATAGGACTGATAGTTAGATACCTGTGATAGGTCCATATAGAGATATCAGGCACTAATTGGGAAACAGTTCCCAAAGTCAGGTTCTCAACCCCAACATTAACTGGGAAGCAGTATATCATAATGGACTCTGGAATCAGCCTGGGTAAAGATCCTACCTCTACCACTTATTTATCAATACTTAATTTCTCTGTGTCTCAGTGTCCTCACCTATACAATGAGAACTTCTAGCTCATGGATGACTGTGAGGATAATGTAAAAAAAAAAAAAAAAATCAGCAGATATATGCAAAGCCCTGAGCTGGGAACCTATAACATAATAGCTAATATAATATTTATTATGATATAATTGTGATACTAACATATTGAAAGCTACAGACCATGGCAAACAATTATCATTCTAACAGATTTTAAGCTCAGGCCTCTTGGAAGCCTGCCTTTGAATAAAGTATCAGAAAAACAAGATAAGTTTGCCTTTTTCTTGAGCTGTTATATCCTTCTTCTTTTCTGGTTGAATTACATTGCTGCTACTATAGGAACTATAATACCAGTTCTTCCCTTCAGACCTTGCACAATTAGGGATTCATGAAGAATATGTCTAGTTCACCAACATCTTTTAAGGAGTTTTGAACTAGAGAACAATTCCACAAAAGCAGAATATTTTAAAGCAGTCAAATATCCCTGATTGTATAATTCTCAAAGGATAACCATAGTGTTTTCCTTTAAAAAGCACTGTTGATGCCATTTACTATACTTAATTTCCCAGCTACTAAATTGTTCCTATTCAATTTGCAGCACATGGCAGGTGTCTAATGACCACTTTTGTACCATATTGAGGAAGAATAATAAAACGTCAAACCACAAAAGTACACTGAAGATTTGCAGTGTTGAACTTGTGGAGAATTATGTGATACTATTTCCTCATCAAAATGTTGCAAATTAATTAAGATCCTAAAAAAATGACTGTATACTGTTTTTCCAATTTGTTTTACAAACTCAGCTCAGATACAGGATTACAGTACCATAGACCAGAGGGCACACACATTAATGCTCAGAATATGTTCGATTATCCATCAGAAATGGAGATCCAGCAGAAAGCTTTTAAAAGCTTAGTTCAGTCTCTCATAAAGTCAGACAAATGAAAAAAAAAAAACTCTGAATGAAAACTAGGTAGATAATAATTGGAAAAGTGGAATGTTAAAAGATAAACACTGAAGGTTTATTAAAGTTCTTATTCAAGTCAAGCTGATGTCAGGTAGAAACAGACAGGTATGACAAATAAAAATGTTTTCACCTAGATTAATTATATGAATGGTATGAGGTCGATGAATATATGGATTCCATTATTACAATTTTTACTTACTCTACCTTACTAATATAATCTTAAGACTGATATTGAATCTCCCAGCAATTAAATGGATTCTAAAGTAGAATAAAGCTTATTTCTATTTGTCTATCTTCCCCAAACTGATCTACTAGTTATAATGACAATTTAATTTAGCACTGCCATTTTTCTAACCAATCTCAAAAAGTTCAAAAAAAAGCCAATAAATGAAAATTTAAGTAAAGTTTAAAATATAAATAAAATGTAGCAGAGATATTTCAAAACACAAGGGGTAAACTTAAGCAAACATCCAAACATCACTTTATATCATTGCCAAATTCTCCTCAATACTGCATAAGAGTAACTGTGACATTTGATTCAAGCTGTGTGCTCAGAATAATAAAAGCTAAGTACAGACACTTGAAATCTATGTACTCCTTTTTCTTCTGCAGTGAGACCAAAAAGAAACATGCTCTTATTTCATGAAATAAATATTATTTTATTGGATGCGTGCTTTACTTAAGAGGTCAAATCCTTAATTAGATCATTAATAATTATGTTGACATTTACTGCCTGCAAGGCATGGTTTCTTTGGAAGCAATTTAAGAACGTGAGATATTTCTGATCATTTATCTTATTCTAACTGGCCCACTGGTTAGAAGAATAATTTTCTAATCCTTCTAGGCAGTTAAACTAGCACTTATTAAGTTATTTGTACATAGGCACTTTTTTCCTGAGACATAATAAATGAAGGGAAACATCTGCTCAATAAATTTAAAGTTGTAGAATGTCTTAAGTCTTTAACCCATTATATTGTTGGTTGGCCAAAGAAATTCATCTCATGTATTTCTTTTCTTTTTTTTTAAGATTTTACTTATTTATTTGACAGAGGGAGAGAGACAGCAAGAAAGGCAACACAAACAGGGGGAGTGGGAGAGGGAGAACCAGGCTTCCAGCGGAGCAGGGAGCCCGACGTGGGGCTTGATTCCAGGACTCTGGGATCATGACCTGAACCGAAGGCAGACGCTTAATGACTGAGCCACCCAGGCTCCCCATCTCATGTATTTCTGAATCCCCATTGCCTAGAACAGTATGTCCTTCATAGTAAGTATTTAATAAATAGCAATCGAACCGAAGTAAGTATAACTGAGCTAAAGAGAGATTTAGAGTCTGAGACTTTTCTGGCACCCACAGAGCTAGCACAAATTGAGGAAATTTTAAAATGGTTAGGAATGTACTAACATTCCTATATCTGAACAAAGTTCTACTACTATGAGTAAAAACATTAGTTTAGAAGCAGAAAGTCTTGGGTTGGAATTCTAGCCTGTCCTTAATAGTTCTGTGTCATTGGGTAAGTTCTTTCAATTCTTTACATGTTGGCTTCTTCATCTAAGTATGTGTGTATTGATTCCTACCAATATATCACAGGAGTTACATGATGATTCAGTGTGGTAAGACTGAAGTAACAGGGACACAGTAAGTGTTCAGTATGTGGTGATGATGATGATGATGGTGATGTCATCGACAATGACAATATTATGTTCACCAACCTCTATTAATGCCTTGAGATCTTGCACAAGTTCAGATGCCTACAATCAAATCTGATAAAGACTATTTTATTTTTTTTTTTAAAGATTTTGTTTATTTATTTGAGAGAGAGAGAGAGATTGAGAGAGCGCATGAGAGGAGAGAAGGTCAGAGAGAGAAGCAGACTCCCCAAGGAGCTGGGAGCCCAATGTAGGACTCGATCCCGGGACTCTGGGATCATGACCTGAGCCAAAGGCAGCTGCTTAACCAACTGAGCCACCCAGGCGCCCAAGACTATTTTAGCATAGAAGATTAAGAAAGAATGTAGAAAACAATGGGCATACCAAAAAGCATTTATGGAAAGCCTTGTGAGGCATCATCTGATATGTCAGTTTGTTTGCTTTGGCAGTGGATTTACTTGTCCGGGATTTTTGTTTTGCTTGGAGTAACATTCCACTAGCATACATTTCCTCAGGGGAAGATGCTGAGAAACAATGCTGAACAGCAAGAGAAACATGTCAAATAGAAACTTTTGCAACAGGGGCTCTCATTTAGGTAATCAAAAATGACTGAAAAGAGTCAAGAGAGGATAACAGAAGATTAAAGAAGAAATAGTTAAATTCTCATTATAAATACCTTGGAAGACACAGAAGACAATTTGCCCTGAAGCCGTTGGGGGAGGTAACCTATATAGTGCTATCAGAGCATCTTTAAAAACATGAACACTGCCATTGGCAGTGAGCATCTGCTTACAGACCTGTCCTCATGTGACTGCAATCTAGTTTGTGGAGATCAGCCAAAGCTTAGGAAACCACATTTGCTTTCCCTGTGAAATTTCACAAATGATTAGAGCCTAATCGTAAACCTGTTCTATACATCAAGCCAAAGCCAAGCTGACTAGCAAGAGCTTGCTGAGTATGCTAAACCCATCTTTGGACATTTGGGTACCATGGTGCACTTCCGTCTGACTCAGAAGTAATTATAGGTCGTTTACTGCCAGACTGTGCCTGAGGTTCCTATAATTTCCTATGTATGTCAGGCACCCTCAGCAATGTGGAAAAGGAAGCCTGTTCAGTTTCCCTCATTTATTGCTTTACCTAAAATCTCAGTCCTGTATAAATGTCGATCCGTCCTTCCAAACTAATATGTGGAAATGTAAGAAAAGTATGTGTAATAATTTGCCTCAAAATACAAAAAGGCCCAGAGTTAGAGAAACTAACACTGTTTTTCTTAGAAAATATTCCTCAATTCTCTTCACTATTCAGTTATAATGGAAGAGAATATCCTGACTACTGCTTTTTGGCAGAATTTTTTATACTGACATGTGCAAAGGAGTAAGTATGTAAACAGAGAAAAATATTAAAACTTTCAATGTTAATCTATATTTTAATACCCAAGTATATCTTGACAAACTTGCAAATATAGAATGCATGAAATTCATAAAATATATATAAGTGTGACTGCATTACTGTTTTTAATTTATTTTCCCCCTCCACAAACTTCTGCCTTGAGTTCTTATTTATTATGCCTTTTATTCTATTGAGTACCTAGGCAGAAAATACAATAAAGCTTTGCTAATTTCATAAAATATTGAAACACTGACACTGCAAATAGAATTTCACTATCTTTACGTACTTCTGGGCCCATCTCACAATTTAATCTAAAAACCTAGTTAAGGAATGCATAATTTCCTAGATCCTGATTCTGATAAATTACATTCAGCATCTCAGAGAAAAATATTCATATTCAGAAATAGCATTTCCACTCGTTGAAAAGTAGTCAAAGAGCTAATTCACAAAGATTAAGAGATTAAAGAAGACAACAAATGTGGTCAATGACTTGACACATTTCTTAAGTGTGTCTCCCATCCTCTTACAAGGTTTAGAATTGAGCGGAAATATTGCCAGAGAACAAAGACTACTCCTAGGTGGTCATGTTTATTAGGGAAGCATCTGAACACTTATTGTACTGTCCTAACTTCCCAAGCATCAGATCTCCTTCAGTGGCTGAGGTGTACAGAGCTCTCCAGGTCGGCACACTCCTTCCTACATTCCGGAAGGCAAAGGCCTTATTCTAAATAACTCCCCTCTCTAGAGGGACTTGACTATTAGTTTTCAGAACTCAAATAACCTTTTTGGAACCCTCAGCTTTTGTAGAAAAGGATGAAAATAATTTCAGTTAAAATGCTTGTATCTCTCTTACCTTCTATCAAAGCCAGGACTTTAAAGACTTGCATATATATTATATATAATGCGTACAATGCTAAAGATGCTTTTAGAGCTCATATTCTTATTTTAATAGCTGGGTTTGTTCCAGGGTCCCTGATTCAGCAACCTTATCATCCAAACATAGAGAGGATGGTCAACAGAAGGAAAACGCAGGTAAAAGGACATACATAGGTGTAGCAGCAATATTAAGAGCTTCTTATTTCTTCTTTTTTTTTTCTATTTTTTTTTTCTCTGAAGGACTGGTCTTTATTTTGCCTTTTAATGCCTACAAGAGATTGGTTTTTTTGTTCTAATATTACTTTTTAATGATGATATTGCTAGATTTATTTTTATTTTATTAATTCAAATAATTAACATATAATGTATTATTTGTTTCAGGGGTACAGGTTCTGATTCATCAGTCGTATATAATGCTCAGTGCTCATTACTATACATACCCTCCTCACTGTCCATCACCCAGTCACCCCACCCCTCTACCTCTCTCCCCTCCAGCAGCTCTCAGTTTGTTTCCTATGATTAAGAGTCTTTTATGGTTTGTCTCCCTCTTGGTTTCATCTTGTTTCATTTTTTCCTCTCTTCCCCTAAGAGCTTCTTATTTCTTAAAAAGAAAAACAACGTATATGGGAAAAGTATATATACTACTATTTATACATAGAATCTATGCAATAAGGTTATTAGCTAGAACCAGAGCCTTCAACTTACTATTTTATTTCTTTTCCTCCAACTGAACTATACTGACATGCAAATTCTAACTCTGCATAAGACATACTGTTATTATTATCACATGAGACTCTGAATTTTACTATAAAAGAATCACTGAACACTGCATCAAGGACTAATCACAGTGGCTAAGTGAACATAATAAGAAAAAAAGCAATGGTGAGGAAGGGGTAGCATGTATGGGGAAGGGAGGGTCGTGGCGGAGGAGTTAGACTGTGGAAAGGTAATGGTAATAAAAGTACAGCTGAAGGGCAAAAATAAAAGAAACATTAAAAATATCCTTTTTGATACTAAATCTATGTCAGTAGTCTTCCTTGTTTCTCTATTATGTTAACTTGATTTTCCAAACATTCTAGGAAGCAAAATATAATCATCCTATTTAAAAACATACATATCGGGGCATCTGGGTGGCTCAGTCGTTAAAGAGTCTGCCTTTGGCTCAGGTCATGATCTCAGGGTCCTGGGATCGAGCCCCACATCAGGCTCCCCGCTTGGCAGGAAGCTTGCTTCTCCCTCTCCCACTCCCCATGCTTATGTTCCCTCTCTCGCTGTTTCTCTTTCTGTCAAATAAATAAATAAAATCTTTAAAAAAAACACATATATATCATTCTCTAAAAGCATACATATTTTCTAAAGGGTATATGCAATTCTGTTTTCTTGGGTACATCTGATATATCCACCTTTATATCAATCATAGTAATTACACACAACACAATTAACTTTAAAAAATTAAAATAAACATATTTGGGGAGAGAGAAAGAAAAGGAAAAAAAAGGAGAAAAAAAAAAGAAAAAAGAAAAGAAAAAAATAAAGAAAAAATAAAATAAAAAATGCTTTTCTATAGCATTTGTTCCAGACATTTCAGATATTATGCTTTGATGACACATGTGAGCAAATAAAACCAGCTAAGGTCTTTGGTTTAACTTTGGTTTTTAGTTTAACTTTTTTTGTTTATATATATGAAAAAGAGAAGATGAGACTTTTTTTAAAGACTTTGTTTATTTCTTTATTTAATGGACAGAGAGAGAGAGAGACAGTGAGAGAGAGGGAACAGAAGCAGGGGGAGGGGGAGAAGCAGGCTCCCCACTGAGCAGGGAGCCCGGTGAGGGGCTGGACCTAGGATCCCTCACCGTCATCCTTAACGACTGAGCCACCCAGGCACCTCAAGAAGATAAGACTTTTGACTATGCTTTTAAAAATTAAAAAATCTAAGGGTGCCTGAATGCCTCAGTTGGTTCAGTGTCTCCCTTCAGCTCAGGTCATGATCCCAGTGTTCTGGGGTCGAGCCTTTCATTGGGGTCCCTGCTCAGAGGGAAGCCTGCTTCTCCCTCACCCTCTGCACCTTCCCCCAGCTCATGTTCTCTCTCTCTCTAATAAATATTTTCAAAAAGTTAAAAATAATCTAATTTTGAACACCACTGACTTTAATTATAGAGTCTATTAAATAAATGGTGATCCTAGATATTAAAACCATAAACAGAACCTGAATCCACGGCTTCTGTATATTAAAACTCCATCCTAATGCAATAAGTGGATTCTAAAAATTTCGCTCCCATTTAACACAGGTTTGCATTACTGTTTGGTTAATGGAATGACCGAGGTGTGCCTGAGCAGTTAGGTATCTGGGTGTTCCCAAATCTGGCTCTGTGCTCCAACTCTGCCAGCCATTTATGATTACCCGATGGCTGGTGTCTACTTTGGTTTAGATGAGGATGAGAACAACTCCAAGTCTTAAGCCTAGCTGAGATTTCCAGGAGCAAGATCAAGATTTCAAAATGGGTTTGTGAGTGTTGGTTTTGTCAACCCAAACTGACTGGGAGAATACTGGGGATGAAGGATCCATTCTCTGTTTCTCTATATGAATTTTATTTTAGGTTTAGTAGATAATTATATATACCATGTATAATATATGTCATCATCTGCTATTTTATATACTGTATCATACTATGTATGATGTATCAACTATATATGTATGTATCAACTATACTATAGCATAATATAAGCTGTATTATCGTATATACTACATATAACCTAATAGTAACTTAAAGTGATAATCTAAAAATACATCTTATATATAACCTTACATACATTAGTCTAATTTTAAATAATATCAAATATATATAATATATAGTATATTATGTATTGTGCTATTATATATTATAATTAGCTACTAATTTAGTAAGAAATTCAAGTGGAGGGAGAGAGCTGGTGATATACAGCACCAGATATACTGAAGAGTTGTCAGCTATATATCAGATATTGGATATCTATCTTTCTACTTGCCTACCTATCTACCTACCTATGTCACTGGAATATAAATTTTAAAAGTCCTCAGAAAATTTTGAGAGCTTATGTGCTCTGTCAAAGAGAAACCAGAGATGAATAGGAGTTAAAGCAGTAAACACAGATTGAATAAAGGAGTCTTGCAATAGAAGGGAAAGAAACTTGCATATAGAACCAGGCTCAGGTCTGAATACAACAAGGAAAAGTGGGGATTTATAGCCAAGGAGCTGAGTGGGGAGCTGGTGGATAGAGAAAATCACTAAAAGGGTAGTGTAATTCTTATTGAACTGACCTAACAGACTCTTCCTGAAGACAGGCCGGGATGATCACGTTAAGCCCTGGGGAAGGCTGGAAGGTGAGGAATCTGCTCAGATACCAATCAGGTATCAAGTGTGGGGATTCTCTGTAAACTAAACAGGATCCTTGCTAACACTGGACTAGGATGGAGGCTGAAATCCAGAGTGGGGCCTCGCTAAGAAGAGGGCTCAGAGAAGCCTCTCTAGACTTGGCCAAAGAAAGAAAAACATCTTCATCATATGCTAACAGTCCTCAGTGTATTTGGAATTACCTCACAGCCTCCTTCATATTCAGGCTTTCAAAGCTACTACATACTTCACAAGGTTTCCCTATGACTACTTTTTTGGCATACAGGTATTAACTTAAGGAATTTGAAACAATTTCAACTTGGGCAGATGCCATGAATCTGGGTCTGAGTTGTAATACATTCTTGTCCTTGAACCTTTACTCAGGTATCAACTATCAAGGAGAATATTCTAGTTCTTATTTAGATTCCTGAGCCATAACTTTATATTTTCCCTTCTCTCCCAGGCCTTCTCTTCATAGCATCTCAGTCTCATCCCTAGGGCTGTCCTCAATACTCAGTGTCTCTTTCTACATATTCACAGACTCAGGTCTCACCTTGAAAATGCTTTACGGTTATGACTGACTATGGATTGCCCCGAGCAATATAATTTCTGAACTAAAAGTCACAGGACAAATGTTATATTCTTTGGGTAGCATAGAAAACACCAATGTAGAGATGAGGCCTAACTTAAAACATTTATTATTTCCATATCGGCTCTCAGTACATTCGACTTTAAAAGTTACTGGTCTCAATTCAGACCAATTTGCTTTAAAATTTGCTTTAAAATTATGCTCCATGCTACTTCTCTTGGATACATTTTCAATCACTCAGTTTGACAAAAATATTGACAAATCAAATTAGACCCATGAAAATGAAGCATTTTCAAATCTTGTCAAATATCAATAAAGAGTTTCCTTAATTTTCATAATTCTTTTTCTTATTTTTTATTTATTATTTTATGACTTATTTATCATTTACTATTATTTTATAATTTAATTTTCATAATTCTGATAATAAGAGCTAATATAACATTGTGTGTCAACTATACTCAAATAAAAACAAAGTTGAAAGGAAATTTTTCATAAAAAGAGTAAGATAATTATGTGCCATTTAAGTGTCTCTGAAATGCTAGTAAAGACATGCCTTTGAAATAAAATTAATAAAAGTTCCATTCATCACAGACTGAATTCAGGAAAACCCACCTATAAAACTACGATACCTGGGGCACCTGGGTGGCTCAGTGGGTTAAAGCCTCTGCCTTATTTTTCTCTTTTTGCCATTTTTGTCTTCCTAATTTTTATGTGTTCCTCTCAGAGGCACTCATCTAGGAAAAGGAAGAAGAAGCCATTTCTGCTACTGATGTTGCTAACAAAACTTTGCTACTCTCAAATGTAAGCATTTTTTTTTTCCTTTTAATTAAAATGGGAATGCATAGGGCACCTGGGTGACTCAGTGGATTAAAGCCTCTGCCTTCAGCTCAGGTCATGATCTCAGGGTCCTGGTATCTAGCCCTGCATCTGGCTCTCTGCTCAGCGGGGAGCCTGCTTCCGTGTGTGTGTGTGTGTGTGTGTGTGTGTGTGTGTGTGTGTGTGTGTGTGTGTGTGTGTGTGTGTGTGTGTGTGTCTCTCTGCCTGCCTTTCTGCCTACCTGTGATCTCTCTTCTCTCTCCTCTCTGTCAAATAAATAAATAAAATCTTTAAAAAAAAAAAGAAAGAAACTATGATACCTGCCAAAAACAGATGCTTAAAACTGACCAGAATCAAAGCTTAAGGATCCAAGAGTAACACTGTTTTAAATAATATTTGATAATATTTGATAAGATAAATACTTAACAAAATTGCTGACTTTTCAAGCACATGTTAGAATATATCACTACAGATACTGTTGTGGTTTTATATGCATGTGGGGTTTTATTTCTGTTTTTGAATTGATGTTAGGTTTCCTTTTTTATTTAGCTCTGAGGTGATAAAATCTGTTCCTATTTTTCTCAGCACGGTATGCTCAGTCCCACACTGAACCTAGCACAGAATATGTGTTCAAAAATTACCTGTTGAATATAGAGATGCAGGCTTAACAAGGAAGGCTGATTTTATACTAGCTTTATTGAGATATAATTGAGATATGATATGAGGTGAGTTTAAGGTATACAATATGACGATTTGATAAACATATAAACTGCAAAAGGACAACCACAATAAAGTTAGTTAACATATCCTTCGCCTCACAGAATTCCTATTTTTTGTTGTTGTTGTGGTGCTGGTGGTGGTGCTGGTGAGAACATTTATGATCTATTTTCTTAGCAATTTTCAAGTATACAGTACAGTTTTGTCAACTACAGTCACTATGTTGTACATTAGGTCCCTGGAACTTATTCTTCTAACTAAAAGTTTGTATTCTTTGACCAATAGTTCCTTATTTCCTCCATGCCTCAATCCTGGCAACCAGCATTCTACCCTCTGTTATTATGAGTTTGGCCTTTTAGAATCTACATATAGATGAAATCAATCATGTAGGATTTGTCTGTCTCTGTCTGACTTAATTCACTTAGCATAACACCCTTAAGGTCTATCTGTGTTGTTGCAAATGTACCCAGAGGCTGAGTGAGGCTGCTGGACACATGGTAGTTTTATTTTAATTCTTTGAGGAGCTTCCATACTGTTTTCCACAATGGTTGCACCAATTCACATTCCCACCAACAGTGGAGAGGTTTCTCTTTTCTCCACATCCCTGCCAACACTTGTTGTCTCTTGTCTTTTTGATGATGGCCATTCTGATAGTTGTGAGGTGATATCTCAATGTGGTTTTGATTTATATTTCTGTGATTTTAGTGATGTCAGCATCTTTTCATGTATTTCTTGGACATTTGCATGTCTTCTTTGGAGAAATGTCTGTTCAAGTAAGTCCTCTGTCTATTTTTTAAATTGGATTTTTTTAAAAGATTTATTTATTTACTTGAGAGAGAGAGGGAAAGAGCATGGGGGAAAGAGAGGCCAAGGGAGAGAGAGAGTCTCAAGTAGATTTGCCCTAGGCAGAGCGTAATTTCACAAATCTGAGATCATGACCTGAGCCAAAACCTAGAGTCAGACTCTTAATTGACTAAGCCAACCAGATGCCCCTTAATTGGATTATTTTTATTGTTATTGCCATTGAGCTGTATGAGTTCCTTCTATATGCTAGATATTAACCCTGTATCAGATATATGGTTTGCAAATATTTTTTCCTACTCAGTAGCTTGCTATTTTCATTTGGTTAATTCTTCAGCTGTGCAGAAGCTTTTTTGTTTGATACAGTCTCACTTACTGACTTTTGCTTTTGTTGCTGATACTTTTGGTATAAAATCCAAAATACTGTCAAGACCAATGTCAAAGAGTTTTTTCCCTATATTTTCTTCTCGGGGTTTTACTGTTTTAGGTCTTACATTTAATTCTTTTTAATCCACTTTGAGTTAATTCTTATTAGTGTTATAAGATAGGGGTCCAATTTCATTCTTTTGAATGAGAATATTCAGTTTTATCAACACTATGTATTGAGAAACTATCTTTTTCCAAATGAGTTTTTTTTTAAAGATTTATTTATTTATTTATTTGACAGAGAGGAGAAAAATCACAAGTAGGCAGAGAGGCAGGCAGAGAGAGAGGAGGAAACAGGCTCCCTGCTGAGCAGAGAGCCAGATGTGGGGCTCGATCCCAGGACCCTAAGATCATGACCTGAGCTAAAGGCAGAGGCTTTAACCCACTGAGCCACCCAGGGGCCCTGGTTAAATTCATTCCTGAGTATCTTATATTTTTAATGCTATGGTAAATTGAATTGTTTTCTTTATTTTGTTTTCAGATAGGTCACTGTTGTATACAAGAATGCAACTGATTTTGTATATTGACTTTGTATTCTGAAACTTCACTGATTTCATTTATCTTTGAGGTTCCACACCCAGTGTGGAGCTCAACGAGAGGCTTGCACTCATGACCCTGAGGTCAAGATTTGAGCTGAGACCAAGAGTTGGATACTCAACCAACTAAGTCACCCAGGTGCCCCTCATTTATCAATTCTAACAGTTTTTTTTGATGGAGTCTTTAAGATTTTCTACATATAAAATCAAGTCATCTGCAAAGAGAGATGATTTTACTTTTTACTTTCCAATTTCGATGCTCGAGGGCTGATTTTCAACCCTTGATTTTCTTTTTGTAATCTAATAATATGCAGGTGCTCATGTAAATTCCATGAAAGATACTTTAAAATAATAGCCATAATTACAATGACAAAAATAACAAAAAAATAAACTTGTGGAGCACTTAACTGTTTATCAAGCAATTTCCTACACTGTGAATCATAGGTTCCTCACCACAGGTATTAGTAGAGATATTAATAGTCTTATTTTGACAAGGCATCTGAGGTACAAGATGAATCAGGTTGCCCCTAGTCAGCCAACCCATGATAGAGAGCCACATCTCAAACACAGGTCTTTCTACTAAGATCATGTGTAAATTCTACACTAAAAGTTTATCTAAGTAGTTAAGGTACATCATTATAATATTAAAATAAATATTAAAATAAATATTAAAATAAAATATTAACAATAAAAATTACATAATGCACATACACTTGTTAAGTTGACTTTTTACATTTTTTTCATATAAAATTCTAGCTTTACTGAGAAAATGTTGCGTTTGAGACATTAAAAGCACAGCTATGACCTATTCGTGTGTGTATGTGTGGGGATGGTGCATGTGTGTGTGTGTGTGTGTGTGTGTGTGTGTGTTGTGAGTGTAGAGCGGGCAGAGTCTAGGTGAAGAAAGGGACAAGCAACCTGGGCTAATAGTTTTAAATGGGCTACATGCTATTTCTCAATGTCAAATTTTATGAGCAAAAATATCAAACAGTTGGACCATAAAATACTCTTTCTTATGGGTAGTATCTATATCTGTTTATGCAAATCTCACCTCCTGACCTGAAATGAAAGTTATTGGAGGTCATTTGGTACCTGTGAAACATTAAATGCCTTGCTATAATAGGTTCTCAATGAATGTTCACCTTCACAAGCTGCTGAACTTCAGAAAAAAAAAGTAAAAAAAAAAAAAAAAGCTAAGAATTAACTAATGTTCCTATAATCAACAGTATCAAAGTTTCAAAGAAAGAGTTATAGTTTCAATAAATTCTTTTTTCCCAGATAAATTATTCTAAAAACCCCTAAGAATAAGTGAAAAATAGATAAGGAGTTCAAAACCCATATGACATCCAAAAGCTTGATATACCTAGAGGGCTAAATTCTATCTTCAGAAATAACTTTTTTTTAAAGCTTCAAGTAGAACATAATCTCATTAAATGACATAATGCAGAAGTGAATATAAAAGTTGTACAAGAGAAAATATTAAACACTTTCAGAAGAAATTAATGTTTATGGTTATAGTCTTTGATACTCCTCTCATCTCTACTTAAATGCTGTTTAAATGTATTACTATACATCAAGCCAAGTCAGCCTAGTAATTTCATATAAAATTCTCCCACTCAAAGTTTATAAAGATTTGACAATGACTCATAGGTATTTTACAGAGATTTATTCTTGAACGTTTTCAATGTTTAACTTGAAAAGAAAAAAAATATAGAGGCTCCTACGTGACAGTATGAGCAAATGCTTCAAATCAGCTTCAACAGGGGATTTTTTTTAAATGCATATATTTTAACATCATTTTATAGAAGACCTCTTTTCCCTGTATATCTCTGCACCAATTATGCAAAAATTTTTCCAACTACATGGGGCAGAACTCTTTAATATTTCATGCCTATGTGCTTAGACATGATGTACTTATGCTTATCGATTACTTAGTGGGAATAGCTACTTAAATGTCAAAAAGTGAAAGGTTGATAGACTATGAAGAACTTAGATAAGCAGCATCATTGAAGAGAAAAATGAACAGCCTGCTGTGTTAGTTTGTTCAGGATGCCATAAAAAATTACCACAGACGTGGTAGCTTTAAACAACAGAAATTTATTTTCTCATAGTTCCTCGGGCTGGAAGTCCAAGGGCAAGGTGTCAGCAGGCTTTGTTTCTCTGAGGCCTCTCTCCTTGGCTTGAAGATGACTTTCTTCTCAATTGGGTCCTCACACAGCCTTTCCTCTGTGCATGCCACCTCCCTGGTCCCTCCATGTGTTCAGAATCCCTTTTCTTACAGCGACACCAGTTGGAATAGATTAAGACCCACTCTAATGGCATTATCTTAACCAATCACTTTTTAAAATGTTCCTTAAACTTTTAAAGGGACTTCATCAAGATCAAAAGCTTTTGCAGGGTGCCTGGGTGGCTCAGTGGGTTAAAGCCTCTGCCTTCGGCTCAGGTCATGATCTCAGGGTCCTGGGATCGAACCCCACATTCTGAGGTGCTGAGGATTAAAACTTCAACATATGATCTTTTGGGAGAATATAATTCAGCTCACAACACATGCCAAGTCACTGTAACTGTAGCATTTCTACAAATTTAGATAATACTTGGTAACTTTCTCTCCATCTTCCACGTTAGAATAGCGGGAAAATCAAATAACTGGGCATTATTGTAGTGATGTGATCATCTGCAAAATCCAGCAGTACCTAGTTCAAGCTCTTAAATTTGAATATTAAACAAATGAGTTTACAGATACGACTGGATATTTTTTACTTGTTATTTAATTTCTAGCTAGTCAACACACAGTGTTATATTAGTTTCAAGCGTATGACCAGATTTTTAAAACAGTTAATAGGTATAATAGCAATTACATTTATTTCCAGATAAGCAATGTAATTGCAACTTGTGTTTGGCTGCAAATCCAGCCACTAGTAACTTGTGTTTGGTCACAAATCCTGGTACTTGCCATTGGTGAAAAAACTGAGCCCATTCATCCATTCATTTATTTTGTTATCCATTTATGTTTAAGAGGAGAAAACATCTTGTGTTAGGAGTTATGGATTCAAGAAGAATTAAAACTTGTTTCCTGCCTCCAAGAAGGTCCGACTCTAACAGAGTCAGCTATGTAAGCAAAATCCTGTTGAATCAGTGTTAGAGGTATTTAAGAATAGTAATGATGGCACAGAAAGCATGATCGATAACATATGCAGAGATAGGAAAAGGCTTCACAGCACAGGTGTCAAGGGACTGAGGTTTGAAAGGATAGGAACTTACTGAATTCCAGGAGAAAATTACACACTATAGACTTCTGTCCTTGTGTTCTTATCCCTTCACCCACTTCTTAAGTGACTCACCTCCCCAACTGTCTACACATTCAATGACATTCTTATCATTACTAAAGCCATGCTCTTTTCGCTTGTTTTAAGCTACATGATTTATTAATATGCATCTCTTCTTGCAAGCTATTTAACACCTGCTTTGGTTGACAAAAGATGAAGATCAAAGGGATTTATAGAAATTTGCTTCCACCTGTTGCCTCATCTGTATTAATTCAATAGTTCTTGATTAACTGAAGGCTCTTTACAATGTATGTCTTTACAAGGCAGCGGGGCTTGGTAGAGAAGTGAAATGAAAAATGAAATGAACCAAGCTTTCATCTAGAAGGTTCTAGATCTGAGAAATAACATCACCCATTTCTAATCTTCTGACCTTGAGCAAGTAACTTAAACTTGCTCAGCTTCCACTTCCTCAATTGTAGCATATAAATGTCAATGATAAACTCTATCTGGCTTACATGCAGAAGAATGAAACTGGACCATTTCCTTACACCACACACAAAAATAGACTCAAAATGGATCAAAGACCTCAATGTGAGACAGGATTCCATCAAAATCCTGGAGGAAAACACAGGCAGCAACCTCTTCAACCTCAGCCACAGCAACTTCTTCCTAGAAACATCTCCAAAGTCAAGGGAAACAAGGGCAAAAATGAACTATTGGGACTTCATCAAGATCAAAAGCTTTTGTGGGATGCCTGGGAGGCTCAGTGGGTTAAAGCCTCTGCCTTTGGCTCAGGTCATTATCTCAGGGTCCTGGGATCGAGCCTCACATTGGGCTCTCTGCTCAGCAGGGAGCCTGCTTCTCCCCCTCTCTCTGCCTACCTCTCTGCCTGTTTGTCATCTCTCTCCCTCTGTCAAATAAATAAATAAAATCTTAAAAAAAAAAAAAAGCTTTTGCACAGCAAAGGAAACAGTCAACAAAACCAAAAGACAACTGACAGAATAGGTGAAGATATTCGCAAACAACATATCAGACAAAGGGCTAGAATCCAAAATCTATAAAGAACTCAAACTCAACACCCAAAGAACAAATAATCTGATCAAGAAATGGGAAGAAGATATGAACAGACATTTCTGCAAAGAGGATATCCAAATGGCCAACAGACACATGAAAAAGTGCTCAACATCACTCGGCATCAGAGAAATACAAATCAAAACCACAGGAGATATCACCTCACACCAGTCAGAATGGCTAAAATAGCAAGTCAGGAAATGACAGATGTTGGCAAGGATACAGAAAAAGGGGAAACCCTCCTACACTGTTGGTGGGAATGCAAGCTGGTACAACCACTCCGGAAAACAGTATGGAGGTTCCTCAAAAAATTGAAAATAGAGCTATCCTACGACCCAGCAATCGCACTACTAGGTATTTACCCTCAAGATACAAATGTAGTGATCTGAAGGGGCACATGCACCCGAATGTTTATAGCAGCAATGTCCACAATAGCCAAACTATGGAAAGAACCTAGATGTCCATCAACAGATGAATGGATAAAGAAGATGTAGTATATATATACAATGGAATACTATGCAGCCAACAAGAGAAACGAAATCTTGCCATTTGCAACAACGTGGATAGAACTGGAGGGTATTATGCTAAGTGAAATAAATCAGTCAGAGAAAGACAATTATCACATGATCTCTCTGATATGAAGAATTTGAGAGGCAGGGTGGGGGGCCGTGGCGGGTGGGAAATGAAACAAGATGGGATTGGGAAGGAGACAAACCATAAGAGACTCCTAAACTCACGAAACAAACTAAGGGTGGCTGGGAGGTAGGGGGGTAGGGTAGCTGGGTTATGGACACTGGGGAGGGTATGTGCTATGTTAAGTACTGTGAAATGTGTAAGCCTGATGATTCACAGACATGTACCCTAGGGCAAATAATACGTTATATGTTAGGGGAAAAAAAAGAATAGTCAAAAAAAAAAAGAAGCTAGAACGTTTTTCTATTGATCAGATAGGAGGTCCCACCAGTACCTACAAAGTCTGCTATTTCTTCCAATGCCAATGCCATCCTTTCAGTTACTAAGGTGTAAAGCCTTTGCATTATTACTGAATTTTTACTTCCCTAGTCCCCAAAATGTAGTTAGTTGACTCAATATCTTAGCTACATTCCAAAATATTTTTCAAATTCAGTCTGCCTTTCCCACTTCTGCTATCATTCTTCTACTTACCCATAATTTATCTTGCTGAGATCAATGAAATAAAGTCCTATTTTTCTCAAAACAAAACAAAACAAAACTCTACCTGGCTTACCTGTTACTATATGAAAGCACAGAACACAGCAGGTGCCCCTGACTTCTAGATGCACTCTTCTCCCACTCCTCTTTTCCACCATTCTCACCTCCTGCCTCTTCTCTTCATTCCTTCTGATACTGTCCTAAATTAGCTATTTAAATTTCCATTCCTTTCAGAAAAAAATAAATGCCAATTCCTTTCTAACATCAACATCTTCTCCCCTTCTGAACTCTCCTTTCTAGAAAAATGGCGACAACCTTCCTGAAGCATCACTTGATCAATTCGCATCCCTTCTGTGAACAGAGCACATTCTTGTCCTAATTAGATCAAATCCTCCCCATACCTAATTGCTTCTATTTCTCCCACTATGGGAATTTGTATTCATAGCTCCAATCAAGAAAATGCATCGATTACTCTTCTTGCATTCAACTTCAAGTACTGGGTCTCAGCGAACAATGTGCTCATGAATAGTGACTGTCTAATAAGTTAAACAATGTATCCTAGCACTCACTCAGATATATTGCCACAAAACATACCTCTTCTCCCTACCCATAACGTCTTTCAGAGTAAAACTTGCTGCAATTCAAACATGGGACCTGTTCAGTTCTTGCACAGGGTGTAGTTATTCTCAGCCCTGTTTGTATATTAGAATCATCTAGAGATCTTAAAAAATATATATTGATGCCAGGGTTCAATCCACATTCAATTAAATCACTTGTGTTTGGGGATAGGTCCATTAATGTTTTTGTTTTGTTTTGTTTCTTCATTAATGTTTTTTAAAAGCTTACCAGGTAATTCTAACGTGCAGTCAGGGCTGGGAACCTGTGAGTGGCAACTGTTTACATATGACTGGGTGCTTTGGGGCTTTAAACATCTTCATTTATGTTTATTGTTTCTCCTTCATTAATTATATTGTGGAACATAAAGACCATTTCCCTGTTTAGTTTGTCCAGGTAGTAGACACATGCCCTTAGGCAAGTCATTTAACCTCTCATCGCCATATTGTCCTGATCTTCAGAACTTAATGAGGTCCCGTACCTCCCAGCATTGCAGCAGGAATTAAATGACAGCGTAGGTGGAAAATGGCAATACAAAGAAGTCTACAGCTGCTTAAGGATCAGTCACTGAAAATAAATGCCCTGACTCCAAAATCACCTTCCACAATCCTCTCTCTTAAAGAAAAGAAGGAATATGAAAGACATGCAGATGGCCTCCAACCCAGCAAAGAAAAAAAAAGCAAAAAGGAGAATCTTTGCTGAAAATCTAAACTACTTCCTTGGTCAGAAGAGGTGCAGATTTGTATTGCCAATTTACTTTGGTAATAGAAGGAAATAAGTTAGTAGATAATATCAATATGGAGAAAGGCTGACAACAATTTATTGCTGACATTATTCTTAACACAATGATAAATAATGTATTAGAAGAGCAAGTAGGGTCCGAATTAATGCAAACTACTGTAAAATAAATGTACAGCTCTTGTAGAATCACTTCCCTGGGATTTAAGATGCACATAATATAAAAAGTGAAATATTTAAATTCAAAGGTAGAGCTCTGCAGGACTCTAGAACTTTTTAATCTGGAGCTATTTCTATACACCTGCATTTTTATAGAAAAGAATGAACTTGGAGGAAAAGAGCTTCCACATTGGAGAGTGATGTCCAAAAGCACCTAAAACCCTAAGATCATAGAGGCAGGAAACCCACTGAACTCAGATATAGCGATGAGAAAACCTCCAAAATATATAAAAGAACCAAAAATTACATAACTTAAAAATAAAATAAGCATTAAAGGGCTGAGTTTAACCATTCATTTCCTTAATTTCCTGACAGCATCCCCAGGAAATATTCCCTCATTACTGGATTTTTTCCAGTGACAATACACTTAGACCTTCATTATAGTGACTGAAAAGATTTCTTATAAATTCCATTCGTTTGTGGCAGAAGAATCTTTGAGATTCTCCTAGAGTCCCTTTGGGACCTTACAGAATAAGTTTAAGATATGTTCTACATGGCAGACTTTAAATGCCTAATGACAACTCTTTCAATCCCCAAGAAATCTCTAAAAAATCTACAGTTTTTCACTGGTACTGACACTCTACTCAGTAAAAACTGAACAGAAAAACTGGCATTAGAAAATAGTATCTAGTGGCATTCTGCTATCTTCCTTCCACAGGGACTTGGACTGTGGTGGGACCTGGATCCAGTTTATCCAGAGTCAACAGAGATTAATGAGGGTGGTAGGGCAAAGAAACTCCTTTAAGGATTATCCGCTTGTGGTTCATCTGTTCTTGTAGTCTCTCACACAATAACTGGATGCTATATTCAGATCCATCATCCATGATGACGAACGTTTTTGTCCTGTCACTGATGTTCCCTGACTCTAGTTTTTGTTAATCATTTTCACAGTCTTACAATCACTAAAGTTGTAGTAATTTTTTGCCTACTCGTAAATCTGCTAAAATTCTATATGAAATCACTACATCATGAGCTACGAAAAACGCTACGTATCACAATTCACACTTTGCAAGTATAATTTAAGATATTCAGTTGACTTTTGATTTCCTGATGAATTTTAGGTAGGTAATATGCCAAAATAAAGCCACACATATAGTAAATAAATGTATGTGTAATTATATATATATTATATAAATATTATATATATATTTATATATGTATCTTAAAAGAAAATATATCATTTTTAAATGGTTTGCATTAAAAAATTAACAATAGAATGCCAATTAAAATTTTTCAAAAAGTATAATTCTTTAACCTCAGATCTCAACCTTACATAGACAACTGAACAAAAGATAAATTGACAAGCAAAAGGTTGCTAATAATAATTCACGGCTTCTACTGTAGCACAGAAAATAGGAGAATCTGAAGACCACAACACCGGGGAAAATAATATGCACTATTGTTCTCCGGATCATTACTGGGCATTTTCTACTAGAAGACAAATAATGGGGAAAATAAATTTTCTCTTTCACCCCTTCTTTAGAAGTTTGATGTATTCACGCTTAAGTTTATTTAGAGGAACAACAAAGCAACTCTTTTTTTAATTGATTTTTCTTTTAAAAAAGTTTGCAACTTTAACAGATTGGAATGTTAGTTTCATGGTGCCCACCCCAAGGGCCATGCAACAGACTGTCTTCCTTATAGAACTCCCAGAGGACTCAACAACACACATCTTGTCTGTCATTCTGTTCCAATTATCATCAAATCACCAATCTGAGAAACATTTGATGTTAATTCCCTTCAGCTCTAAGCTGTTCCTTTTCCCTTGAGATTGTCTATGGTTATACTTCTCTCACACATTCATATTTCTTATTGAATGACCTGCATATTCCCACCTGGCAGGGGAAAAGTTGTCTCTGAGGAGAATGTGTTATATAATATTACATCTCCAAATTCTTGGAATATCAAAGTTCATTCAAAGGTGTGTGTGATGCTAGATTTCCAAAGTTCCTGTTCACATTTTTTTTAATGAATAGCAATATGAAATGAGGACTGTAGTCCATAAGATTCTATTTTCTGAAATTCAAAGATCCTTTCTTTTTTTTTTTCCAAAAATCCTTTCTAATATGCATACTCACACATACACACACACACACAAACACAAACACCCCTTATTCTTTGTTGATATATTTTAAGGTTCCCAAGGTTATTTCAACCATCTCAGTCCTTTAATGCTTCACGTAATCCTCAAAGCTGCTAATAACAAATTACTATTTTAAGTGTTAACAAATTACTAAAATAATTTTTAATTTTTCCTTTATCTCATATTTCAGTGAAAAAGTAAGAGTATTAGACTAGAACCAGAAGTATGACCAAAGTCTAGTCCATACGTTAATTAATTAAATAAACAAAATTAGATATTATTTATTTTCCTTCCCACCACTGAGATCTAGAGAAATATATCTATTTAAAATATGAATTATTTGGAGCACCTGGGTGGCTCAGTGGGTAAAGCATCCAACTCTTGGTTTCGCCTCAGGTCATGATTTCAGGGTTGTGAGACCGAGCCCACTATGTTGGTCTCTCGTGCTCAGTGTGGAATTTGCTTGAGATTCTCTCCCTCTTCCTCTGTCCCTCCCCCCACTCCCATGTGCGCACTCTCTAAAATAAATAAATAAATAAAATCTTTAAAAAATAAAATGTAGGGGTGCCTGGGTGGCTCAGTGGGTTAAGCCTCTGCCTTCGGCTCAGGTCATGATTTCAGGGTCCTGGGATGGAGCCCCACATCGGGCTCTCTGCTCAGCAGGGAGCCTGCTTCCTCCTCTCCCTTTGCCTGTCTCTCTGCCTACTTGTGATCTCTTTCTCTCTGTCAAATAATAAATAAAATCCTTAAAAAACAAAATGTAAATTATTTGTCTTTAATATTCATTCCAATGCCAGAAAATCAAACATTATTATTTTCCTATCCAGGAAAGAATAAATTAAAAAAAATAAAAGCTTTATTTTGGGAATTTTAATACCTACAAGGAGTTAGGAGTTCCTGTTCTATTCACTGCTTAATACCTTAAACCAGGGACTATCTTATTTAAGAATTACGAGTAAATATCATTTATCTTTTTGGAGAACAAAGTAAATTTGGGGGAAAAGTGGAAAGAATTCCAATTTTTAAAAAATGTTTACATGAGACTTCTACTTATGATGGTTATGGTGGAATATGATGGAATAGCTTGACACGTACCAAGAATCCTACTGAGAACAACAAAAAGCCAATTAAACAGTATTAATTGATTAATCAATCACTTGTCACCATAGAACTGCTGAATCAAATAGGAATCTGGAGGTTAAGATTCCAGAAAAATGGACTCACAGAGATTTGACCACACTCTACAATCTGTCTCTAGAGCATTTGCCAATTCTTGGTATGAATCCAGGCCAAATTCATGGTGCCATAAACAAGAAACCCAATAAAACCCATATTTCCCAGGCTGCTTTAACAAATTACTACAAACTTGGTGCTTAACACAACAGAAATTTTTCTCTCACACTTCTGAAGACGAGAAGTCCAAAGTGAATGTGTCAGCAGGCCTGTGTTTTCTACAGAAGCTCTAGGGGAGAATGGGTTCCCTGCTTCTTCTAGCTACTGGTAGCATTTGCCATTTCTTGATATGTGGTCACATAACCCTCTAATCTACTTCTGTCATTTTACATCACCTTCTCCTCTCTGCATCTTCCCCCCTGGGTGTCTTTCTTCTCTTCTTTTGGATAATTGGGATAGCATTTAAGGCCCACCAGATATAATCCAGAATTATATCCTCATTTCAGGATCCTTAAATTAATCATATCTAAAAACACGCTTTTTTTTTTTTTTCCAAATAAGATAGCATTCACAGACTCCAGGGATTTAATGCAGATATCTTTGGGGGAACCATTTTTCAGCCTGCCAAAAACTCAAGAAAAACAATAAAAATAAAATCATTGATGAGTTCACTCAGAAAAGCAGAATCCTTAAAAGAAAATTATTCTCTGTTACATAGAAATTAAAAATCTCTTTTCTTCAAAAGGCAATGTTACGAAAGTAAAATTATACAATACATAATGGGTAAAAGACTGTGTGAACAAAAGGAGCCATGTCAAAAATATAGTGAGAATCAAGTACTCTTGGAGATCAGCAAAACAGCAGAGAAACCAACCGAGAAATTGGCAAAGGCTTCAGGAACTTCACAGAATAGATAGGTGAATGGCTGACCAGGGTATAAAAAGGCTTAATCTCTTTAGTCGTCAGAGGAATGGAGATTCAATCACAAATGAGATGCTGCTACTTGCCCACCTGACTGCCTACGTGGAAAAGATCAATAGCACCCAAACTGACAAGGGTATGTCGCGCCTAGGGCTATCATCCACTGACATTAGGCTCCTCATTGGGACAGCCACGCTGGAGAACTGTGGGGCTGCTTGTACTGAAAGTGGAGGCACGCACACCAGATGACCTAACAGTGCTGAATGGAGCTTTAAATGCAAAAAAGACACACACAGAAATGACCATCAAAATACAATGAATAAATAAATCTATCACAGTCCGGCAATGGAATGCTATTTTGTAAAGAACGAGAACAAACTACATGTATATTTAGCACTAATATTCAACACGGATGAATCCTAGAAACATAATGTTGAAAGAAAATAGTTTATTCCTACATAAATTCCAAAAACCAGGCAAAATTAGACTATGATGGTACAAGCAAAATAATAATTACTTGGACAGTGTGTATACCTGGGATGGGACATAAGGAGGAATTCTGGGGACTTAGGGATGGGCTATTTCTTAATATGTGTACTGGGTACATGTATGATATATATTTTACAAATTCTGCCAGGGAACATTATGATTTCTATGATTTCTACGTATAAACTATGTATATATGTATATATTGTTTTATATATATAATTTTTATAAAGTATATTATACTTTTATAAAGTATATTATACTTTATAAAAATTATTTTATTTTATTTTATTATTTTTTTGAAAGATTTTATTTATTTATTTGACAGACAGAGATCACAAGTAGGCAGAGAGAGAGAGGAGGAAGCAGGCCCTCTGCTGAGCAGGGACCCCAATGTGGGGCTTGATCCCAGGACTCTGAGATCATGAACTGAGCTGAAGGCAGAGGCTTTAACCCACCGAGCCACCCAGGCACCCCCAATATTATTTTATTTAATAAAAATTATTTTAAAAATAAATAGGATAAACTCATTTTAAAAATCAATTCCTAATAAACCAAGAAATAAAAATGTGAAGAGAGATCTAAAACAACTTGAACACTACATTTAAGGCATTTACATAAATTTTATGTATAAAATGACACAATAAAGTAAACTCGAAGTAGATTTAAATTGAAACTAATGATTTAGTTCTTTTACTAACTGAACAAGCACTTAAAGAGCAACCAAATCATACCCAAATTGGGGTAAGAATGAGTAAAGTATATAGGACTACACAAGAAGAAAAAGGCACTTCCATGTTCTTGAATAATTTACAGCCATCACAGAGAAATTATATATATAATATGAGTAGAAGAATTTGAATGTCCTGGATTTACACTATCTATTTGAAATTAACAATCAAAAGAATGGATGACATTAGCCCCCCTCAGTATTCCAACAGAGGGATATTTATCTATCTGAAATATCTGAGGGAGAACGCAGTGGTACAGATGTAAGAATTTGAGTAAAGGGCAAACCATCAGACTGAAAAATATTCAAGTTTCCAATGCTCCTTGAAGAGTTAAAAGGATGTAATTATATGAAGATTTTGCAACAGGCTAGTCAGATTCTGAGATTATTTCTTCCTGGATCTCAATTGTCTCTAGAAATATTTGCCACCAACATTGTTTTCACTTAATCATTCTAGCCACCTGGCCTCTGGAAAATATTTTACACTACACCTTCATATTTTTCATTTTCTGTATTAAAGACCATTTCCAAGTAAAGCTCAAATGTATAATGCAAGAGTTTCATATCTGTGTATTTTCCTTAGTTAAGCAAAAATAAAAAACAATTTTCAAAAACCTGAAATAGGGAAATAAATTATCCTCACTTATCTAAAGCAAAGATACAATATGCTATGTTTATTCTCAACATTCTTTTAGGGATATTCATCACAGCGTGATTTTTTTTTTCCCCTCAACTACATGGAATGAGTATTAGAATTAGTTTTCACTGTCCTTTCAAGATGATCACTCCTAAAACCACATACATAAGATCCTTCGGAGATCAACTAAAAGGAATGAGCTAAAACATCTGCATTTCAATACATGACAAATGTAAATGTATATGCATATGTACCTATGAAAAACATTTTGAAACCTCAAGTTAATAATGTTAGCAAGCCAAGGTTTGTTGATTATTGAGACTGGAGGGAGGGGCTGAATGAGGAAGGGGTTTGTGAAGGGGAACTTTTATTTTTGATGTTGTACATATCTTAATTTTTTTAAGTATTTAAGTGCCTTAACTTGTACAGTACATAGTCTTTTTTTTTTTTTTTACAATACATAGTCTTAAAGTCATAAAAAGACTGGAAATATATTATCTTTTAATATACTTCCTACGAAAGAAAAATGAAAATAAATACTTGGAAAAAAAGCATCATTTTTAAAACATTTTCACCATTGCTGGTGAAGAGCTACACATAGAAAGCTGTATGACACGACTCATCTGTAGAATGGGATTTATCCAATGATACTGTAGACCACAAAAGACTGTTCTGGTGAAGCTGTGTAACTCAGCTCTGCCTCCTACTGGAATAGTGAGTGGTCCTAACGCAGTCCGTTCTTTCGATTGTTAATTTCAAACAGCTAATGCAGACCCAGCAAATTCCTCTACTCAAATATCTTAGGTGAAACCATGACAATAGTCTCCCAAAGACATCCTAAAACTCAAATAATAAGAGTAAAAAATTAATAGTAAGGTCATTTAAATTTTTAGTCTAGGAAACAAAACAAAAATGCCTTCCAAAAGATTTTTCATGTATAACTGCCCACCTACCAATATATTGCAGAGGGAAAGGTTTAGTGTTGAGGATACAACCATTTAATGAGAATCTGCAGAAATGAGGAGTTAATCAAGAAACAAGTTCCAATTTATACATAGAGAACTCCTACCTCCAGGCTTTTTCTAAACACATTTTACCACACAAAGAATGTATATACAGTGGAGAGGAAGAGGGCATTATCTGGTCATCACCCAGATGATTGAAAGTAGCAGCTGAAACTCTGAGCCCCTTTTTCCAGAAGGTTAAGTGGTTGAAAGTAGCAGCAGAATTGTCTTGAAAGTAGAGATTCGAAAAGCTTGGGGGAATGTGGAGGAAATGTAAACTCCAGTTAAGTGTTTTTCCATTTACTCTCAGTAAGCAGATTTTAGTTAAACATATTTCATTTTTCTCTAAATGTCTTTATATACCCTTCAGAGGTTTAAGCATGATGTTACAGGTTACACCACTGAAAAGATTTTAAGAAGAAAACGTTGCTTTTCAAATTCTCTTTTTGCAACTGGGGGAGAGGGGCAGGCAGCGGAGAGAAGAATCCCAGAAGGAAGGAAAACAAATGAGGACAAGAGAAATTCATTCATCCCATTGATTTCTGAACACATCACACCTCTGAAGAATTTCTGATAAATGACTATATAGATTCATTAGTATTTCCACTTTTCTTTTTTCCCTTTGGTAAAGAAATAATGAAAAGTAGGAACTAAATAACTGAAGAGCTGGCAAGCAGTAAAGACTGAGTACAAACAGAGGCATAAAGGATGTACTTGCTACTCCTTGAAAATAAAAACTAAATTCTCTCTCTCTCTCTTTCTCACACACACACAGCATGCATGTGGATACATGTGTGTATCAATATGTGTTGGATAGGAAATGGCCCAAGTCACATGGTTGATAAGAGGATTCAAGTGGCTATCAATGACTGTAGACATGGTCTTACTCTCATTCATATAATGGGCATTTCTTACACTGAAGAGAATCACACATTTTTATCTTTCACAAGCAATGTGTACCACATGCTCTGAACCAAGGCTGATGTCCTAAGATTATGGTAAGAGAAGGCTGAGACTGTGTCAGAGATGTTCCCAAGCATCCCAAACTTCCACCTGCCCCATCTGGTTAGAGCATTTCTGAACTTCCAACTGTACTCCTTATGTCCACAGTTCGTCTTCCCAAAACTTATGACTTACTTTGACATCTCCTACTCAAATCTTCATGAGCTCCCCATTTCATAGTGTCCAAACTTCTCTCTCTACAATCCAAGCTCTCTTTTTCTGCTGCATGCTTTCTAATGGGCATATATTTTGGTAATTTAATCTTTATTTCAACGTATTTTTCATTTTTTTTACATGATTCCATACTACTAGAGATTACCCCCCAAATTCATGTGTCAAAACCTAATCCCTAATGTGATGGTGTCTGAAAGTGGGGCCTTTGGGAAGTGACTAGGTAATGAGGGTGAGACCCTCATGAATGGGATTAGCACCCCCATAAATAGACCCCAAAACTCTCTTGCCCCTTCTGCCATCTGAAAACAGAGACAGAAGTCAGCCACCTGTGAACCAAGAAGCTAGTCCCCACTAGACCCTGAATCTTCCGGAGATTTGACCTTGGACTTTCCATCCTACCCATAGTGTTCTATAATAGCTTCCTGAATGGACTAAGACATACATTTCCATAAAAGTGACAAGAATAAAACAAAGTATTCCTGCATGCATTTTTCAATTTTTAAATAAATGTTTTATTTGGTAGAGTTTTAGATCCACAGAAAAGTTGTAAATATAGTATAGAGAGTTCCCATATATTCTAAATCCCATTTCTATTATTGTTATCTTACACTGGTATGGTACGTTCATTCACAATTTAATGAGCCAACTGATACCTTATTTTTCCCAAATGACTTTTTCTGATCCAGGATCCCATTCAAGTTACCACATTACATTCAGCTACTATGTCTCCTTAAGTTCCTGTTGACTAGGACAGTTTCTGAGATTTTCCATATTTTTGATGACCTGGATAGTTTTGAGGAGCGCTAGTCAGGTATGTTATAGAATATTCCTCAATTTGAGTTTGGCACTTTTCTAACGGTTTAGACAAGAGGTTAGGGGTTCAGGGGAAGGAAGCAAAGAAAACATCTCCCTAACTACTTCATATTAAGAGTATATACTATGAAAAACCACATTTTCTTTTGCTCCAATTGTTACAGCTTGGGCCATTGTGAGCCCTTTCAGGTACCTCTGTTTTCCTTTGACATACACACATCTTTGTGTATGTGTATAAAAGAGGCTGTTTTGCACTTTCTCATCTTCTGGCACTACTACAAGACACGCCAGGCTCATTATCCCCCCAGTCTTATATCTTATTATTCATCATTTCTCCAAGGAGCCCTGGTACCTTTAATTGGAGAATGATATTACGAATTAAGGTCTGGGTGCTAGGTGTGTTGATTGCTACTGTGATGACACTGCCCTCTCAGCTGACAAAACTAAGAAAGATATGGGTATCTAGTAACACAGGTAGACACAACAAATCTGTAGATATTTCCATATATATCCATTCATTAAAGAAAACATGAGTTCATACTGATGTCTCCAAGGACACGGATCCTTCTAGCTTCTTCCCTTTCCTTGTCTGTAAACTCTTACTCCAACAATGAGACATCTGGCTCCCACCATCCACCATCTATTTACGTAATAGTTCAATGCTGGTATATATGTAGAGTAGTATCAGAAGCATTACCTGTGCCCCTCCGTGTAGAAAACAATCTCATCACTTGGGAGTTGCTTATGCATCATTCTTTTTGCCTGTCATCCTAAACTTCCCAGTCATTTCCAAAGTTACTTTAGTCAGTACCTTTTCTTCCCACACTCTTCCGTAAAGTCATTTCAGACATTTCAATACAGTTAGATTATTTTGTCACCATATGCCTTCTATCCTAGGATCCTCAATAATTATAATTTTCGCTATGGCTTTTAGTAAAATTTTCTCTTTACCTGTGGTTTTTCTGTAGTTTCAATATGATATATCTGGGTGTTTTTGCTGTTACCTGTTTGGGGAATTTATTCTTGACCATCCTAAACTGCTCCATTTTTTCTTTCTTCTCCTGCTGCCAATTGCGTGCACGTTATACCTTTTGAAATTGTCCCACAGTTCTTCAATGTTCTGTTTCATCTTTTTCATTCTATTCTTTTTTCCTCTTCTCATTTCATTTTGGGTATTTTCTATGACCTATCTTCAAGCTAACTAATTCTTCACTGTGTCCGTTTTATTAACTGACCAATTAAAGGCTTATTCTTCATTTCTGTTACAGTGATTTTTATTTCCAACACTTTCTTTTGATTTCTTCTTATATTACCCATCTGTTCTTTTTTCGTTGTTGAGTTACGTTAGTCACCATACAGTCACCATACATCGTTAGTTTTTGACATAGTGTTCCATGATTCATTGTTTGCATACAACACTCAATGCTCCAAACAATCCGTGCCCTCCTTAATATTCATCACCAGGCTCACCATCCCCCTATGCCCCTCCCCTCTAAAACCATTTGTTTGTTTCCCAGAGTCCATAGTTTCTCACGGTTCCTCTTCCACTCCATTTTCTCCCCCTTCATTTTTCCCTTCCTTCTCCTAATGTCCCCCACGCTATTCCTTAAGTTCCACAAATAGGTGAAACCACATGATAATTGACTTTAGCTGCTTGACTCATTTCACTTAGCATAATCTCCTCCAGTTCCATCACGTTGATGCAAAAGTTGGGTATTGCATCAAGATAAAAAGCTTGTGCACAGCAAAGGAAACAGTCAACAAAACAAAAAGGCAACCCACAGAATGAGAGAAGGTATTTGTAAATGACACTACAGACAAAGGGCTGATAGCCATCTGTTCTTACATATTGTTACTTTTTCTACTAGAGCCCTAAACATTTTAACCATTATTGTTTTAAATTCCCTGTCTGGTAATACCAACATCAGTGTCACATCTGACTCTGGTTCTGATAATTGCTTTGCCTCTTCAGAGTGTGTTTTCTCTTGTTTTTGGTATTTCTTGTAGGTTTTGCTGAAAGTTGGACATATCATACCAGCTAATAAGAATTGAGGTATACAGAACTTTATTATATGGATTGATGTTAATCTGAAGAAAAGTTAAGCTGTTTTTAATTTTGGTGATAAGTATGAATATGAAAAGCTTTAAATTCTTCCACTGCCTTTGTTTTTGTCTTCAGTCTTGACTCTGGGCTTACTCATATATTCCTCCTTGACTAAAGTCTTCTTTTTACAGCGCTTTGAGTTGTAATCTACTGTTATTATAATGGAAATCTGTTGATGTGATGGTAAGGTCCACTCTACAATCTTATAACCAATCTCAGTCTTTGAATGGCCTTGTGTCTTAGGGCTGTGACTTCCACAGTGATTCTATAATGCTGTATATATTCTCTCCCACTCACCCCACCCCACCCCCGCCCCCTGGCCCTCTCTCCTCTTCCCTCGCAACAGCATTCCTAATCTATTTCCTTTTCTGACTTAACTCCATCCCTAAGGGGGGCTGGAGTACAGAAGACTTCCCTTCCCCAGGCTGGGATAAAGTTTTAGACTTAAGTTCTGATAAAGTCCTTTCTCAGGGAGAGCAGAACTTTGTGATAGAGGAGACAGTATATTTCACAACTGCTACTTTTCCTCTCTCCCTGCTACTGCCAAAGGGGATCTTTCTACAATTTTCACTGTGAGAACCTGATGGGGTTCCAGAAGGGAAGGCCCAGAAAAGCATGGGCCCATTTCCTAAGACTGTAGCCCCTTGGGTTGCTCACTGTCAAGCTAGCCCACACTCTACCTCTAGCAATTTGACAAAATTACTACTTTTGTGTTCTTTTTTATTTATGGTTCTAGCAGCTTCTGCTCAATGTGTACAGATCTCAGTAGTGTATTTCTGGAGATGCACCTATCTCTCCAGATGTTAGGATGTCACTTTGCTCTGAGGCCTTGATTCTCTGACGGCTCTAAGAAAATTAGTTTTTAGGTTTTCCAGCTTTTCCTTAGTTGTAAATATGTAACTGAAGTCTTTCAAGCCCTTTACATGTTGAGATTATTTATCTGTCTATCTATCTATCTATCTATCTATCTACCTACCTACCTACCTACCTACATAATCATCTATCAATCACATACTATAGGTCATGATTTCATACTGATACCACCAATTGTAAACCAAAACCAGTGCTCATTCAGTGGTTTTCTTCCTTTCTAGATCTAAAACTCGCTTCGTCAATGGTGTGAAATCTGGCTCATAGGATAATGAATAACAAGTTGTTTCAGAACTACTAACCCATGCTTTAGCAAAGAACATTTTTTATGACAGAATTAGAGTTTAATATTTCTTTAGAATGTTTTGGTTTGTTTTTCTGTCTTTTGATGAAAAGCATATGATCCCAATCTCTGTTTAAAATTTACTTGAGGGGGGCCTGGGTGGTTCAGTTGGTTAAGCGTCTGCCTTCAGCTGAGGTGATGATTCCAGGGTCTGGGATCAAGCCCCACCTCGGGCTCCCTGCTCAGTGGGGAGTCTGCTTCTCCCTCTACCTCTGCCCTTTCCCTCTCTTACTCATGTTCTCTCTCTACCTCTCAAATAAATACAAATCTTTACAATAAAAGTTACGTGAGTTGGTTCTCCTACCCTACCTCACCTTATGGTAACTGTTTATTCATTTTAAATATAGTTTGGTTAACTTCTTTCTATTGATTTTGCTTTAACTCCACCTCCCTCTTATTAGTATGGGCTTTATTTTCTGTTGTTTTTTAAATTTATTTTTGAATATATGATACATTACCATAGCTCTAAAAATCAGGTCTATAAAAATGGTATATTCACAAAAGGGCCATTTTCTAGCACTCTTATTCCCAATTCCTTCCATCCCTCCCACTCAATTCCTACTCACACAGTATAGGTAATTAATTTTAATCTCTGGATTTTCTTTTGTGTTTCTTAATTTTTCTTACACAAAAAGTAGCAAAGTATACTAACATTTATGTGCTTTGCATCTTTAATTTACTAATACATCCTGGAAATCACCCTATATGACTTCAGTGTGTGGACATATCATAGTTCATTCAACACTTTCCACCCAACACCTCTCCTATGGATGAGCACTTAGATTATTACCAGTGATTTGTATGGGCAAACAATGCCACAATAAATAACCTTGCTCATGTATCTTTTTACATTAGGGGAGGTATACTTTCTTGATAAATATATATAAGGGGGGGAAGATCAAATAAAAGTATAAATGTGTACATAATTTATAATTTCAGTAGATATTTCCAAATTCCACTTCATAAAGGTCAATATCAATTTTTATTCCAATGACCAATATGAAGGGATGCCTGTTTCTCCCATTTCACCAAGAGAGTATGTTGTTATCATGCTTTAACATATGCTAATCTCACAAGTGAGAAAGCATATTTCAGTATAGTTTTCATTTACACTACTGTGAGTAACGGTGAATGAATTTTATATGCCTAAAGGCCATTTATATATGTTTTTTGTGAATTATCTACTCATGATTCTTTAAAAAAGATTGGTGTTGAGTTTTTTACTTTTTCCTCCATTTTTCAGAAAATCCTTTATATGGTGGGTATATTCACCTTTAAGCTATGAGATGCAAAATAAATAATGACAAATAACTCCTTAATTAGAAGGGATTTTAGAAGGAGTGAACTTGTGATGAGCACTGGGTATTGTATTGAAGTGCTGAATCACTACATTGTACATCTGAAACTACTATTACACTGTATGTTAACTAACTGGAATTTAAATAAAAACTTTTAAAAAAAACACAAGAAATTACTTGGTAAAAACTCTATTTTCAAAATAAATTTGAAAATCCAAATGAAATGGATAATATCCTAGGGAAATACAGTTTACCAGTATTGATATCATTAAAAATAGAAAGCATCAACAGATCAATTTTCCTAGAATAAAAAAAAGAAAGTAATCATGGAACCATACCATGCCAGGCCCATATGGTTTCACAGGGGAATTATTTCAGCCTTGAAGGATCAAATTGCTCTACAAATGGTTACAGAATATAGCACTGCAAACTAAACCTAGTAAAGACTAAATTGGTACAGAATAGAAAAATATGTTTAAATGTTAATGCAAATATTCTAAATAAAATAGTACTGAACAAAATCCAATACCGTAACAAGAAAATAATACACCATGGCTAAGTGGATTTATCCAAGGAAAGCAAGGTTGGTTCAATATTAGGAAATCCATTTATGCAATTCATCATTTGGCAAAATTCTCCATGCATTCCTGATTAAAATACATATATGTATAAGAAAGTAGGAGTTGATGAATATATTCTTAAAATATATTTATCCTAATCTTAAAGCTAGTACCTTTCTCAGTGGGGTGGTGCTAAAGATGTCTCCACTAAGATCAGGTAGAGGCAAGATTCTTACTGCCTGAAACACTATTCATCAGTAATGTAATACCCAATGTATTTAGACAAGAGAAATTAATTATTTAGATAAAAAATGAATAAGAAGAAGTAAAGCAATATTTTTGTGGGGATTATATTATTGTGTACTTGGAAAACCCTAAAGAATCAATGGTAAAATTAACTCTAAGGATAAAAGGATTCAATGAAGTAGCAAGCTATAAAATTAGCATAAATCAATAGTCTTCAATTACACATAAAATATTTAATTAAAGATACAAAGAGAAAAAAACATTTACAACAGCAACAAAAGTATGAAATATTTAAGAATAATTTTAACAAGTGTACAAAACTTATATAAGGAAAATATTAAAACACTCCTGAGAGACATAAAGGATTACTTGAACATAGGCTCTTTGCTGGAAAAATCAACATTATAAAGACTTCCAGAAGTTCTCCCCCAGTTAATTCACAAAATTAATGTAATCCAAATAAAAATACATACTTCTTTCTCCTCATGCACATTATCTTTCTAGGGCTGCCTGCTCAGGTCAGGCATGCATTTTTATGTCTCTTCCCAGAAATGAAAGCTCTGAACTGGAGTGCATTTTTCGTTATGTTAATACACAGGGTGATTTTTTTTTTTCTTTCTTGTGGTGGCATTAAAAAAGTTTTAGGTCTGCAGCTAGCTTTCCTGCCCCACTGTCCGCTGCAGGGCAACCCTCTCTCCTCACCACTCAGGTACCCTTACATTTCCTGAAGGCAGGGATGCTAGAGATAGCTTACTGGACTTGATGTTTACTTTTCTACTTCATGTAATTGTGAGTTTGGGTCTTCTTGGTCTTTTACTTATGCTGGTGTTATGGGTTTGGTGTACTTTCATTTGTTACTCTAATTTTTCCTTCTTGGAGAAGTTGGGAATGTCCACTTTAGATGACCTGTATTGCACTGGCTATTACTCATTTAATCTTTTTAGGAAATCTTTGAGGTAAGACTATTCACCCATTTCCCAGTGAGAGAGCAAAGGCTGAAAAATTCACACTCATCTAATGCATACCTAAAGAGATCAGGAGCAGAAAAAAGTTCACACTTGGGAGTAATATTGAGGATACACTAGTTTATTTCTCTGATCTGCCATCTAGGTCTAAGAAATGATTGATGCTTCAAGGCCTGCAGGTCATTAAGTCTTGTATGCATCTCCTACGGTTTCTGGCTTTCATATCCTAGTTTTTATAATTAGTAATCCTAAACAACAAATTCTTGATTTTATAGGAATCTGGTCTGTTTACAGAAAGTCAATAGCATGCTTATCGTTAAAGATACCAATAAGGTGGGACACAGTACTGCCAAGGGTATTGGCAGCCATTCCTTCCCTTCAAAATCTGGGTCTGCTCCCTCAAGATGCATTTTCATGAATGAGATTTGTCATGTCACTTCTTGTTTTCACTTCACAGTCCTCTCAAAAATAAGTAAAGTACACTCACATACAATCCAGCTTACACACATACATGAGTGTCCAAGGGTGGGTATGCACACATACACACACGTGTACACGATGACTGGGGTAACATGGGTACACATCAGACTGTGGAGAGGTTTGGTAAGTTGTGGGAGAGAGGGTAGGCTGTGGAGGGGCACTAGCGATGAATGGATGAGTGACCATTTACCAACCCACAGTAAACTATTTTAATATTTCCACAACTAGCATATACACTCTGAAAATCAGCCATGCAAACATGCACACACACACACACACACACACACACACACTCACACAGTCACACACATGTATAAACACAAGAAGCCTTCACACAAATAGTGACAGCAGCAATTACTCTTCTAACAATTCATCTAAGGAAAGCATAAAGATTCAGTTGTACAGTACTCATCTCAGCATTATTTATAATGGTCAAAAGAATGGAACATCCAAAATACCCAACAATAGGTGATACCTTAAATAATTCATGGTGCATTTGTCCTTCGGTAAGCAATGGAGCCATTAGAAGCTGACATAGAAAAGCACGTAAAAGATAAAGTGCTCATACACAGTGGAGATCATTCTACAGTATGTCCACTATAGTCCATGTCTCACAAGTAAGGTCGTGTAAGACCATGCACGTGCCATAATGGGGGCATATCTGGGAGACAGCCAAATGGGGGGATAGGAGAGAGCTTCCTAGAGGAGAGAACACCTAAGCTGAGAGGAGTGGCTGAGTGAAGGTGGGAGGGGAAATGCGGGTGTGGAACACTCTCCAGGTACATGAAACTATGTACATGAGAAGCCACAAGAAAAATAAGTTTGGGGAACCCCAAGGAGTTTACTAAACACGACTCAGAAACCTAGCAAGGAAAGCAACCAAACTGGGACAAGCCCAAGGCTCCCTACTGCCGTGCCAGACTGGCTCAAAGCAGAGAGGCAACTCCCCGTCCCAACCTAAGCCCCATCTTAGTTCCCACCTAAGCCCTGGGACAGTGAAAATACAGGTGGATAATTACAGAATTTTCATAAACTCTGGAAAATAAATTATACACGGACTGTGAAAGAAACAGCGAGATCTTGTAATAACAAACTGATGTGGAGAGGATGAAATTGAGGAGGAAAACAGAAGTCCCGCATTGATGGACAAGAAGTGTTCAATCAAATAAATACCTGCCAGGCCAGTAGGTGAAGAGACCAAGGATGGTGATATTTGTGCTTTTAAAATGGCTCGCCATTCTCAGGAAGAATGACTTCACCTGCGGAGGTTACCACTGGCACCTCTGCAGGCTGAGCAAACCCTCATTAAGAGAAAAGTCCCTCCTGGTCCCTAAGACCTTTGTAAGGGCAATGACACAGCGCAGTGGCAGCATGGCTTGCAAGATCCCCTGTGAGGAGCAGGGGGGCTGTGAAAATGCAACATCTCTGGGTCTCAGCCAAGCCGCATGATAAGTGGTCTGCCCTGAGGAGGCAGACAGCCACCCAGAGCCACCTAACAGCCACCGGCTTGTCAGCAGGCAACCTCCCAGAGCAGCAGTGACAGCTGACCGGACAAGTGAGTGCCCCATCAACTCTCCACATGCGGGAAAAGGTGCAATCCCCTTGTATCAGAAATGTGATTTCCTGACATCGTGAACTGCAAATCATTTCCTCTGTGAACTAAAGTGGTGGATAGGCATACATTCCTTAGCCAGCCCCCGGGGAGCCTTGTCCGGCAGTGGGTACTGAAGATGCCACTCTGATCCTTGAAAGCCCAGGAAACGATGACCGCAAGAGCTGTGTGGTACAAAAACCAAGGCTGTAGATACCTGAGGATACTTTGGTAAAGTGTCATCCAAGTCAGTGGGTTCAGAAAAAGAGCAAGCTCCCTTGCTGCAGGCGGAGCGGCAGAATTCTTATCACCCCAGTCATCCCACACTCCAACCCTCCTCCCACATGGCTCAGAGCAGATGTTATGATGTTGAGTCTCTGCAACACGCCCCCCAAAGTCATGCAACTTGCTCCAGTCTGTCAAGCAATCTGGACACAGAAGAATTCAAAACTGGCAAGAAAACAATTGATAGGAACTATCAGGTACTAAGTGCCTGATATGTCCCAGATTCTGAATAACACATGACATACACGCAGCCTCACGTAAGCCTCCCTGCAAGCTTGCAGTTCATAAAAATCATCTCCACACTATCCACTATGAGCAATGCTGAGAAGAATGCAAGAGGCACACAATCCCCAGTCAGTCAAACCCACAGCAAGGCTTCCATCATTTAGACCCTGGCAACCTTAATTGTGGGGCTACTCCCCTCTTATTAATCAACGCTCTTTTCTGGCACCCTGGATTGGCCTTCCACACAGAGGTGACCTTATACAAGTTGCTGGACAATGTTCAGCACAGCTGAACTAGATGAAGTCTAAAATACCGTCCACGGTTGAAACTCCCTGATGCATATGAGCCTTGTGATATGCTAGGCATGGTGGGTCATTTAGAATCATTAAGCCAGTTTTTATTTTCAAAGAGCATATATTATATGAAAGAAACCCAAATTAAAATATACAGTTGAGCAATTAAATGGAAAGCTGCGTAATAACGACGTATGAAACAGGAAAGCAAGAAAGGGAAGAGACAACAAGGGCAGCATAGTTAAGAGAAGACGCCATCTTCAATACAGCACATGGTGCCATGGCAAGTAGGGGAAGGGAAGCGAGTGACCAGAAGCCCCAAGTGCCGAATCCCAAGGCTCCTGTGGATGGAACAGACCTGGGCCTGAGCTCCAGAGATTTCAGACCATAGGTGATTCAGTCCTACATGGTGAAGCTCCAGGCTCAATGAGAAAGAGGAGGGCCTGTGGTAGACACAATGGGCGCGGACAGCCCAGGACCTCTGCGGGGAACTATGTTACAGGCCTGATTTGTACATAGTTGTTTGTTCTAATTTTCTGATTATTTCCCTCATGGTTTCTTAGGAACTGAAATAAACATTCTTCAGGACAAACCAGTCATGGCAAGAAGTTTTGAAAACCTTACTTCTGGTGGAAAAAGCGGACCCCCAAGTCTCATGCAGCTAGTGGGTGACTCTGCCTAGCACAGCAGCAAGGGGAGAAGTCAGAACTGAATGTGTATGTGGGAAGATCAAGGAGGAAGGTGAGAGGTGAACTAGCTCCAAAGGTCAGCACGAGTTGAAGAGACATAGTGGTTCATGCAGTGGGGCAGGGCATGGGAGAATTACTATGTGTCCAAACCAGGATACTTCTGAGACTGACAAAGGGTGTTGTTTGTGATTACAGAACGACAATGGGGGAAACTGGGTTTTAGTAAGCGAACCAGGGCGAATGGTCATTCGACGCACAGCTCTCTTTCTAGTCTTCCTATGAAGACTTCAGCATCACAGACATTTCTCACAGATGCCTCAATTTAACTAGTATCTTCAGCAAGAAAGAAAAAGTTTGAGACTTCCTGCAGACTATCTCACCGTAGATAAACCAGTATAAAAAACAGGCTGCTCCCACGGACTGCAGAGAATTGGGTAACATTTGGTCAACCTTAGAAGGTAGATGACAGCAATCCCGAAAATGTCATCCCTGGGAATACTGCTCTAGAAAGCGTCAGTAGGCACAGTGCAAATAAAGTGCTCAGTGCTCAATTTCGGGGAACTCCTGAGAAAACGAAATTAAGTGGGTTTCTCAAAGGCGTTTTTCTTGGACCCCTTTCTACAAAAATGATGCATTATGGGTCTCCATAAGAGAAATAACATGTGCAGCATTTTCCACTTTCCCCCCCACTTTTACTTAATCAGGGAATCTATTTTTCCAGGTTACATATTACGAAGCCCAGAACTAAAGTCCCATGGTACATGATTTGGAAAATACTCTGTTCAAGGGATGAGGCAGATTTCCAGATACAATATCTACCCACAGTGTTCCAACCCATAAAATCAGGACCATCAAAGTAACCCTGCTTTGAGAAATGGAATATCCATCTGCTGATAAATGGGGTGGTAGAAAGAAGACTTGGCAGACTGCAAGGTGACTGGATTCGAATCTTAGCTCTACCACTCTTTGAAAAATGAAACCCTTTTGAATCTCAATATAATGACAGGGTTGAATTCAATGCCTAAGAGCCCTTCGGCTCATAAATCTTATGAGTCCTGTGGTGCCATTAGGGAGATGTAGCATTCCTTTAACTCATCAAATACTGAGTGCCTACCATGTGTTAGGTACTGCACTAAAACTGAAGACTACAGGATGAGCAATGAGACCTTTCCTACAGTGTCCAGAGTTGGTTTCTCTACTTTCCTGGGAGTTTCCTTGGAAAGCAAAGGATTTTTTTTTTCAAATTTAGCATAAAAATCTTAGATTTTTTGAATATACACATTGTTCAGAAAGAGTGTGGATGGGGCATATATTTTAAAGAAGATGAAATAAAATTAAAACCGATTACCCAGGGACGCCTGGGTGGCTCAGTTGGTTAAGCAACTGCCTTTGGCTCAGGTCATGATCCCAGCGTGTTGGGATCGAGTCCCGCATCGGGCTCCTTGCTCTGTGGGGAGCCTGCTCCTCTCTCTGCCTCTGCCTCCTCTCTGCCTGCTTGTGTTCTCTCTCTGTTAAATGAATAAATAAAATATTTAAAAAAAAAAACCGATTACCCATACTAGGGAACATTGAACTATATTGGGAACCAACAAAAAAGAAAACACTAGTTAAACATTCTGATGTAATGACCACAAGATACTCTCTCACACAAAATAAATAACAACATACTTCCTTCATGACAGCTCAGCACCTTCTCCCGGGATTCTCATGCTTTGCCTGGGGTGGTAGTCGTGGTGGTTGTTACTCTAACATTCATTTCAGGCCTCCCAAATCACCTAACCCAGTCTTGGACTTCTAGCCTTTTGAAAGCAAAGGGATCAGAAATACATCTGCCTAAACCATGCACTAGCCACTCGGGTGCCCCTGTACTATCTTCTTATTCGTGAACCTATACGCTTCCAAAGTCTTAGCTACTGAATCCTGGGAGTCTATACAGGGACATAGTGTGGAGATAGATATTATTAAATACAATATAAACATATATAATATATACATATATATATGAGAAATTGGCCAATACTTCTGTCCTTATATAATCTAGGAGAACAATTAAAAAATCCACATCTATATGACCGTATGTCCATCTATGTCTCTATCTCTGTATCTCTATTTCTTCAACTCTTTCTATCTCTAGCTAGGTCTAAAACACCAGTTTCCTAAACCAGTATCTTGTGAAAGAGGAGGAAAGAGAATCAGGGAGCCAGAAATAAGGCAAAATAATAGAATGCTCATGTACTAAGAATCTATTCATAAGGCATAGAGGGGCCATAATTAATTTGAAGTCTGTTTAGAGGTGGTGATAGGCATTTAGGATTATGAGACTTCATTCTACTCACCCGAAACTGAATTACTGGGAATAATTTTTCACTCTCTTTTGAATCATATGTATTTATTTTTTTATATGTATTTATAACTTCATAACTTCATAACCTTTATAAACTCAGCCTTTTATTTCATTTTATCATTCCCACATTGACTTATGTATTACAACAAACTCTGTAGAGTTATGGGGAACAAAGTGGAGACTTTACTCAAAATATATTTGCATATACAAAATATTATGTATCAAGGCAATAAGAACATGTTTTTTTATTTTAAAAAATATTTTTTAAAAAGACTTTTAAGAGCATGTAGGTGGCTCAGTTGGTTGGGCATCTGCCTTCGGCTCAGGTCCTGATCTCAAGGTCTTGGTCTTGAGCATCGGGCCACCTGCTCACTGGGGAGCCTGTTTCTCCCTCTCCCTCTGCTCCTCCCTGCTGCTTGTACTCTCTTTCTCTCTCTTCAATAAATAAATAAATAAAATCTCTCTCTAAAAAAAAAAAAAAGAAGGTAGCACAAGTTTTTGCCTTATGATCTTGGGGAAGTCATATAACCTCTCTTGCCTTCAGTCTCCTCTGTCACAAAATAAGGGTAAGCCACAAATTCCTGACCACCATGCAGGGCTGTTGTGAGGAGTAAAATGAAATAATGTAAGTAAAAGTAAGTGTTTTGAAAAATGTAAAGTAGTATACAAGTGGAAGGTGCCATTATCTTTAATCAAAACCACCAGAGAACACATGCATTTTTCATCCTTATTACACACCATAAACAAATTTGAACTCTAAAAATGAAATCAGCCCAAAGTAAAATGTTAGAAATGACAATAACTCATTTTTCAGAACAAAGAAATTGATTTTCCATAAATGTCCTTTCCTGCTGCATGTAAAGACCTATATCCATCAATGCCTAGGTCCCCTGTCTTGACGCTGGGTATAATTATGGCCGATCACACAGTCGCTTGGCTCATGTTACTATCAGAGCTTGGGGCCACTGTTTCCTCTGTATTACCACAGGGATATGTCAGGATTTATAGCAAATTGTGCTGTTACCGAGATTCCTTTTTAATTAATTAAAAAATAAAAGCCATTATTTTCAAGAACGTGATCTAAGCCTGAAGCTTGGGCTATATGCACTTTCCAGTTCAAAAGTTCTAAATCTTCTACAACCATCATTTTTAAGCAATCCTTTCAAACATCAAACTAGACTGATAAAAGATTACCAGACACTCTACTTTTGCAAACAACATCAATTTCCAAGAAAAATCAAGCTAGCTGCCAGACCCTCCATTAAGCCTTTATATGATTTGATTTAATCCTAAAAACCAGCTATATTGTACCAATGTTAATTTCTGGTTTTTGATAACTGAATTGTCCTTATGCGAGATGTTAACAATGGGGGAAACAGGTGAAGGATATAAGGGGACTCTTTCTACTGTTTTTACAAATCTTCATTTTTTTGTAAGTCTAAAATTAGTTCAAAATAAAAAGCAAAAAATAAAATACAAATCTTATAAAATAGCATCCTATTCCCATGAGTCTAGATACTAAGTCTCTGAGAGATTAGTCATTTGCCTGAAGTCAATTATTGTTTCGATTAATTTATACCTTCAGTTTCGTCTATCAAGTATTTAAGGCAGCTCACTTACACAAAATAAAAAATAATAATTATAATAATAAACAGCTAACAATTTTACAGAGTAACAGAGTAACCACATGCCAAGAACTGTCTTTAGAACTTGACAGAGATCAAATCAATACCTACATCAACCCATGATGTAGGTCCTATTCTAATTTCCATTTGCAAGAGAAAAGTATGATGCCAAGGAGATCAGTAACCAGCTCAAGGTCACACTTCTAGCAATTGGGGGAGTGAGAATGACATCCAGAACTATAGACATTCAAATGGCAGAGAAGAAAGGCAGAAACAAATGGGGAACATGAAGTGAATCCAGGGGAGAAGTAATATGGGGAATCTGCCAACAGTACAATTTTCAAGGTGCATTCAACAGAAGCTGACCATATGATCAGGAGATGGGCAAGCACCTTTGATTTAGGACCGGCTAGTGTTTCTCCTAAAGATCCTCACACAGCATGCTGATAAGTACAGTATAAAGAATCTTAACTTTCGCATCCTTTGAGGAAGTGGCAATGAGTTTTATAGGGAAGAGTATTAGAACCTGACACACTATAGGCAGCTGATATCACAGCAATAAATGATTCTGTAAAAACAATTCTGTAGGCTGTCAATAGTATCTACTCCTGGGACACAGCCGCCTCCTTTTCCCTGACTTAATCCAGGAAATGATTTCAGAATATCTGGACTAATATTGTTTCTCTCAACTGCACTCGTGATAAATATTAGATGGAGATGATTTTGAGATTACATTCCTACCAATTTCCTTAAAGAACATGGATCTACTTACCTCAATAAACTTACTCCTTAACCACACTATTCTTCCATAGAGGAAGTCAAGCTTCTCCCTCACATCATTCTCCTATACCCACTGGAACACCTTATACAGAAAAAACCTCATTTATTAATCAAGGAACTGACTAGCCCTTCTGAATAAATAAATTTCCCATTTTCCTGAAATCTAAAATTTTAGCTTGCAGCCTGATCTTTTTTTTCGGTGTTTGCTTTTTACTTGTAATGCATTCAAAATGTATTTCAAATTTCCTCATCTTAATTTTTATTATTAAGTTAACTCATTAATTAAAATTCATTTTTTAATTAAATATAACATTTTTTTGATAACGTTGGGAAGACTGGTCATCTCCTTGCCTATTTTGCCATCTGGAGAAATCCTCCTGGTGGTAACTGAAATTATGTGGGGCCCTTCTGGGCTGATCAATGACTAGAGGACACAACTGGCATTTTATAGGGGAGAGTCAGGGGGCTAATTATCCTTCAGTGCAGGAAAACCAAGAATATAGAACTGTCCTGCCTAGAATGGCAGCAGAGGACCCACAGAGCTACCCTCCCTTGCAGAACGGTATGGAGATGCTTACCACAGTAACCCTGAGAGAAGGTTTCCAGCCTCTGTATAAATGCCTTCAGTGACAGTGAGCTCATCACTCTAGTTACCATGGCTAAGGCAGCTAAAATGGAACATGTACTCACATGTTATGCCCAAATTTGTCATCTTGTAATTTCGACCTGTTTGCCTTCTAGAGCAGTTTCCTAGGAAACTCATGTCCTCCTTTCAAGGAATCACTATTTCAGTTTATTTTGATAAATTCGGATGTAATATTAAGGACCACTTTGGCGTGAGGAATGTTGCTTGCTTTTTATTCCCTCAACTTCACAAATTCCTTCGATTTCACAGGTTGGTGTGATTAGCAGTTCCGTTCCTCCCTGTAGGAATACCTCTAGTCTGAAGAATGAGAAGGTAGTTGTCCCTCAGGAGCTATTGCCCACCTTCTCCTTTGTGATTTCACATATCTTCTTTTTCAGAGAATCTGCTTCTCTCTCTACTCCCAATCTTGTCTGATGGATAAAGTCTGTGCTGCTTAGCTGTCTGAATATGATCAAGATTAGAACTAAAGTTGCCAGGGAAAACCAGTTAAGTACTATATATCTGGCTTAAATACATTTTCTTGTGCCAGAGGGAAATATGTGTGGGCTCTAAGTTTTCATTGTACCTGATGATTTCTCTCTTGCTGTTGGCTCAGCTCAAAGAAAGGAGAGGCAAGATGCTTAAGGTGCAGTTAGAAATGGGTTTCATCTTGTGGACATATCAGTCAGTTGGCAGTGGTTGCCTTGAGTGCAGCAGTGAGAGGGAATCTCAGACTAAGTCTCACTTAACAAAAAGAAAAAAAAAACAATGAATGAAAGCTATCGCAAGAGACTGAGACATGGCAATGCCAATGTTTGCTGGTACATGTGCTATGCATTTGATGACACTGATAAAGTAGAACAAGCGCTGATTTGGAGTCCTAGGTCTGAAATTAAAAATTCGGGTGTTAGAACTTACTAGTTCAGCGACTTTGGGCCACATTCCTGGGCTACAACAACCTCATCAAAAAAACTGAAATAATTGGGTTACTGTGTAAATCAACTGAAAAGACTCTTTTAAGTTCTATAAATATTCATTGAGCACATCTTAATATCCCAGATACTCTGGCATCATGCCAAGAATAAAAGCACGAATGAGTCAAGGGCACTGCCCTTGAAAAACTAAGAGTCAAATGGGGCAAAAAAAAAAAGACAAAGGAGCAGATAATCTCAATATAAAGTGGTAAAGACATTAATAACTGAACCACAAAGTGTTATAAGAATGTAGAAGACAGGCACCCCATCAATTAGAATGACTTCTACAGCAGCTGATACAAACTCTGATAGAAACTTTTATAATGAGGAAATCTATGGTCTTATGTAATAGCCAGTCCTCAGACTGTTGACTCACAGGCTTGACAATGTCTTCTAGGAGCCAGCATGTCTTTATATCTCTGCCGTACCACACACAGCAATGCTTTCAGCTGTAAGTCACAAAATCTATAGATCTCAGGATGGATCATGGCAGCAACTGAAACAAGACCCTTCCTTTTTCATGTCCCTTTTCTCACATCTCATTGGTTCAGTTGGATTCAAGCTGGCACATTTCTGAACTGATCATCTATCAAGGAAATAGAATTATCATAACTGACTATGACAAATCATCTAAGGTGGCTGGTAACTGTAATGTTTAAGAGTCTAGTCCAGCTTAAGGGCGGGGGGCTGGTAGTGAAGGGATGGTTTTTTAAAGGATATTAATCCAAGTTTTCAAAGGATGAGTGAGATTAGTCAAAAGAAGAAGGGGATGAGCATCTCAGGCAGGGGAACAATGTGACTGGAGGTAAATTACCACAGAAGTAACAGGTAAAAGTAGCACTTGGTATGAGCTATGGATTTTCTAGATGTTAGTGGACTGAAATCTACCTCTGGAGTAAGAGAAGCATCATGGTTTTAAGATATCCATAAAAAACATTCAAAACTTTTTTTCCTTGAATTTGTATTTCTTTGAAAGAAAATATATTATTTCTCTAAAAAATTTGACTTCTACTTCTTAGATATGTCTCCGTGGAAAATGATCAAGTCCTTTGGGCACAGCAGACACTCAACTGGGTAATTATGGAATGAACAGTATAAGAGAGAGGGTTATACAGTATGAACTGCTAACTTTATTCATCAATTACTTAGACACAGTATATATACAATTATTTTAATTTAGAAAATCAATCGATTCTTAACTACCAAGTCTGAGTAAAATTTTCTTCTAGCCTAAATAAAACTTTTTTTCTAATAGATTTTGGGTGGGATGAATAGGCCTTTCTGGGAGAGATTTATCTCGTTATATTTTCCTGAAAATACTCAAATGGGTATAGCATAGGTGAGCCTCCGACCACATTCCTAGTCTAGTCATATTGGCTATCCTATCAGTGAAAATTTGTCCAACAGATGGGAAATGTATTTTAATCCATATTCCTTACTTTTCCTATGTCTACATAAGAGTGAAAAGCGGGGAGATGCTATGTCAGGAGTTACAGCCAAAGGCCACATGAAACAGCCAAATGTCACTTTAAAATGCATTTCAAAATGAGAAAACAAACTTACATCGCTGTGATAAATGCTAACTAATCCCTGTTAGTAACACCAGAATGCACAACAGACTAGGGAAACTCAGAGCATGCCCAGAAAGTTGAAAGTAATGGCCAGGGTGACAATCTCCCATTAATTCCCACTGAAACGTCAGGTTGACCATTTAATCATACAAACTACATTTTGAGGTTTCAGTACAGTCTATGGTTTGTTTTGCTTTGCAAATGATATGGACTGGGAACAGAAAGTAGACAGCCCAGAGAGAATTTTGGAAGAGACAGAAATAGAAGACAGCCTTTCTATGAGACACACAGGCACTCAGGAACCTATTTCCTTTAAGGTATTTCCAAATAATAAAATCTGGAAAAGTCAGACTATAATTAATGGGGTAGTGAGGTTAATACAGTCATTTCCTTAGGAATCTTGGTAAGAGAGAAACAAGACAAAAGCTATGTCTAGGTCTGTAACAGCGTGGAAAGAGAAAGTAATTCAAAATATAATACCTGTTTATTGACAGACAATGTACAGTAAATATATTTAAACTGCATTGCAGTTCCTTTCTCTTTAGCATTTAAATTGATTCACCATTTACATCTACTCCCCACCTTCCCATCAAACATGGATGGGGAAACTGATTAGAACAAGTCTCTATTTTTCTCTTTTGGATTCCCTCATTGCCAAACATTATTAAAATTTCACCTTTAATTTCACTGCAAGATATTTAAATGAAAGAGAATGCAGAACTTGGCTATGGGAACTCTCAAATTTAATCTCCTTTGCAGTCTGATTCCTGTAGCATGAATAGCAGCCTGATCTTATTGGCACTTCCAACTGCAAAGTCAGGTTCATTTCAAAATTTAATACAACGTATTTGTCATCACCACACTTCCCTCAGTGAGGACAGTGACACCAAACCGCTACCAGTTGGTGGTCTGCAAAAGATAGGTTGCTGAAAATGAAAATTCTCTCCTCTAAACCTAAATAACTCATCTCACATATTTTGTGTCTTCTGTTTCTGCAAGAGTACACTATTGCTTTCCGCTATTTGATCTTTTAGTAATCCATCTAGGTAACAATAAAGAAATAAAAGAATATTTACTCACTGCTTGCTTCGGGAAAGACAGTAATGTATTTCATAGATTTCAAGAATAACTTCCCCAGCAGGAAACAAGAAACAACAGATTAGAATCAATACTATTGTTGATTCTAAGTATAAGACCCATCTGTCACTGCTGTAGCCTACTTCTGTTATACACTAATATTGTGAGGCTGCCCACAGTATCTCTCCAAACGTGGTCCCTACACCAGCACCATCAGCATCACCTGGGAACTTGGCAGAAATACAAATCCTTGAGCCTCATTCCAGACCTACTGAATCAGAAACTCTGGAGTGGAGGACATTTCATTCGTGTGTGTTTGTGTGTGTGTACATTTTTAATTGAAGCACAGCTGATACACAATGTTACATTAGTTTCAGGTATACAACATAGTGATTTGATCAGTCTATTTGCTATGCTATGCTCACCACAAGTGTAGCTACCATTGGTCATCATACGCCATTAAAATACCACCGACTATATTCCCTATGCTGTACCTTTCTTCCCCATGATTTATTCATTCACTCCATAACTGGAAACCTGTGCTTCCCGCTCCCCTTCACCCATTTGGCCATACTTCCATCCCTTCCCCTCTGACAACTATCAGTTTGTTCTCAGTATTTAAAGGTCGGTTTCTGTTTGTTTGTTTTGTGTTTTTAATTCCACCTATGAGTAAAATCATACGGTATTTGTCTTTCTCTGTCTCATTTATTTTGCTTAACATGACAGGTTCATCCACACTGCTGCAAATGGCAAGATCTCATTCTTTATGGTTACATAATAATCTACTGTACATATACACCACATCTTCTTTATCCATTCATCTATTGATGGACACTTGGGTCCCTTCCATATCTGGGCTATAATAAATAATGCAGCCATAAACACAGAGATGCATATGTCCTTTCAAATTAATGTCTTTGTTTTCTTCGGATAAATATCCAGTAGTAGAAATAGAAACAGAATCTTATTGTATTTCTATTTTTTTAATTTTTTGAGGAGCCTCCATACTGCTTTCCACAGTGGCTGCACCAATTTAGATTCTCACCAGCAGTGCACAAGGGTTTTCTTTTCTCCAAATCCTCACCAGCACTTGTTACTTCTTGTCTTTTTGTGAGTAGCCATGCTGACAGGTGTAAGGTGAAAACATATTGTGGTTCTGATTTGCATTTCTCTGATGACTAGTGTTTTATAATCCCACTGGTGATTTTAACACTGTGGGATTAAAGTCATTTTGAATGACTGATCTACAATAGGGGATACAGAACAACATGCTCCCCAAACACTTCAGACTCAAATTTCCTACACAAATAATTCCTTTAACATTCAAAAGAAGTCTGCTTTTTTCTTATTCTTATTCAGAAATATTCCTGTACATTCTGGAATCCACTACAAAATAAAAACTACCTAGCCCTTCCCCAAGAGTCATAATATAACTCAATTGTTGGAAAATAAGACTCAGGAGGATGGTATAAGTTACCAGCATTGCCTAACTGGGAAATAAATGAGACTCAATAATGTTTTTTATGCTTTCACATGGGAAGACAGAAGCATTATATGGAAGTCCATCTGATATTACCAAATAATTGTAAACAGTAAGGATTGTTCAGGGGCACCTGGGTGGCTCCATTCGTTAAGCATCAAACTCTTGGTTTCACCTCAGGTCATGATTTCAGGCTGGTGGGATCGGATCGAGCCCTGAGTCGGGCTCTATGCTCAGCATGGAGTCTGCTTGTCCCTGTTCCTCTGCTCCCTTCACCCCTCTCTCTAAAATAAAATCCTCAAAAAAAAAATAGTGAGGGTTGTTCAAAGTATTGAATGAGCTCTCATGAGATGCAGTACCATTTCTTCCTTGGAATCTGTTTCTTTAAATAGTATCATCAATATGGTATGACTAGAATTGGATCCTGTTTCTTCTATAGGAATGGATCCACAAGATACCTTTGCAGGCATCCTTGTTTGAGTCATACCACAACCAAACCTGGCAACAAAGCTTCTTGGGCATGCATTTATTGGGGAATAATGACAAAGAACCAGTGCAAGAATTGGGGATGAGACAGAAAGGGAAGGAGGCTAAGAGAGGGCAAGAGGGCGCGTGATCAAATCAGGAAGGTGCAGCTTCCTCTCACTAGGAGCTCTAGGAAACAGCACAGAATAGGCATCTCAAGGTGACCCTACCTGAGGGCCAAGGGAGCTGGTATTTGCACAACAACTCTCAATCATTGGTTGAAGGTCATTCCCTGGCGTTGTTAATTCCCTGGCACTTCTGAGGGCATACTTAGGCAGAGAAATTCCTCAGGCAAAGAGAGCCAGGTGGTGTCAGCTGGAATTGGGGGCTGATATGCAAGAAATGGTAAATGGCCCAGGAGATCTGAGCAAGAAACAACAGCGCATGCTATGTCTGACTATCTCAAAAAGCCTGTCTCTGGATTTGCACTGCTAATACAAAATACATGTCTATATTCATTCCCCTCTCCTTTGATCCCTCTGAATTCCTGGCAATACAGTTTTAAAATTCCAAAACCTTATGTAAAGGTGTGTGTGTGTGTGTGTGTGTGTGTGTGTTTCTTCTTGGAACAGAAACAAAAAATTAACAATATAAGAAGAAAATAAAATAACAGTTACCTTCTTGTAACTTAAAAAAATATCCAAATTTCTACTACACCCTCCAAAATACACATCTTGGGGCATCTGGGTGGCTCAATCATTAAGCCTCTTCCTTCACTCAGGTCATGATCCCAAGGTCCTGGGATGGAGCCCCACATCGGGCTCCCTACTCGGGGTGGGGTGAGAGTGCTTCTCCCTCTCCCTCTGCCTGCTGCTCCCTCTGCTGTGCTCGCTCTCTCCCTGTCAACTAAATAAATACAATCTTTTAAAAAAGTGCACATCTTAATAAACTACATAGTTATGTCCACCAAATGTCATTGCTCAAAACTTTCAGAAAATTTTTAGTTGAAGTTTATTTTGAGGCTCTGTATTCTCTATGGTGGCTCTAATTTGTAGAGTCTGTTTAACAGGTTGATTGACCACAGGCTATACTTGTGTGGCAAAGAATTACCTCACCAATAATTTATTCCTTGTTTTTCCTAAAATATAAGAAAATAAATATTGGGCTAACAATCAGAAAGTCTTGTAAGAAAAAGAAGAAATATAGAAAAGAAGTGAAGCAGCACTTGTTGGCCAAAATGAGATAGAGCATGATCAAAGGGTTTAGAAAAGACAACTTGAAAACACAAAAGGGGTTCTATTTAGAATTCTGGCAATTCACAAAATATTCCAATAAATAACTTCTTATCTGAATGGAGTTTGACCTTCTCAAAGTGACCTAAAGGACATTTCTTGAAAATTAAAGATAAAAAATAAATAAAATAAAACTTCTCCACCAATCATAGATTTAAAAACATTAGAAAAAATTTAATTTACAGTTTATGTAAAATTAGTTAAATCAGTTAAATGATTTAAAATCATCAGTTAAATGATTTAAAATCATTTAAATCAGTTAAATGATTATTCTAACATGCTCTCTACCAATTAAAGTCCTCCTATGAGTATTTATAAGCACATGCTTATAAGAACATGCCATTTTATCCAAGATTAAATATCACATTTTTGGATTGTTCAAGGTTAATGATGCAAGGCAAGAACTCACAAGAAGAATACCTCTGAAATGAAAACCAAAGGAACCCTAATGATGGGAAATCTTTCCTCAATCTTTCTGTGCAAATATGTACACCACGTAAGGAAAATATTTGCATGGAGAAAATCTAATGCAACTGAAAAATAAGTATCCCTGTGTGCAGGGGGCAGTTCTAGTAACACTGGAGAATTCTAGCTCTGCGTACCTGTCAACACATGAACTTTGTTCTTCTTGATGTATTCTACTCTGAATTATACCAACATAGGTATTTGCTTTTTCTAAGTACAGAATGTACACTGCATTACCTCTGAATAAAGATCTTTGCTGAAATATACAGACCTTTTTTTTTTCCCCTCAAGATAACATAGCCAGCATATTATGGAGCAAAGCAGGTGGTGAGTACTCTGACTGCCCCAATAAACAGACTGGTGTTTATCCAATGGCCCTTTGGTGTCGTTTGTCCACTATGCATTATGGAGACTTGAAAGATGATGAATAGGGGTCACTTCCCAGCACTAGGAATATGCTGTTCACTGCCCTAGCTTTGTGGGAATTTTCCCAGCCTGCTCTAGGAAGATGTTACATAGTGGTAAACTTTCATCAACTGCCAGTGAACCCTGGCAACAATGAACTAGTTTGAGAAACAAAGTTTAAGACACAGTGAATCCACTTGATAATCTAAAGGAGAAATAGGTTGGGTATGCAGTTGATATTACACTCCATTTACCTTCAGATGCCCTCTTTGACATGGAGGAAACTCGCTTGCCAATGAGACAAGAAGAACCTATGTATATTCTATACTCAGTAGACTTCTATTGACCCACACTAATGATAAGATGTTGTTTAGAGGAAAGAAATCAAAGCTCACTGACCGCTCAAAGTGTTAGAAATCAGATTCGAAATCAGAATCCTCATTCACATAATCTATTATACAATTTTCTTCCTAAAAATGAGTATTACTAACCCATTGTTTGCTACAATCACAGGCCAGGTGAGAAACAGGAACTTTCTTAAGACTGGATAGTATCACTAATAAATCAAAGTAGAGAATAGGTCAAATCATACCTTCCACACAGACAGCTATAAAAATCCATAAATGATTATTTGGATCTTTTGACTACAATTCTTTACTTTTTTTTTTTACTACAATTCTTAAACAAATCCACAAGGTTTATGTATCTCAAATTGCTATTTCCAGTTACTTACTGGCTTCAGTGTGACAAAGATTGTGTATTTTCAAAATTTTAAATCATTTTAAGCTAATGATTTAAACTTCTGGGAAAGAGAAATATGTCTTCCTAGCAGCACAAATGCCCAACAAGACACTGTCAAGAGTCCTACAGAATCCTGATCATGGCTATGTGGAAATCTCTTGGCTCCCCAATCTGAACGGGATGTAGATATTCTGCAAGGATGCTGAATGTTTTATATACATACATACATATATATAAAATATTATATTACATATATAAAAGTAAGTTACCCTTGCAAATTAGCATGCCTCTATAGCCTCATTAGATTTCATATGAGTGTTCATTTTTGTTTTCTTCAACCAAAATGAAGATATTTCTTTTGGTCTTACCCATTTAACTCTAAATAAATTCTGAAATAAAGGGTATATAAAACAATGAATAAATTCAGGGTGTTTAAAAGAAAACTATCGAATGTTAAAAGAAAAATAATCACAGAATACTTGTTAAATATATCTCAACCTTCTTCGTTCTCTCTAAGCATTTAAGTGAGTGTCAACAGTTCTGTCCATTCCTGTAGGTATGGAAAGACTATGATAATATGTAGAGAGTCAAAGAGGAGCACTTTGCTAAACTTCTATCATAAATCATCCAGAACTTCACAGAATCTGAATTGCAAAACATGCAACCAGACTACATTTTCAATTTCTCCCTAGACAAAAGACTGCCTCAGCAACCAGGAGGCCAGCATGTTCTCATAAGCATGACTGCAGCTGATACCCACAAATGATCAGGGAGCCATTCATGTATGTAAACATCACAAAGACTTCATGGAACTGATGTGAAACAGTAGTAATTTCTATTTCTCGCCACAGAAATCGAGAGTGTAGGACAATGTTGAAAATTTGTCCTTTCACAGGAATAAGAAAAAAACAAAAAAATTCTAGAAGTACTCTACAATGGTAAAATAGATACCTCTGAAAAAAGAATGCTACGTCCATTTTCAGTGGCTGAGGAAGTGGGTGTGGCGGGGAGGAGGGGCAGTTTCCCCACACCACACCACAGAACCCTGCAACACCAGCTGGGTGTCCTAACAGCTCAATCCTGACACTACCTAGAAGCAGCATCCAATTCCAGAGGAGGTAAAAGGCTCAGTCCTACAAGACCGTGCTCCACTTCAGAGGCCAACTGTAAGCCCAGGCGAGCTATGCTTCTAACCAGCCAGATACAAATTGGTGGTTCCAACAACCCTCTCCCACTCAGGATGCCAATCCCAAGTCCAGGATAAACAATTAAAATAGTTACCTCCACTTCAGACCAATGGGCTATAAATCAGAGGTTCCCACAATCCCCTCCCTGGGTTTGATTAATTGGCCACAAAGGCTCACGGAATTCAGGAAACGTGTTTTACTTACTAGATGATCGGTTTCTTGTGAAAGGATGTAACTCAGTAACAGCCTTACGGAAGAGATGCATAGTGTGAGGTATGGGGAAAGGGCACAGGGTTTCTACCCACCCTGCTCTCCAAATCTCCATGTGTTCACCCACCTAGAAGCCCTCCAGGACCCCAATCCTTTTGGGTTTTTATGGAGGCTTATTTACATATGTATGATTGATTAAATCATTGGTCATTGGTGTTGGATTCAACCTCCAGCCCTTCTCCCCTCCCCGGAAATCAGGGGGTGGGACTGAAAGTTCCAACCGACCCTCCATTTGGCTGCTTCCTCTGGCAACCAGCTCCCATCCTTAGGTACTTTCCACAAATCACCTCATTAACATAAACCCAGTTGTGGGGGAAGGCAGCTTGTTAAGAATAACAACACACTCATTCTCTTTTTTTTTTTTTTGAGTCACAACACCCATTTCACCATTCCAGAAGTGATTTCAGCAACTGAGGGCAAGAGACCAAATATAACCAAAGATGCTCCCAGTGCTCTTACTGCTCAGAATAGTTTTAGCAGCTCTGTGCCAGAAATGGGAAGAATATTTATGTCTAATTATAGATCACAATGTAACACTCTGCAATACCATAGAAGGCACAGAACAAATTGTGAAAAACTCCTCAGCCCTACAGACATAATATATCATGACAAGCCTCTAATACCTGCTGTGAGATGACAAAGCCTGACAGTCATTTGTCCTTGGGACCCAACCAAACAAATGATCTTCTTGTTTCCACAGTGGGAGGTTGGGAGGAAGAAGTACTGTGGTTATTCTAATATTCATTATTATCTTCGTGTTATGTAAGAATGCTCTTTGCACAATTCCCCCAGGGCAGAGAACAGTAATAAATGTGCATTACAAGTAAAATAAGCTTATAGCTTATTTTGAGTAGTTATGTGCCAGATACTTCACTAATCACTTTTATATAACCAATTTAGCTCTCAGTCTGAGAGTGAGAGGTAGATTTTACTACCCCTCATTTGAAAGCTGAGGGAAAGGATGCCTCTACAAGTTAATTAATTTTCCTGAGATCGTCTAGCAGGTGAGTAGCAGACTTGAAATTCCCACCTGGCCGACTTTAGACTCCAGGCTCATGCCTCTGTATTACTCTTCCTGAGTTCAAAGAAAAGCAACACAAAAGTGATCTTACTTGCCTCTGTTAATAAATTATACATATATTATCACAATTCAAAAATTATTTGGTAATATTAGAAGGCACTATCATCTGTAACTACTCAGTCAAAAAGGATGTAGCTAATACAATGTGTTGCTGACCTCTATTTAATTAAACAAATAGTTTTCATGAGATAACCAACTACATTGCTTGATAATGTGTACATCTGTCCAATTATGGCAGTGGTTAAAAAAAAAAGAAAGAAAAACAGATAAAAAGGAGGAAATAAAGAAGAGGGAGGAAGGAAAGAGAGGAAGAAAGGGCATGGAGGGAGTAAAAGAGGGAAAGAGAAAAAGGGGGTTGTGGGGGATATAGGAAGGAGGGAAAAAAGGAAAGAGCTGCTGAATGTCAATCCCATGTGGAAGAAATAGCCACTCTGAATCCACCTTGTAATTTCCTTGTATTCTATGGATTACTTCACTTCATAAGTCAAAACATTTCAGTCCACATACCAAGAGCATTATAAATGGGATTAATAGACACACTCGATATTCTTCCAAGAGACTGATTTTTTTTCTAAATTGTAAGATAAAAGTTTAAAAATGTCACTCTTCTCATTTCCATGTGAATTACATATTTTCTAAATCACCCTTCATTTCAAACAACCCATTGTACTAGAACCTTGGCAATGAAGGAAAGACACCACCTTCAACGGTTTTCTAAATCTTGACAATTTATATGTAAAAATGGTTCCTGAGAAATGTCAGTATTCTGTCTAGAACTGATTCTGGTCGAATTATATATAAATGAAAAGGTTTAGTATTTTTTTCCTTTAACTTGGAGAGAATTGCTGCCCCGAAACCTTTACAAGGTATCGTATTTATTAATAATATATAAAAGCATGTTACATATCGACCTCAAAAAAGACAAATAAAAATTGTTTGGTATTGGTAAGTTGAAGGCTACCCAGAGGAATTCTCTATGCTCTGTCTTAATAAACTGAAAACTGCAGAGAAATCTCTAGGTTCACTGTATTGCATTTAGGCATAATCATATAGTTTTCTTTCGAAGTATGAGGCCTTAGAATAAGTCAAGGCAGCTTACCTGGCAGCAAGGTGGCATCTGACTTAAAAGTAAGTATTCAAAGGCAGGACACCTGTGTTTCTCTGCCTGGGGAGAACCACCTGTCAGAGAGCGGTGACATCATAGGGCAGATATTACTTAGCAACACATGTTTCTTTGCCTCATACCTTGGTCATTCTGGCAGACAGCCTTCAGGATGCGATGCCCCAGGCCACATTTTCCATGATCGGGGATACAGATCCCTTCAGACGCCAGCCATCGGTAACACATTGGATCCTCGCAAGGAACAGACTCCACCAAATGAGGGCAGTGGCCTGCAGGCCCTGTGGATTCCATGAGGACATGGCGCCGTCTCAGTCTAAACCCTGAGAAGGAAAAAACAAAAGGGTCACAGAATTCCATCTGTATCCAACAGAAGTAAAGCAGCAGCAACTAGAAAAGGGATGGTACTTCTATTTCTTTCTCTATAGTTCTAAAAGGTGTATTATTTTAAGGTATTTTCTTTTATGGGAAATGGAAGGAGGATATGAACAGAAAGGGAAAGAAGATGGACAAGAACTAGAGCAGAAAATCTGTTCTCCAAAACTTAACAACCTTGGAGAAGCCACACATAATCAGAGTATTAAGTAGCTTATGCCCAATGACCTCCATAAACCAGCAGAAGAAAATGAAGACTCTCAGAAATAGCCTCAACATAGATAAATCCACATTTTATTTTTTTTTTCTGTTGTTTTTGGAATTCTGGTTACTCTGCATTAAGTTGAAATACATCTTCATTTGGGCACATCCCTGGTAACTAAGAAATCCATAGCTTCATGTCCTGAGACTTCCCTGCATCCCTTCCCTGATTTCCAGGTCAGCCTGCTCTATGAAGACGGGACCTCTGTGGACTGCATTCCCCATCTTGGCTCAACACGGGTCCTTGGACTATTATTCAATTAAAGAAAATGTAATGTGGGACTAGGGCCCAGTGCCCCACCATAATAAGGATGTAAATAGGTCTTACAGAGTCACAAACTCAGTGTTTCAACAGTCAAGCAGATACAAATTGAAGGAAAGGAGCCAACCATACAACTGGGGGGAGTGCTGAGGTGTGTGGTGAAGTGGAGGATGTATGTTTGCTCTACAGCAGCTTCTGTGGACTGTTGCCATGAGGGAATGTGGACCTTCTGATAACTAATCTTTTCATTTGTGTCCAAGAAGACAGAAATCCAAGTTGTGGTTTGTTTTTATATGACATGACTCTATGTTTAACTAATTTATCTTTTTAAAAAACAAAGTAGCCTAAAAGAAAAAAAAAGTGACTGAGAACTAGATAAGACCCTTTAGTCTGTGAGTTTTCCATCTCTGGCCCTTATGACATATCACTTCTGAAGGCTATGCCTACCTTCTGTGCATCTCATATTTTGCTTCCATTCCCTAATGCACCAAATGCTGTTTACCAGTTTAATTCCTTTTATTTTTAATGAAACTGATCTTATTGGGTGATAACATTTTAAGGAATCATTCACTTATTCCTCTGGGTAAGTTCAAAGGGAGACAGACAGACAGAGAGACTGTGATAGGAAAATGCAAAGTATGAGAACACCGAATTTCCAGCATGAGAGTTAGACAGCCCCACTAGTCTTCCCACAAGAGGCGGGGAGGACAAGTTAGGGAGCATGAGAGGTCACAAAGCCAGGTATATCTCTCTCCCAGACTTCGCAAAGCCATGCCTATTTTCCCACCAATGGTAATGAAATGAAAAGGTTACAAAGCTCCAGGCGTAGTTGGTGACAGACCGTCTCCTGTAAAACTGCACAGCCAAGAAGGTTTGAACTAATGGACATGGTTTTAGGCCACAAGAGGGAGCCGAGCTTCCTTAGAATATTACAGGGCTAGATAAGAATTTTGGAAAAACAGTCTCAAGTGCTTTATTTGAGGGTTTTTTTTTGGTCCAGGGTTAACCTATAAACTTTTTTTTTTTTTTAAAGAAAGGAAGAGAGAGAGGGAGAAAATGGAGGGAGGGTGAGAGGAGAGAGAGAATCTTAAGTAGGCTCCACACCCAGCACAGAGCCCAACAGGGGGCTCGACCACACAACCCTGAGATTGTGACCTGAGCCAAAATCCAGAGTGGGACACTTAACCAACTAAGCCATCCAGGCGCCCCTGAGATCCTTTTAAAAGAGATTCTTCGATTCTTACGTTGATGATCAGCCACATGGGGGAAGGCATCATTCAGACAATCAGAGACCACATTCATGATCATGGCATTGAAAATATTAGGATTAGGGACAATTAAAATAATAGATGGCTTCTGCTACACTTCATACCTACAAGTCTATATGTGCAGAAGTGTTCAGCTCCCTTCCTGGGCCCCCTTCAGAAGAGACATGGGAAACATACAAGGTTTCCAACTGCACTCAACCGTCATCAAACTACAATGAGCTCCAAGCGCTCACCACCACACAACTTGGATGACCTCTATCCTTACATGTAATGTCTATATGCTGCTTACTGATGGTCCTATGTTTGTCCTTGTTTAGTTTATCTGTTTGAGCAGGACACAGCATGCATCTCCGTGACTGACAAGGTGTGACAATTGTCTCAGAAACTTAATCATCTTTACTGAGGATCCTGGGTGTCCTGGTACCTAGAGCTTCATGCCATTGAGCAGTATGTGCAGTTTCCCTCTATAAATCAAGGTGCATCCACCTCACAATAACTCTATACATTACATCTCTTTAGTTAATAAATTCTTCCAGTCTTTCATTTGTGCTGCCCTTGTCCTGACTGTAACGAGGATCATATCATAGCACAAGCTCAGCATAAGACAAAAACCTTGGAGTCTCTTGTTAGTGCTTAACTTTAATCACACATCCATGTTCATGCCTGCAATTGACATCAGGCTTCCCCGGGGTGCTTCTGTTCTGAAAGATACATGACTGCCAAGTCCCCAGTGGCTGGGGCCAGCCAACCACTTACCTTCATTTACTGAATTCCATATTAATCAGATCGTATCATTCAGTAAACATTAACTGCCATATGTAGATCACTGTAATGTACTGTGGGAAGCCACAGGAGGAATAGAAAACATAAATCTATTCTTCACAGAGCATACAGTCCAACAAGAGGAAAAGGCACATGCATTAATTAAACATCTACCCTATCCCAAGATGGTGCCAGCCACTTCACTTATATTATCCCAAATTAAAAAATCTTCAAAACTATTTTGTAGGTTGTGATTCTCATTTTATGCATGTGAAAACTAAAATCAGACGAGACTTTATTACTGCTCCCGAGGCACATTATTGATTAAATGGATATGTGTGAAATTCAGTCGAGGACTTTTTGAGACATTACCTCTTCATAAGAAAGAATTCAAGTCAGCTCTTGTGTGTGATGTGTTCTAGCCCAACTTATACAGTGAATCTGCAGGGACTATGCATCATTTCCTTCAAATGAAGGTGGACAGATTGGATAGTGGAATTTTAGGCACGAGGCAGCAAGAAGGAGTTTTAATAATCACTTAACGACTATAGAGTCAATCTGCTTTTAATGAAACTGGCATTTGCAGGATTTTTTTTTTCTTTTATGAACCCAAAGTTTAGTACATATTCTGCTGGCTTAATATATATTCTACTGAATTTTAGAAAAGAGTGCATTGTGGGTTGGGCAGAAAAAAGGGAAGAAACACAAATGGCAGAAGGTGAGCCAAAGACTTTTTTTGTTTGTTTTTGTTTTTAAATGAAGCCACAGGAAAATTCAAGGAGACACGGGAGGTAAGTATAGGTCTGAGGATTGCACATCCTAGGGGCTAGTGGCCCCAAAATATCCACGTAAGCTTCTGTGGAGCTGGGCACGGCCAATACTATTTCCATACTACCCCCATCCGGAACAGGCTTGAAGCAGCAGCCAGCAGGTTGACCAAGGATGACAGAAGCTTATTCCATCTCAGGTATCCATTTGTTCCTCATCTCGGGCAGCCTTGGACATAGGGTAACAACTCTGAGCCAAAGACCCTGAGCACATTGATTCCAACTCTTTAGAAATCAACCACCCTTTCTACAAGTGTAGCATTTTACAGTATCCTTATTAGTTTGCACCCAGCTGTGAATACAGAAAATAAGAAAAAGCAATGATAGGGCAATTGTGATTATGAGAAGTCCCAATACTTAGAATGAGAAGTAGGCATGAACGCTCCCCTACTCCACTCCTAACACACACAGACATAGGGGAAAAAGGAGGGGGGGGGAGAAAAAACTATCTTAGCATACATAGTTTCTGTACCAAAGCAAAAATGATTTTATAGACTTCTCATGATAAGTGGATCTATGTAGCAGGCAAGGATGGAAAATGGAAATTTTCCCCCATTGTTGTTTTATAAGACCTAAAACATGCAGTAAATACTGCTTTCCTGCTTTGGCATGTTATCTAAATTGATTTGTTTCAGAGCATAAAAGAACGTCTTTGTAAAGATAATCATGGCTTCTCAGTTTCAAGATGTCTTTATCTATGGGGATTTTAAAACTTTAGATGTGTTTCTGGGGGTAATATCATATTGGGGGCATTAAGGAACCCCAAGTCCTAGCACATAAGCAGTTACCTATTGTGACACTGTATCAGGAAGCCTCCATCAAATTGTTCTTTAAAACAACTTCTGTGGGCAAGGATGTCTGTCTGGAATATGTCTGAAAGGGACGAGGATGTCATATAAACGTATGTCTCTGTATTAGGAAGAATTTTTAAAAATGTATTATACCAAAAAAAAAATGTATTATACCTCTGTAAGAGTTCACCCATCAGCAATTTTTTCAAGTTATTTCTCTTTCATATATCTCTAATTATAATTCCCTGGAAGTTTATCAAAGATAAAGCAATGAATGATAAAACCTGATCCAATTTAAATTCCTGTGAAAGGCGTCCTAGCTTCACTTGACAAGTACCAACCTGCTGAGTACTGTTCCCCTTGTGTGCCTATCACAGACCTGGTGGAAAGTGTGAAGGCTGGGGACAAGGGCTGATCTGCTAATGTACTCCGAATGGCTGACGGCCAGAAAGCTTATAGGATTCCTGACTGAAGGGTGCCTGCCTTATATTAACAGCCATATTAAGAGCATCTCCAGGGTAACCAATTTCTTCTGTTAGGTAATACAACATTAACTGCTTTTCCATCCTTTTCTACTATTCTTTTTTTTTTTTTAGATTGGAACAAAAGGAACATACCAAAGCAATAACACAGTGACTGGGAAAAAGACTAGTGAAGAGAAAAAAGTAATTATTTCCAACTTTACACATTCATTTTCTTGCTATTGTTTGCTGGTATTTCCCTTAAATCCTCTAAAATGTATAATAGAGTATAAATAACTAAGAATGTGTGGGTATGTACACACACACAAACACACACATATGATATATATCCATCCTAGATTTCTGCTACAGGTTCGTTCCATTTCTTTAGGGTAGGGAATTCAAACGTGAAGCTACACAGTCCAGCTTACATCCTAGAGTTTTGTGATGTTTAATGCATTAGCTTGTGTATTCTAGCCTCTGTGGAATTCTGAACTACATTTAGTTTGTGCCAGTCAGCGACTCTGGCAGACCCCATGGTAGGACTGCGGGACAGACTGAGATTGAGAAGATCCTAGACCTCATGCTCACAAGTCAGTAGAAATAACAAGAAGATTGCTTACCATCACTGTAACATGCCTGGACTCCTTGTAGGCACAGAATCATTTCCCTAGAGGGGAAGCTCTTTATTTTTCCCAGGAGGGATTAGAGGCAGGTGGTCCTGGCAGATTTTAGCAAGACCTTAAAAATCAAAATTGTGCCTGCTCCAGGGAAGCTTTTGTAAAATGCCAAACTCCCAGACCTGAATAATAATCATTGTTGTATATAGGCTCTTCTGTCGTTGATTACTTAGTGCCTAGGGCAGAGCATTTAGCCTAAGTATGGGCCTTACAGAACAGAGACTGGTTCTCATCAATCCCAACATGACCCTACACTCTCCAGGTGGCTGCAGAGACACTATGACTTCAGGTGAGAAGTTCTATTATCTCCACCCTTTTCTTCAGCTCCAAAGGCTGAGCCTCTCTTGGAAAAACTAACTGATTGAGGCAAAACACACACGTTCCAGTTACGTGCTGCTCTCAAGCTATTCTTGGAACACTCTTCCTTTCTCACACAATTGCAGTCTACTTTCCCTCTCCCCCCAAGATGACATGCTGGAGCTAAGATAAATCCCATGCCCCATGCCTTATCTCAGCTCAACATCAGCTCAATTACTGGCTCTTAAGACTAATGGGTCCCACTGGCCCATGGGGTGCATGTGGCAGAGCGCTTCTCAGCTAAGCTTCACACTGGACTTGTGCCTTGATCCAAATTTCCTTAGGCTATGGAGGGAATCACTAAGGAAGCCCAGTGTTTGAAGGAACACTAGACTAGGGAGACAGGAACCCAGGTTCTTGGCTCTGGCTTGGCCATTATTAAATCCCTGTGGGATTTAGAACAAATGGGTTCACTTCTCTACATTTTAGTTTTGAAATACTATGAAGTGTCATATCCTTGCTAAGCCTAAATGCTGATGCAAAGTTGGGCAGTACATTAGTATCTTAGTATTAGTATTAGTATTAGTATTAGTATTAGTATTAGTATTAGTATAGGGCTGCCAAAAGAAAATACCACAAGGGGTGATATAAAAGAACAGAATATTTTTGTCTCACAGTGCTGGAGAAGAGAAGCCCAATGTCAAAGCATCAGTAAGCCACGTTCCCTCTGAATGTTCCAGGGAAAGACTTCTCTCATGCCCCTACCTAGCTTCTGGTGGTTGTTGGCAATCCTTGACATTTCTTGGCTTATATACACATCACTCTGATGCATGCCTTCAGATAGCATTCTCCTCTGTGTATCTCTGGGTTCAAATTTCCCTCTTTCATAAGGATATCAGTCATTAGAATAGGTCCTATCCTAATCCAATATGGCATCATCTTGAGTCTATCTGCAATAATCCTATTTCCAAATAAGATCATATTCACATACACGAGGTGTCAGGAATATTTTTTTTTGAAGGACGCAATTCAACCCACAAGAGGTTATGTCTAATGAATGATGGACCAGGGTGAATTTGCAAGAGTTGACCCATACAATAGAGGAACAGGGGCTAAGAAAAGGTTTGGCATTGAAGCATCTTGGGCCAAGGGAGCAAACAGAGGGGGCTGAATGTTGTGAGTTTCCCAGCTGAGTTCCACGGATCAAAGTTATGTGTTAAAGGAAGACTGAAAGAAAAGTTGAAAAGCACTTTTCACAAAGGGTTTTGGGAAAATTTGCTCAAGTAACAAAAATTACAACACAGACTGAGGAAGAAAGCGTTCTCTGAATTGCTGTAGAAATTCTATGGCCCAGAACAAAGAGGACAAAGCACTTAATAAACATCCATTAAGTTTAACCTCGGCAGCACTCCTACCATCTCACAGTATCAGCATCTCCTATTTCCTTAAGAGAGACACCCCTTCCCGACTCTCAGTGGTGAGGCGTGGCCAGCTTTGTCCTTCCAGTGGGGGTCACATGCCTGGGACTTGGCCAATCAGAGTGACTGGGTCAGGGTTAGCACAGGACACAAAGCAGCCAAGGAGATTCAATTCTAGGACTCTTCTTGGAAGTATTAAGGAAGATATTTCCTTCTACTTTATCTACGATCTAAAATCACAATTACCTCTTTTTTCTTTTTGTGTTGAGAAGTTTAAAGATTTACTCTCTTAGCAACTTTCAAGTATATAATACAGTATTGTTGATTACACTTATCATGCTGCACACTGGATCCTCAGAACTTACTAACCTTATAACTGGATGTTTGTATCCTTTGTTCAATATCTCCCCATTTTCCCCTCCACCCAGCCCCTGGTAACCACCATTCTACCCTGGTTACTATAATTTCAGGTTTTTTAGAATCTACATATAATATTTGTCTTTCTCTGACTTATTTCACTTTGTATAATGTCCTCAAGTTTCATCCATGTTGTCACAATGGCAAGGTTTCCTTCTTTTTTATGGTTAAATAATATCACTATAAATACATATGGGTGAGTGTATGTATGTGTGGCTGCATGTGCTCATGCACACCACAGGTGTGTATATAGCATATTTCCTTTATCCATTTATGCATCAATAGTCAGGTTATTTCCATATCTTTACTACTGTGGATAACACTGCAATAAACATGGGGATGCAAACAGTAGATCTTAAAGTTCTTACGAAAAGAAAAAGGTAACTACGTGAAGATGGATGGATGTATTAACAATCTTATTATGGCAATCATTTTGCTATATACATGAATATCAAATCAGTATGTCATATACCTCAAAATTACCCAAAATTATATGTCACTTATATTTCAACAAAGCTAGACAAAATTAATTGATCATAAAAATAAGATGTCATCCTTTCTATTATATTGTTGTTATTGTAATGTTTTAAAGAAAAAAATTCCTCCACATAAAATGTACATCTCAATTTTGTGACATAATTAAATCTAGAAAGCTAAAGTATGGAAAGAATGGATCTAAGGATCAAGGAAACAAAATCTTTTGGCTTCATTCTCCAATTTCCAATCCTTTGCAAACCATGCTGAAAGTTTAGATGAAACTGAAAGACTTTTTACAGTCTACCTTACTGAAATCCCAAATGGAGTTCTATGTACTTGAGTTTGAATTGCTAGGATGAGATGGGGTGCCTGATTTTTTGTTTTGGTTCGTTTTAAATCAAAAGTCAATTGGATAAAATAATGCTAAAATATTATACTGCCTCCAAAGAAACAGAAAACAATTAATTATATCACTGAAGTGATTTAGAATGTCTGATATTGGATTTTTTGTTAACAAACTTTAAAAAGTAGGTATTTGAAATCAGAGTGTTTCAAAGAGTCAGAAATTTTTTGTTGCTTTGTTATCCATCACCCAAGGGCATGAATAATCACTAAGAGGCATTTGTTAACTAAAACTAAATCTACCAACAAGAAGAACACATAATAAAAGTTCAACACAGGACAGACAGATGGATAGACAGAAGGAAGGAAAATCAATGCTGTTCTCTTCTCCATGGAGAGGTCTTGCCTTAAACTAAACCTAATATAGAGAAACGCAGAACTAAGAGATGGGGAAAGAGAAGACTATAAATGGAAAGAGAAAATAATGGAAGACCGTAGAGACAGAAGTCTATAAAGGGAAAGAGAAAGAATAAGAGACAGTAAGACTGTTCACTTCTTGATATTTTTGGCTGCAGCCCCACCTTCCTATTTTTAGCCACATAAGCTACTAAATTTCCTTCTTTTGGCTTAAGCCAGTTTGAATTGGGTTCTATCACTTACAATGAAAAGTTATAAAATAATCTGAGGCCCACTTGGCCTGGTCTGGTTCTACAACTTTTTTTTTTAAAGATTTTATTTATTTATTTGACCAAGAGAGAGATCACAAGTAGGCAGAGAGGCAGGCAGACAGAGAGGAAGAAGGCTCCCCCCTGAGCAGAGAGCCCGATGGGGGGTTCGATCCCAGGACCCTGAGTTCATGACCTGAGCCGAAGGCAGAGGCTTTAACCCACTGAGTGAACCAGACACCCCTGGGTTCTACAACTTTGAAAGCAAATTAAGGCAGCACTCAGCACAGCAAAGATGCGTGAATATCTACAGACATGGCCACAGTAGCTGTGGGAGCCTGAGTCCAATCTTCCATGATTTTCTAGCAAACAATCTAAATGGACTGGCACAGGTTGAACGTAAGAGGGTTGGTTCCAATAACATGTAAGTCACCCTGGGGAGTCTCATATGCAAATACAGGAGACTTACAAAGTCTAATTATACACATGTGGACCACAAGACGACAACTTATGGGTGTTATCCTTAATGTGAAATTATTTTTAGTAAAATAATTCTTAAACTGAAGAGGCTTAGGGGACACTCTGGCTACAAGTCTAGATAAAAAGTAGCATGGGCCTCCCCACTGCATCCCTGCAGGTTCCACTGAGATGCGTTTTTCTACTATTTGATAAAAGAGTTAATTAAAATTAGCTCCTTTCTCCTCAACCTAGACTCAACACACATCCTCTTCGGTCTTAGAATGAAAAGTCAGAGTAAAGAGAAAAGCCCAGAGTATGGGTGTGTGAACTTGAACGTGCCCGCGTGCAGGTGAGCAACCTGGGAATTGCTAAACTGTGGGTTTCCGAATGGACCCCGGATTAAGCTGAGAGCATCAGCTTTGTAGCATCCAGCCCTTGGCCATCTATACTTTCTTTGCATGTCATAGCTAGGGTTAGTGCTTAGCAAACAACCTAATTTCTTAAATTTCCTTGGAGCTCATTTCTCTCAGAAAAAGGAATATTTCTTTTTAGCATTGCTATATAAGGGAACATAGCATCGATACAAACTGAAGGGTCAATGAAATAGAAGTCCAGGTGTCACCAAAAGTGAACTTTTGAATACGAAGATGTGTAGATAACAGCAAATGAAAGGAAACAAGACTACAGAGGCCTACAAAATTAAACAAACATATAAAGTTTAAAGACTCCACTTTAAGCCCAAGGATGTCAAAAAGTAAACACACATAAACGCCCCTTGTGAAAATCTGAAATAGAACATCAAATTTAGCACGTGGAGATCTGAAAATAAATAGATAGTCAAAACAGTTGTTTCCTGATGTGATTACAGAAATCACATCTAATATCCTTAGCATAACCATTACACATATAAAACACTGTTATACTGTATTTGAGTAACAGTCATGTCACGAGCTATGAGTCTAACTAGAAGGTCAATCAAGGTCAGATTCTTGCTCCATGCACATGTCCCCAATGGCCTCCCTAATAACTGAATGCTGCCAGGCTTAAACTGGTTATCTACATTTTACAAACAAATATTGTCTTAAGCAGGCTTAATCGGCTACTTGGCTACCAGAATAATTGTGTGTACACTGGAAGTAAAGGAAGCAAACACAAACAAGACACTCACCTTTTCTCCCCTGAGGATCACGGCAGTTTTCATGGATGCACGGGCCCCAGGCTGACCAGGAAGATACTATACAGTCTGTAGAGCAAGGGAGATTGCAGAGCTGAGAGGTTGAAGGGGCAGGTCCCAAGCATGATGTCTTTTTCACAGGCCTAGAGACTAAAGGACAGAAAATAAAATAAAATAAAATAATGGTCTGTCACATTCTCTGGATACCCCGAGAATTACTAATGTCTTTATTTTTGTGCCTGCCTTGTCCTACATCAGCTTTCTGCTTAAAGAGTATAGACAAACAAAACATAAACACACTCTAAGACTTGTTGCTTATCTCTGCACTATTAGCATTTGGGTGAAAAGATTAAAAGAAAAGATTAAAAAAAAAAAAAAAGACAGTAACAAAGGGCATGCACTTGAGTTTCCGGCTTCACAAAGTACTCCCTGGGAATTCAAGAGAGGACTAGAAATATAGATACTAATTATCTAGAGTTATGATTTAAAAAATTAAATGGCTTTGTGCAGTTTCAAGATGAGTCTATATCGACTATATAAATGACTAGGTTGCTACGAAAAAATCAAAATCGAACCCCTGAGGTGGGTTGTTTAGCATAACCAATCTACTGCTGTTACTCCCCTGAGGGGTGGAGTGCTCAAAGACATAGAAGAAAAATGATTCTTAGAAAAGAAGAAAAATCGGGATCCGTGACTGCAGAAATTAGCCCCTCGAAGTCAGTTGCATTAGTGAGGCTTTCCAGAAGTACAAGGAATGTCCAAGAAGCCACGGGGAGATGCCAGCCTAGGAGCCTTCCAACCCTTTCTGGTGCACCTGCACCCACAGTGAGCCCAGAACTGGGTCATTTCAGGAGGCAGTGACCATCTAGCCACGAGTGGCACTCACCAAATGCCTTCTCCATACAGGTCTACTCTGGGCCCCATGAAAATACACAGATGAAAGAGAAGATGAGATCCTGATTCTCATGGAGATTACGAGATAGGAGTTAAGATAGGAATGACACAATAAAAGAAGAGTCAAATGCATAACTATGTTTATGCCGAGTGAGCCCACACTAAAGTGGTTTTGGAGCAATTCAGAGCTTGTAAGCAAATGATTTGAGTTCAGATGGTTTTATCTTATGAGTTGGATTGTACAAGTGTCTAAATATTCCCCACATGTCATGTCCACCCTGTTAAGCAGATGAGAAGTGCTTCAAAGACAAAGAGGAGTGTGACAGGATTGGTGGTACATCACACCATCTATTTTGCTTCTTCACTCTTTACACGCACGTCAGTTAGATCTGGTAAAGATGGCAATAAATTGCAGCTCTCACCAGGAGAACTTTGAATATATATGAAAACAAAAGCAAAATAAAAAAAAAATATTGTTTTCAAGAAGTTGTAACCCATGGGGGAAGAAGTATTCCTAACGAACAGTGGGGCAGCTTGAGGTGCTTATGAGGGTGAATGGGGAAAATCAAAAGGTCGTGAAGAATAATGTTTTGTTTGCAACTAATTCTTGTATATTTTACTAAAGGGATTTGACCTGACTTAAAATAAAAGGGGCAAAGCAAGATGGTGAGCGTAAATGTCAAAGATCACAAGCCATGGGAAGGAGGCAGGGACAAGAAGAGAGAACAGATATTGGGGTCAACCGAGGGGTTACCTGGCGAGGCTGAGGACAGGTGGTGATCCAACAGAGACTGTGTTGGCCAGAACAACGGTGAGATGGGGGTTTGGAGTGACCAGACTGGGATGTACCTATGACACTGGTGGATTATGGATAAAGAAGAACCTGTAATATACTTCAGTAAGATGAAAACAGAGAAGAAGAAAGCCACCCACCCCCACCCCAACCACCACCTGTGAGTTGGGGGAGGGGTCTGCAATTCCCTCTCCCCACACCCAGGAGTGAGCAAGAGAAGACATGCAAGGTGGCTATTCATGGAATACATTATGCGTTCATTCCCAAACCGTCAGTATCCACTTTAAATCAGACCTTCTCGGATGGTGTCTGCTTTCAAGGGGTGTTCTCAATCAAGAAGGGTAAGTCAAGGAGCACATTAACAAAATTGATGGAAAGTGATGCTTCAAGAATCACAGAAATCGAAAGCTGTATAGCCAGAGGTCTTACGACAGAAATGCCTTTGGGTCTGGGCCCACACTTGTCAGCCTGTGTTCTCACAAAATCTAATGTTAGTTTCCACCCCCCCAAAAACGAAGTAGTGATGGAAAAGGAAGTAGGGCATGTAAACTAACTAATCTACTTATTTAATAAACATGGTGCATGCCAGGCACTGGTTATAAATCAATCCTTTTAACCTCCATAACTTTGAGATGTATGTTATTACCATCTCAAGTTAAAAATGGGGGTTCTGCAACACAGAAATGGTTACTCACTTGCTCACATTCTTAATTAGTCAAGAGCAGAGTTGAGATTGGGATCCAGGCAGCCTGACTCCAGATGCTCTTAACCACTATATATTATGTGGTCTTAGTATAGGTCATTCACCCTATACTTCTTAGTATCAGCACTGTATTAGGTGCTGAAGCCAGAGCAGTGAATAAAACAGACAACATCCCAGTCCCCATGGAACCCATATTTCCGTGTGAGTTGATACTAAGCATACAAGAATTCATGAGCCCCATCCACAAGACTGGAAAGCTATTACTGCTGCTGCTCCTTTCCTTTGTCATGGCTGTCTTACTGCAACACCAGACAGACATTGGGGGTCTGACGATCAACGCTGAGAAGACACCCCAAACCTCTCAGCTCCAAGACTCAGCAGATACTTGCTACTACAACTTTTGTACTTGACGTTGAGCCATGCCATTGAAACTAATCAGTCTACCAGTGAGGCACCTTGGCCCACAGTAGGCCTTCGGTAATCTCATTAGAAGCTCCTAAACGTGATGTCTTCAGATCGGCAGTGCAGTTGGAAAGAGATTGGGAACATGTCCTCTGTTAGGACAATGTTTTTACAAACCATTATGTTTATCTGGCTTATTTTTGAAGAGCTGTAAGAATTATTGGGAGGTAGGGGGTTAAGTCCCCCAAGGTCCCCTTTGATAAATACTGAACTGTCAATCAGCTGACTATTAGATATGAGGGATAATTATACTTATAAGATTTGGAAGTCGGGAGAGACATGATGTCCTAGAGAGGAGCTGGGGGGAGTGGGGTTCCCTGGAGATTACTAAGTGACATAATTAGGAAGCCCAAGGGTGGGAGTGAGGCCATTTGTCAGAGCACTCAGACCTCTTTAGCACCTACTGCTTTGACAGACAGTAGATCTTAAGCCACATAGATAAATTCTTCCAGTCCCAGGCGACATTTCTAAGATGCTTCATTTAGGCATTGAATCAATGTGCTTGGGTCAACCTATCTCTATCTCAGACCCTCTGGGCTACATTTGTTCTAAAAATAAATCATAAGTCAGTGACAAAGCACTTACCAGCTTCAGACCACTTAGGTAGTTTTCTCCCCAAGAACAGCAAACACAGAATATCTCTATGCCTATTGACTATTTCGAGCTAGAAGGGAGCTTTAGATCCAATTTAGTTTAATTCGCCAATTTTACCAAAAAACTGAGCTCCAAATACATTGGATGGTTTCTCCAAATCCACTGAGCAAGTCCAGGGCAAGATCTGAGCCTTATCCCAAGTGGCTGACTCACCACTACCTGTCCCTGTTGGCTTTCCTTCCATGGAATGAAGCCATCAGACAGGACACACAAGGTTGGTTGTACCAAGGATATTTTGTTGATGAATCCCAGGGACCAGTGGAGGCAGTCAGTGACATAAAAGATCCAAGACTTCTACGAAGGCTAAAAACTCACTATAACCTTTTACATAAAACCCAAATCTTTCCCCTACTCATCACTACTTTAAAACTCCTCCAAATACTCATCCAGATCTCCCCCACCAAGCAGGAGGCAGTGAGACTGAACTTTGCTCCACTTCAAAGAACTATTTACTTCTTCGATTTGTGGCAATTCACATTGTAATATAATTATCTTGGGAGGTGGGTAGGATGTGGGGGCGACATGGACCACCTAGATTTGGATGCTTTGTGTAGTTTACTTGGCCAAATTCCAGCCATGATGTTTGTAGAAAGAACTGCTATTTTTCTACTCATTTGAAACGCTTTCTTTGGATATACTGACTTAAAAACTTTATTTCTATTTACCAACTCTGTCATCTCTGCTGCAATCAATCCCTGCTCTAATCAGTGCAGGTCTGTGCTTGTCTCTCTTATACCAGATGCTTTAAAAAAAAAAAGATTTATTTATTTATTTGAGAGAGGGAGAAAGAGCGCATGGGGGAGGGGCAGAGGGAGAGGGAGAGAAGCAGACTCCCCGTAGATCATGGAGCCCCATGTGGGGGTCGATCTCATGACACCAAGATCATGACCTGAGCTGAAATCAAGAGTCAGATGCCTGACCAACTGGGCCACCCAGGCACCACCACCCCAGATGCCTTCTAGACCACGTCATCTTGACACCTTTGCCATTCCTGTGCTGACCAACTGCCTGACTAGCTAATCCACTACCCAAGGTCCTATAGTCATTTAGGTTTTGCAGGCAGCAAAGTCAGTCCCAGTAGAGACTTCTCACGGCCACAAAGTGTTAAAGAGCCAAAATAACTTTCAAGTCAGGAACTGAGATTGCTACATAGCAGTTTTCCAAGTGTTAGAGAATATATTACAATATCATAAGTGATTGTACATACGCAATAGTCATTAATACTTTGGATATTCTGGTGCCTAACCCGGCATTTCTCATTTGCAATAAGAAATTATTACATTGACCTGCCGTACAAGAAATGTGAAAGTCGGCTACTAATGATTGCAAAGTTGTCTTAAATAATGAATTACTCCATGAACAGAATGCTAATTAACAAAAGGAAAAATATGCTGGGTAGGTGATATGTTTAATGTTAAAAAATAAACACACACAAAACTGTTCTTATTCTAGAAATGTACAATTTTCATGATTTTCCTTAATGACAAAGTGATTTCAGATGAGCATACAAATTCAATCAAAATGATTTGTAATTAGGAAGAATAATGCCTGTTGTGACATTAGCATGTGACTGCCATTGTAACGAAAAACGAGGGCCTTCACATTTTATTTTTTGAGACTAAATCAAGGTCTAATCTGAACTAATTGGAATTAACACAGAAATAAGTTGGCAAAGGTTGAATACAAGTATATTATCCCCCACCCTTACTGCTGACCATTTTGTAAGATCTAAATTTCAATGCCTCTTAATTCTCAAGAAGAAATTAAACTGAAATTGCATAATAATAATATTCAATTACTCATAATTAATAACCTGGTACTCTTTCTGTAATTAAAAGAGTGAGTTATATTTGCTTAAAGTAAAAAGAGCTATCACAGGAACCAATGATGTTTTCTCACCTTTTAATATATCTATTATTGGATGAAAAATCAAGTCAGTCTTTGAAAATTCAGAAAGTGTTTGAGATAATTCTGCCATGGCATAATGGAGCTCACCTTTCCTTCTATACAGAAAGAAGGGTCTTGAAGACGGTCAAGGAATTAGTCACAAGATATTGATTTTTTTCCTACTATTTTCAAGGAGGTAGAAATGAAAAAAAGTAAAGGTGATCGCTACTTCCTAGGGACTCTTAAAACCTGGACTCTTTTGCTGCTTTGTATCTTCATGATACCAAAGTCCTCCTGCAAATAATACATTCCATCTTAAGTTGATTTTACATAAGATATGTGATTTCCAGAATGACCTCAACCTTCCCAAAGAAGCTAGTCCAAAAAAAAAGTTTTATTCATTTCAACTTTTCAGATGAAATGCAGGCACTGTAAACCCCAAAGGGAATTCTCACTCAAAGCTTAGAACCCCATCATTCTGTGGGCTCTCCAAGAACCACCATAATAGAAACAGCAGTTGCTAAGATTTAATTCAAAACTAATGAAAGAGCCTACGTATGTAAAAATGCTGCTTTCTAAATGATTTTTGAGAAACAATATTGCCTCTGACATATTCATTTAGGGAGTATACTGACTTGGCAGAAATTCAATCCACCTTACTGCTAAAATAAATAGGCCTCTTCTACAGACTGAAGGAGTCAAATGGTTGAAGGGGAAAGATAAATAATATTACAATTTTAACCAGAAAGCTATTTTCCTTCAAGAAGCTTCATGCATTATTTCAATTGCCTTTTGCCACTGGGATTTGCAAAATAATGGATCATTCTTCTAACTTAGTGGATAGAATAAAAGCAATCTGTCTTCTAGCACTTATAGGCAGCTTAAAGAATTAAATCACATCTCATCCTATTATACTTAATAAAGCTTAATTTTAGCCATATTGTGACTCTCTTGGCAAAGTTCCGTGAAATACAACTTGGCAGGAAGACGCATGTTTATGTACTGTGAATTTAATACCTAAAAATAATTCCTATGATTAGAAATAATTACAAGAAATGTAACCACATATCAAAGAGTTTTATAAATTTCATTCATTTCATAAAGCCAATCAGAAAATGCCCAGTGATTTTTTTCTCTGTATAACAGTTTTTCCTTTATTCCATTTCTAATAGTTATATTTTAATATATTGATTATAATTGTTAACCATATAATCTTTTTTTCTCCACAAATATGTTTAATTTTTCAGTGTTACAAGATTGATTGTTCATGCACCACACCCAGTGCTCCATGCAATACGTGCCCTTCTCAATACCCACCACCAAGCTCGCCCACCCCCCCACCCCCTCCCCTCCAAAACCCTCAGTTTGTTGCTCAGAGTCCACAGTCTCTCCTGGTTCATCACCCACTCTGATTTCCCCCCATTCACCCTTCCCTTCCTTCTCACAATGCCCTCCA
>CM052810.1:90901872-91027359 GCA_028533885.1 Nasua narica | reverse complement strand
CTGATGGAATGCCTAGTGATTTTCTTAATGCTACAGAGTAACAGCACTCTAGGTAAAGATGGAAAATAATATTCCGAATACAAATGAAGGCAAAATAAATGAGGTACCTGTACAATTCTGGAAAGAAATCAGAATCAATATCCAACAATTACACAATGTAGCAGCCTTCGGGCCAATATTCATATATTTCTGTTATCACATAGTCTCACCTTTGTTCCCTTTTTTAAGAATTTCTTTCTGATTGTTTCTCAGCCTTTTAACTCAGCACTAAAAGTAGGGTACAGAGAGGGTAGAAGTAACAAAAGCTGACCTAAATGGCATCTTTCACAGCGTACAGTTAAAAATACAATTACCGATGAGAAAGAACAGAAAGGAAATCAATGCAAGATGGGGAAGTGGTCAGGCAATGAGAAAAAGTGAAAAGGCAGAGAGGCAGGTAAGAGGAAGAGTTACCTCCCAAGATGTCAGTGGCATAACTAAGCAACATCACGGAAGTACAGTTTTTGCAAGGGTGTTAGTACAGGGGTACTCTTCCTACTCACAGCACTTTGCAACCTACAGTTCATTTCCCCAAGGAAACAATGACAAGAGCTGAATGAGAACAAGTTTTCCTGGGAATGACCACCAGTACCTCTTTTATTGATTAATGTTAGTAATAATAGCTAATATATACTAGCAACCCACTTGGTTCTAGGCACTGTGCTAAGGGCTTACATGCAATTTCTCATTCATCATGATCACTTAGAAGTATCATTATCATGTTCACTCTGTAGACGAAATAACTGCGGATAAATTATTTGTCCCAAATGACAAAGCTAGTATGTGATAAACACAGGTCCAGGGTTCTTCAAAGCCCCTAATCTCTAATGCTAGGCTCTACTATGATTTTGTATTTGTAGTAAAAAATATGATAGAAAAAAATCCTGCTGGGATTTTTACCCACTTAGGCGGCTCAGTCAGTTAAGCAACTGCCTTAGGCTCAGGTCATGATCTCTGGGCCTGGGATTGAGCCCCATGTCAGGTTCCCTTTCAGTGGGGAGACTGCTTCTCCCTCTCCCTCTGCCCCTCCACCCGCTCGTGATCTCTCTTGCTCTCTCTCTCAAATGAATAAAATCTTAAAAAAAGAAAAGAAAAAAACCTTTCTATAATAGTAATAATTGATGAGGAAAATAAATAGGTGAACCCATTCACTTCCAAAAATGTTTAAAGTAACATAAAATTAAAAAAAAAAAAAAAGTAGTTTAAATATATCAGTGGTAAAGGCCAAACCCCAAGAAAGGCAATTGTTGTTAAAGGAAGATGAGGAGCTAGGTAGGTATTTTTAATGTGATTCTGAAAGGTAATGTTTGAAGGAGGTGACAGATGAAATTAGATTATAATGACTATTTTCATCCTAAAACTTAGGTTAGGGCCATTCCTAAGGAATTATAGTGAGTTCACAATTGGCAAACCCCTGCCCCCTTAAGATTTCCTGAAGAGCAAAAGATGACCAAAGAAACCCTCAAGGCAGTTCTGAAACCAGGGAAAGGTGACAAGTGCAAGTGTGCCAGCTCACCTTCCGTTGGGTACCCTTAGCATCCCCAGCACAATCCTCTGCCTTATCAACCATATGCAACCCAGGAAAGAAGCAAGGCCAGAGGTGACAACAAGACATCCCTAAGTCCCCCGGGCAAAATTGAAAGGAAAAGGATGTTTTAAAAAAGATTAAAAAAAAGTGTTTGAGATAAGAATGTCTCAGAAGAGGGGGAAAGGAGCAGGAATATCTGGTAAGAAGGATAAGAGGAAAACAACAGAAAGCAGAGCTAGGTCTCCCAGACTTGGTCCTGGTCACAAGATGCCCTATTATGCCACCAGAAGCCAGCAAGGCAAACCTTCATCTGTGCTGATTTAGAAGGTGGCGTTTCAACCTGGGAATAGCTGAATGGAAACTTTTAATAATGGTAACAAGAAGGGGAAATCCATATTCCCGAAGGCAAACACGAATCTCTAAAAACAACATCACAAACTACAAAACTTAAAGCTCTTTCTAAGAGTCAAAAAAAAAAGAAAGAAAGAAAGAAAAAAAAGTGGAGGAGGATATGTGGTACTTATTTTAGAGAGCCAGAAAAGAACTGTGTCTAAAATAAATATGCACACCATCCTGTTTTTAAAGGAAGGGATACTGAAGGCCTCCCTGTTCCTGATATCCTTGTTAGCATATGCTACTTTAAATGTGCAAATCGTTTTAGACTGAACAAGTTAATTCAACTTCAAAGGAAGGCTCATGGGATTCATCAGGTCCCTAAGTGGTGATAGGAACGAGACACTGCATAATAATTTTTAAAATGCAGAATAGCTCATTCTTTTGTATGAGAAACTGCTTTATTCATTTTTGAAGTTAAAAACTACAACCCAAAACCTCTGCATTGCAAAGCCAGATGAAAGCTCCTTCCTCCTAGGCCTATTCAGAAATTGCGAGTCCTACATTGCATAGCTAGCTCTTCACTGTGTCAAGGCCAACATTATAAATTAGTAGCTTTCAACTTGCCTAAACCAATGGGGTTTCACGTAGTCCCAATTCAGAAGCGCTAGGTCAGAACTGGGAAGGGGGCAGGTAGCAGAGAGTAAAGATTTACATTTTTAAAAATCTTACAATCACCAGGTTGGGGAGTCAGTACACTAAGTAATTTATGAACTATCATTTTAAAAAACCAATTGACAAAATGCAAGTATTTAAAAAAAAAAAAAACATTAAGCTGATAATCTACTATTACTTATGTGAACTTGAACCCAGCCTGTACTATTCTGGTTTACCCTTTTGACCACCATGTTAGACTCTTCCGGCTAAAGGCTCCAAAATTAATGGGTTCATCACACATTTCCATGGCTCCTGGCTAGAATCTATCTTTTTAAAGTTGACTACAGTGCTTCTAAATACTTGTGTTTTTTTTGAAGTTGGAATCTATATGCTGATATATTCATTGCAATAAGCAAGAGACAATTCCATTAACCAATAAGATATGCTATTTTCTGATACATTGACAGAATAAATAATTTAAAACAGCTAACATGCTGTATAATTTTATGAATTTTCTACTTAAATATGAATCATATTATTAAAAAGGTGTTTTAAGAAATTGCATATTATTTTTTTATATTTATATATATCATCAGCACAAAATAGGCTATAAGATCAAAAGGACAGTGATTTATATCTTAAAGCATTATAATTGTCTTCTATCAAGGCTTAATTTGAGAAAGAAAGCATTGAAATTATAATTATTTGATTTAAAAACGCAGTTAGTTGATTCTATATTAAAAGCAGCATAGATGTCTTTATAGGTTACTAAACGTAAATAATTCTGTGTTATTATCTATTTTCTGATTCTGAAAGTGTTATTACCTATTTTTAAAAGGCTAGGTGAGTTGAATTGTTCAAAATAAAGGAGATTTTTATGACATAAAAAGAGAAATAGATGCATGTAACACTCATTTTATTTTTTCTAACATTTATATTTTCTTAATTCAAGTGCTCTAACAAATACTGTTTTGTTCAACCCAATGAAGCTCGAAGGTGAGACACATTATTATGACTAATATTATGACTAATATTATTTTGGAGTGGAGAACCCTTAAAGAATAGTCATTGTTCAGAAAATGTCAGACCTTTGGTGCCTCAAAATCCTTAATGTAGTGAACTCAGCAGAAAGGTTAGGGAGCCTTCAGGGGCTTTCTATGGGAGATTACACAGAATCATGAAGCATGTCACCTGAGGATCAGCACTAACTATCCAGAACCATCTTACTTCAAATCAGACTCAACAGAATTCAAACAGGACACATGCTCCTACTACCACCACTTCTCTCCTCTGACAGATTCCTGTCCTGAGAACAAAGACAAGCCCACATCTCATAGGCCACCAGTAATAAGCAATTTTGTTCTCTCTACTTAACACTGATTGCCAATTGATTCTATAGGACATGTTTCATCTCGAGTTATTTTCTTCTTTTAGATTTGTAATTTTCAAAACATATATATTGGGGTACCTGAGTGGCTCAGTGGGTTAAAGGTTAAAGCCTCTGCCTTTGGCTCAGGTCGTGATCTCGGGGTCCTGGGATCAAGCCCCACATCAGGCTCTCTGCTCAGTGGGGAGCCTGCTTCCCCCTCTCTCTCTGCCTGCCCCTCTGCCTACTGTGATCTCTGTCAAATAAAGAAATAAATCTTAAAAAAAAAACATATATAGCTACACTTTTAAAGCAGAGAAACCTCTCATTTTTTCCTTGAATTGATACTCACAGTCTGAGGAAGTTTTATGTCAAAGGATAACCAGCCAAATCCTAAAGAAAATGGTAGCCTACTCAGAATATCCCTTCCTTTCAGCAATATGCTCCCTTGTGGAATCTTGGAATGAAAGAGATTCTTAATGATATCTTATACAATATCCTGTTTATACAAATGAGAAAGTCAAGGCTTAAAGCAGTTATAGGACTTGTCCAAGACCAACAGGGAGTGTATCAACCTATAATCTCCCGTCCTGATATTTGGTTGACTCATTTATGCTGCCTCTAGTTAAAAAAAAATTTAAAAATAAAAAAGAATCCTTGATTAACCTTACCATATCCCATTCACATCTATACTTTACATTCACTTAAGGCATGTTTTATTCTTTTTTTTTTTTTAAGATTTTACTTATTTTCATTTGAGAGAGAGAGCAAGCAAGTGAGCAAGGGCATGAGCCAGGGGAGGAGCAGAGATGCAGACTCCCCACTGAGTAGGGAGCCCAACAGGATATTTGATTCCAGGACTCCAGGATCATGACCTGAGCCAAAGGCAGACTCTTAACTGATCGAGTCACCCAAGCACCCCAGGAATATTTTATTCTGCAGATCACATTCTTCTGTATGAAATTGGTATTTCTTCTCTTCAATTAGATTGCAAAAAACCAGGTATTAGAGCTGGATCGCTTCTACCAGAGAATCTACTTTTTTTCCCCCTCCATAAGCAGTCTGAAGAACTACTCCACCTATGAAGAAAGGCTGTGTAGACATGAAATAATAATACATGAATTGAGTTACATTCCCATGGTAATACAGATTCCACAAGAACACCCATTGTCCTGCTCACCATGGCAACTCCAACTGATCGCTGACAGTCAGGTAACTGGCATTCAAGAAATACTGGAGAAATACATCAACACATTAATGTGGTTATGTGAGTTTCAATTCTAACCTAGATGTTAAATAAAAAAAAATAGTTTGGTAGCAACTATTTGATGAACATTGGATAGGGTATGAGGATACTTGGAGATCCCTGATTATATGGGGGGGGGGTCCTACATAGGGTTGGACAGGTTGAACCTGTAAAAGGTCACCTTGCCAAAGTGCAGGTAGGGGGTGAAATCCAGCCCGTGCTCCTCTTGCAAAGTACACGCTCAGGTTTATGCCCAGAGGGGTATCTTTTTCCTATGCTTTCACCCAGAGAGGAAGATTTTTTGTAATTCACAGAACAACTCAGTTTATGCAGCCTACAATTCACATATAATCTACCTTTTTTTTTTTTTTAGAAAGGGGGTGGGTGGGGCAGAGGGAGAGAGAATCTTAAGCCCAGAGATGTGTTTTGTTTTTTTTAAACCTGAGGGATATATATTTTAAAAAGAAAAAAAATTCAGGTGACTGATCAAGAAATATCCCACATCAATGAAAACACAGTAGATGGAAAACCAAACAGTAAAACATTCTTAGGGTCTGAGCTTAGCCACTGTAGTTCACTAGAAATATGACACTGAGACACAAAGTGACAAGGGCCAGTGGAGCTCAGAGTGAGGTTAATAGAGGTATGCATTGAAGGTCAGAATGTTAAATTTATTTGTTAATGATTCCAAAGTCCAAAAATTTAAATAGAAGCAGTGTGAAAGTGTCCACAATAGGCCACTTTCCTTTTGTAACCTCTTAGCAATATGCAGTATAATTTTAAAAGGAAAGACTATATTCTTCACAAAAAGAAATATTCTGGAAGCAGAAAGTAACTACTTAACACAAATCACTGTCAAATAAGACATGCCAACTGAACTGAAATTGCAATAAAGTGGTGAACTTCTAAATCCTCCTTCCCACCCCACTGCCTGTTTCTTCAAGGCAAAGCAGCTATTAACACCCAACCCTTTTTCTGAGCACTGCTATGAAGCCCCAGAGAAGAGAGCATAATCCTGTATGTTGGTAAGTCTACCATTTGATCAGCTGAATTAAGATTTACACTGATGAAAACCAGGGATTATTATCAAATAGGTATGAATTATGCATTTGAGTGCCTTAGAGTCAATAGTACATGACAAAGGTATTTCCAGGAGAAAAAAGATCAGAGACAGGGAGAGAAATTCTAAAAAAAGCATGGGATAACCTGAGCATAATCATGAAGTTGTTCTGTCGGACCTTCTCTTTTTTTTCTTTTCCTTCCTTCCTTCCTCCCTCCCTTTTTCCTCTCTTTTCCTTTTCTCTTTCTCTGTTTCTCTCTTTCTTCCTGTGTATAGTTGACACACAATGTTACATTAGCTTTAGGCATACGACATAGTGATTCGACAACTCTGTATGCTATGCTATGTTCACAAGTATAGCTATGATCTGTTGGTGTCTCAGTCTTTAAGATCCCAGGCACACAGCACCGTCTTGCTGCCTTTTGGCCAATATATACACACTGAGGGTGGGGGGCGCGGGGGGACACAGGCCTGGGTTTCTCAATGCCCTGAAGTTACTATTCTTTCTACTTCATATTAAATTTCCATTCTTAACATGTAACTGGTCCCATTTTGTATTTATAACCTGACATTTGAGGACATCAAAGGGAAAAAATTCTTATATAATGAAATTGCATCAATATATTGTATACCTGAAACTAATACAACACTGTATGTTAATTAACTGGAATTCAAATGAAAACTTAAAAAAAATGAAATATGCAAAAATCCAAATAATCATTCAAAAATATTCCTTCTTCTACTATATCTGTGAGACCACAAATCGAATCTAGCAGCACATTAAAACATGAAAGGAATTAAAAAATTAAAAGAGCAAGACTTTTTCTTCCCTAAAAATGCAGGGATGTCTTAATATCAAGGTATTTGTAAATATAACTTAATGTATGGATAGACAGAGAAAGGAAACTCCAAAGCTCATCTCAGGGTTGCTGGGTGGCTCAGTTTGTTGAGTGTCTGACTCTTGGTTTCAACTCAGGTCCTGATCTCATGGATTGTGGGATGAATCCCTGAGTTGGGCTCTGCACTCAGTGGGGAGTCAGCTGGGAGATTCTTTCCCTCTGCCTCTCCCCCTCAACAAATAAATTTTTAAATAAAAAAGTTCATCTCAGTGTGTATGTCTGTGTGTGTACAACAATATATGGTATAATATGGTGTAACATGTGATATAATATATAAACATCTATTTATACATAAATTTCACAACCATTAATAATCAAATATCCAAATCCCTAAAACAAAGAAACAAACTCTCTTACTTAGTGCCGTCTAACATAAATCACAACTAGATCACATTTAGAATGAAAAACTCTACATACTTAAGTCATAAACAAGGCAAGGATACCGGCTAACACTTTATGAACTACTATTGTGCTAGATTTCCTAGTCAGTAAATTCCAACTTAATAAGACATAAAAGTTATAACTATTAAATGAGAAAAGATAAATGCTTCATTTTAAAAATTTTTTTTAAAATTTTGAGTATAGTTGATACACATTAGTTTCAGGTATACAACATAGTGATTCAATAAGTTTCTACAATATGCTATACTCACCACAAGTGTAGCCACCAACTGTCACCACACAGTACTGTTTTAATATCATTGACTATATTCCCACGCTGCGCCTTTTATTCCTGTGACTTATTCATTCCATAACTGGAAGCCTATATGTCCCACTTCCCTTTACCCAATTTGCCCATCCCCTTATAACCCTCCCTTCTGGCAACCACCAGTTTTTCCTCTATATTTATAGATTTCATTCTGCTTTTTGTTTTTTTCATTTAGTTTTTTTCGATTCCATACATGGGTGAAATCACAAGGTATTTGTCATTTTATGTGTGACTTATTTCAGTTAGCATTATATCCTCTGGGTCAACCCATGTTGTCTCAGATTTCAAGATCTCATTCTTTTTTATGGTTGAGTAATATCCCACTGTGTTATCTTTTCTATCCATTAATCTACCAATGGACACTTAGGTTGCTTCTGTATCTTGGCTATTGGAAATAATGCTGTTATAAACATAGGGGTACATAGATCTTTTCAAAGTAGCATTTTCATTTTCCTTGGGTAAATATCCAATAGTGGAATTAATATATGGTATTTCTATCTTTAATTTTCTGAGGATTCTCCACACTGTTTTCCATAGTGGCTACACCAATTTACATTTCCTATCAACAGTGTATGAGGGTTCCTTTTTCTACATATTCGATCCAGTATTTGTTATTTTGTGTCTTTTTGACTTTAGCCATTCTGACCGGTGTACAACGGTCAGTAATATCTCACTGTGATTTGATTTTCATTTTCCTGATGATTAGTGATGTTTAGCATTTTTGCATGAGTCTGCTGGCCATTTGTATGTCTTTTTTGGAAATATATTTATTTAGGTTCTCTGCCCATTTTTAAAAATCAGATTGCTTGTTTTGTTTGTATGTTTTGTTTTGTTTTGGTGTTGAACTGTATAAGTTCTTTATATTTTTTGAATATTAATCCCTTCTGAAATATATTGTTGGCACATATCTTCTGCCATTCAGTATGTTGCCTTATTGTTTTGTTGATGGTTCCCTTCATGCAAAAGCTTTTAATTTTTATGTGATCCTAATAGTTTATTTTTTTCTTTTACTTCCTTGCCTTAGGATACACAGCTAAAAAAATATTTCTACAGTCAATGTCAGAGAAATTACTGTTTGTGTTCTAGGCTAGGGTTTTTATGGTTTTGGTCTTTAATGAAGTTTGAGTTCATTTTTGTGCGTGGTATTAAAAAGTGGTTCAGTTTCATTTTTTTGGTACATGTATCTGTTTAGTTTTCCTAGGACCATTTATTGCAGAAACTGTTTTTCCCCCACTATATATTCTTGCTTCCTTTGTCATAGATTAATCGACCACATAATTGTGGTTTATTTATGGATATTCTATTCCATTGACCTATGTGTCTATTTTTGTGTCATTACCATACTATTTTCATCACCACAGCTTTGTAGTATATCTTGAAATCGGAAATTGTGATCTTTCCAGTTTTGTTTTTCTTTTCTCAAAAATGCATTGGCTATTCAGGAACTTTGTGGTCCCATTATACTTTAGTATTATTTGTTCTAGTTCTAGTTCTAAAGAAAAATGTTGTTGGTCTTTTGATAGGGATTGCATTGAATTTGTAGATCATGTTGGGTAGTCTCAACATTTTAACAATATTAATTCCAATCCAGGAGCATGGGATATCTTTACTTCATTTGTGTCATCTTTAATTTCTTTCATCAGTGCCTTACAGTTTTCAAAGTATGGATCCTTCACCTCCTTAGTTAAGTTTATTCTAAGGTATTATTTTGTGTGTGTATACAAACATATGTGGGGTTGTTTTCTTAATTTTTCCTTCTGCTACTTTACTATTAGTGCATAGAAATGCAACAAATTTCTATGTATTGATTTCATATTCTGCAACTTTACTGAATTCAATTTTTACTTCTAATTTTTTTTTTTGGTTGAGTCTTTAGGATTTTCTATGTATTGTATCATGTCACCTTCTTTACCAATAAGGATGCCTCCTATTTCTCTTTCTTATCTGATTGCTGTGGCAAGGACTACCAGAACTGTGTTAAATAAGTCGTGAGAATAGACATCATTGTCTTGTTCCTAATCTTAGAGGAAATGTTCTCAGTTTTTCATCATTGAATATAAATATTTGGGTTTTTTGGTACATGGCCTTTATTATGTTAAGGTATGCTCCCTCTAAATCCACTTTGTTGAGAGTTTTTATTATGAATGGAGATTAAATTTTGTCAAATGCTTTTTCTGTATCTATTGAGATGGCCATGTGGTTTTTATCATTCTTAGTAATGTGGTAGGTCACACTGATTCATTTGCAAGTATTGAACCATCCTTGCATACCAGGAATAAATCCCACATGACTGTGGTGGATAATATTTTAATGTACTGTTGAATTCAGTTTGGTGATATTGTGTTAAGGATTTTTACATTTATGTCTATTGGGATATTATCCTATAGTTTCTTTTTTGTGGTGTCTTTTTCTGTCTTGGAATCAATAATGCTGGCCTCATGGAATGTGTTTGGAAGTTTTCCTTCCTCTTGCATTTTTTGAATAGTTTGAGGAGAGTAAATGTTAACTTTTCTTTAAATGTTTGGTAGAATTCATCTGTGAATCTGTCTGATCCTGGGCATTTGTTTTTAAAAGTTTTCGATTACCAGTTAAGTTTTGTTTCTAGTAACTGGTCTGTTTAGATTTTCTATTACTCCCTGCTTTAGTGTTGGAAGACTGCCTATTTCTAGGAATTTATTCATTTCTTCTAAAGTGTCCAAATTGTTGGCATAAATTTTTGGAGCACTCTCTTTTAATCCTTTGCATTTCTGTGGTATCAGTTGTTACTACTTTTTTTCATTTCTGAATTTATTAGCGTCCATTTTTTTTTTAATCTTGATGAGTCTAGTTAAGGATTTATCAATTTTCTTTATCTTTTCAAAGAACCAGCTCCTGGGTTCATTGACTATTTCAGTTGTTTGTTTTTGGGTTTTTTTTTTTTCAGGCTTTATGTCATTTATTTTTGTTCTAATCTTTATTATTACCTTTATTTTACTCACCTTCAGCTTTGTTTTTTCTTATTTTTCTAGTTTCTTTAGGTGTAAGAACAGGATGTTTGAGTTTTTTCTTGCTTCTAGAGGTAGGCCTGTATTGCTAAATACTTCTCTTTTGCTACATCCCAAATAATTTGGACAACTGTGTTTGCATTTTCATTTCTCTCAGGTATTTTTTTTATTTCTTCACTGATTGTTTTTTACCCATTTGTTATTTAGTGCCATGTCATTTGGCTTATGTATTTCTGTTTTTTTAGATTTTTTCCTTGAGATTGACTTCTAGTTTCATAATGCTTTGGCCAGAAAAGATGCATGTTATGACTTCAATCTTCTTACATTTATTGAGAACTGGTTTATGGCTTAACATGTGATCTATTCTGGAGAATGTTTCATGTACACTTGAACAAAAATGTATTCTGTTGTCTACGGATGAAATATTTTGTATATATCTTTTATGTCTATCTGGTCTAATGTGTCATTCAAAGACATGATTTCCTTATTGATTTTCTGCTTGGATGATCTATCCACTGATGTAACTGTGCTGTTAAAATCCCCTACCATTGTGCATTACCATAAATTTTTCTCTTTTGCCTGTTAGTATTTGTTTTATGTATTTAACTGCTCCAATCTTGGCTGCATATATATTTACAATTGATGTATCTTGTTGGATTGATCCCTTTATCATTATGTAATACTCTTCTTTGTCTCCTGTTACAGTCCTGTTTTAAAGGCTATTTTGTGGTTTGTCTCCCGCTCTGATTTCGTCTAATTTATTTTTCCCCTCCCATAAGAGACTCTTAACTATAGGAAACAAACTGAGGGTTGCTGGAGACGTGGTGGGTGGAGTGATGGGGTAACTGGATGATAAACAATAAGTAGGGCACGTGATGTAATGAGCACTGGGTGTAATTTACAACCCTACCTCTGAAACTAATAATAAAAGTGATGTTAATTAAATTAACAAAGGCATTTTGCCTGAGTATATACTACTCCAGCTTTTTTGTTTGTTTTTGGTTTCATATGTAATGCAAATGTTTCTCCATCTCTTCTCTTTCAGTCTGCGTGTGTCCTTAGGTATGAGGTAAATCTCTTGTAGGCAGCATATATAAGGATCTTGGGTTTTTTTAATCCATTCTGCCACCCTATGTCTTTTTATTGGAGCATTTAGTTCATTTACATTTAAAATAATTATTGATAAGTATGCACTTTTTGACATTTTGTTGATGTTTTCTGGCTGTTTTCATAGTTCTCTGTTCCTTTCTTCTTCTCTTGCTCTTTTTCTTTATAATTAATGAGTTTTTGTTGTGTTATGTTTGTATATTTTTGCTCTTTATTTTTTATTTATTATAGGGTTTTGGTTTGCTATGACATTTATATAGAACATCCTAAGTACACAGCAGTCTATATTAAGTTAATGATGATTTAAGTTCAAATATACTCTTTTAAAAAAAAGAAAGACTTCTCTTCCTCTCTTTCTCTCTCTTTCTCATTCCTCCATGTTTTATGTATATGATGTCTTATTTCACAACTTTTTAGTCATAATTTACTTACATCAAATTATGCCCATTTCTTTTCCACTTAAAGAAGGCCCTTCAAAATTTCCTATAAGGCCACTTTAATGGTAATAAACTCTAACTTCTGTTTGTCCGGGAAACTTTTTATGTCTCCTTAAAATATGAATAATAGTGCTGCTGAATAGAACACTCTTTGTAGGCTTATTCCTTTCAGTACTGAGTCTCTTCTGGCCTGCAAAGTTTCTGCCGATAATCAGCTGATAGATTTATAAAGTTTCTCTTGTAGGTAGTTTTCTGCTTCTTTCTTGCCACTTTAAAATTGCCTTCATTTTGGGGTGGCTGAGTGGCTCAGTCGGTTATGTGTCTTCCTTCAACTTGGGTGATGATCTTAGGATCCTAGGATCCAGCCCTACATTGGGCTCCCTGCTTCTCCCTCTGGTCCTATTCACTCATGCTCTCTAACAAATAATTAAATAAAATCTTTTTTAAAAATGTCTTTAGCTTGAGCACTTCCCATTACCTTGTTTTTCAGATCACTGATCTACTCTTCTGCATCATCTAATCTACTGTTATTTCCCTCTGATTTTTGTTTGTTTTTAATTTCAGTTATTGTGTTCTCCAACTAATTTTATTTATTTATGCATTTGTTTGTTTGTTTCCATGCCTTTATTAAAGATCTCACTGAGTTCTCTCCCTCTTCTCTGTAGCCCAGTGAGCATCTTTACAACCATTACTTTAAATTCTTTATTAGGCATATTGCTTATCTCCATTTCATTTAGTTCTTTTTCTCAAGTTCTGTAATTTTCTTTCTTTTGGAGTACATTTCTGTCTTTCCATTTTTCTTGACTTTCTTGGTTTCTATGAATTAGGTGGAACAGCTACTTCTCCTTAACTTCAAGGAATGGTCTTGTGTATGGTCATTTCCTATGTAAACTGTGTGTGCTTGCTGACTTTTGCTGTCTGGCTGGAGCTATGGCTGGCAAGGACTAGAGGTCTTAGGGTTCTCCATGCAGTGAACACCCTAGCAAGACAGCTAAAGCTGAAATGGGCACAGATGGGTGTGGTCCTTGGACTCTCCATGGAGCTAATGCCATGGCAGGACAGCAAAGGCTAAAGTGGGAGCAAGCTGGCATGTCCTGATGTTCTACGTGCAGAGGGAACCTTGACGGGACAGCTAAAGCTAAAATGTGTATCATCTGGGGCGTCTGAGGCTGTCTGTGCAGAGAGTGCCCCGGCAGGGCAGCTCAAGCTAAGTCAAGGTGCAGGCTGGGAGGTTCCAGGGCTTTTCACACAGTGGAGGGCCTCACAAGACAGATAAAACTAAGTGTGTGCAAGATGGGGCATTCTACATGGGTGAGCACATGAGGGTTCTACATGCTGTGGGCACACTAGCAGGTATGAGCCAAGGTGCTCAGTGCAGGGAGTGACTTGGTGGGATGGCTGGAACTAATGTAAGCAAGGACCTGGGGTTCCTGAAGCTCTCTGCCCAAGGGACACTCAGGCAGAACAAACAGATCTAAGGTAGACATCAGCTGGGAGATTCTGGAGCACTGTGTACCAGAGGAGCCTAGCAAGCCATCTGGAGCCAAACTGATGTGGGTCTGAAGTGTTTTGGGGTGCTTGGTACCTGTGTCACCTTGATGCTGAGGCTGGAGCTGTAGTGGGTGCTAACTAAGGGTGTCCCACTGTGCACTGCCCTGTAGCTATGCTGGTAGATGGCTGGACATGGTATGGGCTAAGGTCTTAGGGCTCAATGAGATGGCAGGTCAGTTAGTGTGCCCAGACTGTACACTAGTCTGCACTATCATGGTAGAGGAATAGTGTAGACTACGTCTGTCAGCCTCTTCCATCCAAAGAGAGTGCCAGCAGCTCCCTCACTGTTTGGAAGAGTTCTAGGGATGGCTCTTTTATATTCCAGTTGGTCTTTTAAACCTTGGCTCTTTTTCTGTGTCCAAAGACAGACAAATCTGCTTATGGGCTTTCAGTACTATGCCTCCCCACTGCAATTCAAAGCATTGGGGCTGGGGCATCCCCTTCATTACCCCATTTCTGTCTCTCTTGCTGTTCCTATTTGCCATTCTCATTATCTTTTATTGTACAGAAGCTGTTCGGCCCATCCTCTGTTCTTCTTCAGGAGGAAATGCTCTATAAATAGATGTCATTTGATGTATTCTGTGGAAGAGGGGAGTTCAGGGTTTTCCTATGTCACCATTTTGGCCTCGAACCTCAAACATTACTATTCATATATGTCTCTTGCCTAGATTATTTAAGAACATCAAATAAAAACTGAGAATTTATAAGACAGTACAATAAATAAAGTTTTAGGTATTTTTTAAAAAGTTATCTACTACATTTTTAACAGTTTTTTTCTCAGTTTAAAAATACTGTTGGTATACTATCCATCCAAGTATGGAATGACATTTGTAAAAGCAAAAAACTATATGGAGAAAGGTTCTAGTAATCATTTAAACAAACCTATAGCCATATCTATGTCATCTTCTCTATTAAAATTTGTATGCACTACATCCAGTATCCAAATGCCTACCAGCCAAGGGTGATGATAAAGAACACTGAACATAAGTGGGAAGCTGTAACAGTGAGGATCAGGGCTGGAACAGGGAGAGCGGCCCGTCCCAGGGGAGAAGTATTTTACCACCAATATTGTTAGGAATTGTAGGCACATGGTGCTGATTTTTCATAGACTATTTTATTTTAATGTAATTATAGATTCACGTAAAATTACCAAAAATGTGCTTGAAGGTCCTGTGTACTTTTTACCACCTTTCCCTCGTGGTACCTTATTGTACACTAGGGTACAATATCAAAATCAGGAAATGGATATCGGTACACTATACAATGCTTATTCAGAGTTCATAAGCTTCACATGCATTCATTTGTGTGTGTGGTGTGTGTGTGTGTGTGTGTGTGTGTGATTCCATGAATTTTTTCTTCTATGCAGATTTGTGTGACCAGAAACATGGTCATGATATAGAACTCTTCCATATCAGCATAAGGCTCTCTTGTGCTATTCATCATAGCCACATTCACCCCTTCTAACACCAATTAACCTGGCAGCAATTAATCTGTTCTCTGTTTTTTTCTAATTGGTCTTATTATTGCTTATACATTTCTTTATAGACAAAGTATCCCTTATTGCCCGAAGCAGCCTTACCTTTGCATTGCCCTGCCCTTCGTTCACCACTGGCCTGTGATAACGCCCATCGAAGTCTGACATTTCATCGCACTTGACTAAATCCCAAATGTTTTGCCTTGGCCAGCAACTCTCCGCATCCTCTGCCCTGGTTCCCAGCTAAGCTTCCTGCTGTCTCTTCCACCTCACACTCTTCCAGTGAGAACTACTTTGCTCCATCAAGAAACATGATAAGCACACGGCTGCCCTAGGTCTTTGCACCTTTTCTTCTGCCTGGAATATTCTTTTTCCAAAGTTAGTCTTACTCTCTTCCTTTGTTAAGCCTCTGCTCAAATATCACCTCTGGTAAAAGAATTTTTCTGACTTTCCTATTTAAAGTGATATACACTCTCAGCTGTCTCCTCATTATTGTCTTGGTTTGTAGCCTCCTTTATTTTTCTTCATTGCACCTATCACCCCCCCCATACGTATTTTTTTGTCAAATTATCCATTATCTCTCTTCCCATCAGAATATAAATATCACACGAAGGACTTTGGATGTTTTCCTTAAGGCTGTATTCCAAGGGTCTAAAATGGTTTTTAGCATATAATGGATATATAGTAAATATATAGTATATATAGCATATATTACTACCATAGAGTGAATATTTGGTGGCTAAATTCTCACTGGTGATCATAGAAATAAACTTTAAACAAGCAGACTATGATTCTCTCTTGCCTAATCAGCAGGAATACGAAGTACTGACAAAATATGAAGAAACTGGCAAGCTTGGACATTGTTAATGAAATTTGAAATGGCACAGCATTTTGGGGAAGGAATTTTGGCAGTTTCCATCAAATCTGAAATGTCCAAATCGAGCAATTCTACTTCTAGGAATCTCACTAAAATATTGACAGCTGGGGGCATTTGGGTGGCTCAGTGGGTTAAAGCCTCTGCCTTTGGCTTAGGTCATGATCTCAGGGTCCTGGGATCAAGCCCCACATCAAGCCCCGCTTCCCCTCTCTCTCTGCCTGCCTCTCTGCCTACTTGTGATCTCTCTCTCTGTGTCAAATAAAAAAAATAAAATCTTTAAAGAAAAATATTGACAGCTGACATTTGAACAAAGCTAGATGTATATCTGAATGTTGTCAGCATAATTTGAAGACAGCTGGATGTTCTCCTCAACACTACTTGTTATAAGAAACAAAGTTCTATGACCTGCTAATGGAAATGATTGAATTAATGAAGATTGCTCACACCATGGACACTATGTAATGCTATAATGGGGGACGTCTCTATATATACTGTCATGGAAAAAATCAAGTGACCAAAGGCAAGTTAGAGAAAATTATGCCAGGTATGATTTCTTTTTTGTAACAAGGAAAAAATATATATATATATATATAGGAATGCACATTTAGATGTATGTGTGTGTGTATGTGTGTGTGTATGCTGTGTACACACAAAGCTAGACCAGGAACTACTTATACCAGTTAATTTATGCTACCCCTGAGGTTACCCGGGTAGGCTTGAGAGAAATATTTTAACTTTTTGTACTATATATTCTCCACCTAATTTTTCATAATAATGCATTTCTTTTATAAATAAAATGTGATTAGAAAAAGTAAAAATTAAATGCAATGTAGTCTCATTAAACTAGTTCAGTATCCTTGACATATAATGTCATAGGGTATTTGGCATAATGTATTATCCTTTCACTGAGGATGCTTTTATTTAAACAAAGTTCTTTTTTTTTCTTTTTAAATATTTTATTTATTTGACAGAGAGAGAGAGCGCGATGTGAGGCTTGATCTCGAGACCCTTAGATCATGACCTGAGCTGAAGGCAAAGGCTTAACCCACTGAGCCACCCAGGCGTCCCTTAAACAAAGTTATTTCAGCTAGAATATTTCTACTATGGTGGGCTGCCTAGAGCAGCTCACAATGGATCACGAAGGCAAAGGTAATATCTGGATCAAATAAAGGACAGAATGGAGGAATTTCTAACTCTCCTTTTATTCACCACCAAAAATCATGGCCCATTGGCTGGCAAACTACTTAAGGCCTTGGAGTGCAACATTCAGGATTCCATAACTGGGATTCAAGTGATTATAAACATAGAGAAAATCCCCCTCTCTGTCCCACTCTTTAACCTCATCTTAATACCAGGTGCCCACTTTTACTGGGCCACCTCCTAGTTTACTGGATGTTCCAGGAGCACTGGTTGTGAGTGGATTTGCCTCTGTGATCACACCGTCTCTATACTGCACCCAAATTGCCTCAAAGATGTGTTCCTTTAGATCCAGAATAGCAGATTCTCTCATTACTTGCTCAGTCTTTTCAACGTGAAAATCATTGGTACAAGACTTTCTCAGGTGTTCTGCTAGGAGAATGGGGATGACTAAGTGCAATTTAGTTAACATTACTTGAAAATAATTCTCCGCACATATCCTACTGACCCTTAATCAACAGCAACATGTCCCTCCAACAGGGGATGCATATTAACACAGCAGTTAGCACTCCGCGAATAATTATAGGCTGTACTTCAAGCTGCAAATGAAAGGAGAGAAAGAAAAGGGCCAAAATAGAGCTACAAAACGTAATACATGGAGGAGAGAATGTTGAATGACAGGACAGAAATAAAGAACAGTAGAAGGTATGCTTACTAACACACAGGAGTAAACAATTAATAATTTAATATTAGTGATATTAAATAATGCAATGATATCACCATACAGGATGAATAAGAAATAAGGCAAAAGGAGGTTCATAGGATATTGTAAGTAACCCCATGACTTGCGGGGCAACGGTCCTCAGCTAAAGTATGGCACACAACTACCATCAAAAGGACCCAACAATATACAAAAGGAGGTAGGAAATAATTCGGATTTGTAGAACTTACAGAACACAGTGGTTTCACATACATTTTCACATTAAATTCACAGCCCTGCTCATCTGCTTAGAAATCAGAGACGATGAACATATGGCAGGCAGCTCAGGGGAGGCACAAGAAAAGATGGAGGAAGAGAAGTAACCTTTGGAGAGAATCATAAGCCTAGCCAATCTGGAGGACACATTCTGTGTTTTATTATCCTAGATCGAAAATCTATCACAACACTTTCCCCTGAAAGATTGGTGGTGAAAAGATTCCAACTTTACAAAAGACATACAATGAGCACATGAATAAGTGTTCCACCCCGTTCATCACTAGGGAAATGCAAATTAAAACTACAATATTCAACGAGATAGTCAAAAGTAAAAAGTCCAAAAAGGCTCAAGCTGGTAAGGATATAAGACAACCAGAATCTCATATTTACACACAGCTGGCAGATGTGTAAAAGGGTACCATCCATTTCGGGGGAAAAAAAAGGATTTGAAATATTCTGATAACACTATACCTGCCACATTATCCAACAATTGCATTCCTATGTAATTACCCAAGAAAAATGAAAGCATTTGTTCACAAAAAGCCCTGTAAAAGAATGTTTGTAATGACTTTGTAAATAATAGTGAAAAACAATCCCGATATCAACCAAGAGGAGAATGTATAAATAAGCTGTGCTATATTCATACAAGGGAATATTACTCTGTAATATAAGGACAACATGGATGAAATCTGGAAATTCTATGCCAAGTGAAAGACAACACAGGAAAGTACTTATTATATGATTCCATTTATAGAAACTCCTAACTGCAGGTCATAGAAATCAGATGAATAGTTGCTTCTGATGGAGATTGAGATGGGAAGTAGAATGGGATTGACTGGGAAGGGGCAGAGGGAACGTTCTGGGGTAGTAGAAATACTTGTCTTGCCATGCATTCATTAAAACATGCATTTACCATCTCAACATGTTACTATATGTAAACTGTACCCCAATTAAAAATCCCAGAGGTAAGTTATGGTAAAATGAGAATTTCAGCTGTGTAAATACTTTATAAAAATCTCATATAACTAAAAGCACAGCATCCGGAAAATTCTACCAAGAGTACATTCATAGTTGAAATTGTAAAGAAAGTAGGAAAAGGAGCTGCTATCCCAGACAAAGCTTGACAAAGGAGAAGTCATCTGTTGGTTGTGTAGACATGTTGAGTGCTTTGGCAGGAAGCAATATGAATGGGATTCACTGAGATTCTGTCCCCTACAGTCTATTTGGTCACAGTATATGGACATTCTTTCTCTAACCCCTAAACTTCTGATTTGCTAAGTAGAGGATGTTAACAAGAAAATAACTGAATTTTCTTTTAAAAAGAAGGAGAGGAAGAAGGAAGTAGAAGAAGGGAGAGGAAGAGGAAGAGAAACAGAAAAAGGAGGAGGAGGAAGAGGAAAGGTAAGAGTTTAAAGTAAAAAAGGAGATAAAGAGGCCACAAGAGGATACAAATTGTGAAGATGAACCTGAGGAAGAACAGAGCAGCCTGATGAGGAATTTTATTAAGCGAAATTGAAGTAGGATGTGTCCCTTCATTTTTCTCTTCCTTTAAATCTTCAAGAAAATATCCATTACTCAGTAAATCATTTTTTCACCAGAACTCGTCTGAAGATTGCATGCTGAACCTCAGTCTTGTTCCAATATGGAGATGGGTCAAGAGTGGGGACCACCTGTGATGATTTGGACCCTTCCAGGTTCCCTTCAAGTTCTTATAGAATTTGTGATAGATAGAAGGCTGAGCTAGATTTGCAGATCAGATTTTGGAAATCCAAAAGGATCAGAGAAAAGTCATGATTTAAATCTCTTAAGATACAATACATTTTGAGGTGTAGCCTCCCCCAAAAGGAATCCTGACCCTTAAAACTCCAAGAAACTCAAAGAATATTAAACAGGAGAAAGCTCCAAGGGGGCACTGTGGGCTACACAGGGGTTCTCCAATGAGCACACATTGCACAAATTTAGAAAAAAGGGAAACACAGCCAAGAGCACTTATTAGTGACTTCAGCATGGCATTATAATAATGTAATAAGGGCTAAGGCTTGTAATAAACTGGGCCTATAAAAATGCTAAAGAAAGCCAAAAGAGGGGAAGGGGCACTTTAAAAATTTTATGGTAAGAAAAATAAGGAAAGCGACAGGATGATTTTTCAGCTCAGGCAATAGAATAATGAGCTATAAGGGGAAGAATGGTAATAATCGTTTAAGAATAAATACTCACTGAATATTTCCTAAGTACCAGGCATGAAGCTAAGTGTTTTATGTTTACTATTTTATATGATGCTTATAACAGCCCTGGGAAACCAATGGTATCGTCAGCCTTAGTTTAGGTTCAGAGGAACCTGAAGTTCACAGAGGGCAAGTGACTTTGTCTAAGTCACAAAGCTAGTAGAAGATATGGGCAAAAGTCTGAATTCAGCATTCTGAGTCAAGAGTCTGCTCTCTTGGGCACCATGCAGTAATTTACCTCTTAAACTCTCATTTTTGCTGTTATTACTGAAATCCTTGTCTACATCTGAAAAGGGTAGAAACAACTTGGGTTATGATGGGATCAAAAATCTAAAATAGGCAAAGAGATCATGTAGCTTTTCAAAATAAAATTTGCCTCCTGTTCCAGGTAAATTACAGCCCAGAAAAGACAGGAAACATAGATAACCAATGATTCAACTGCTGTTGAGATGGGAGAGACGGGACCAGAGGTTGGCTGTTTCCCTTTGACATTCAAACGAAATCATTCAACCTTCATCCCATGTGGCTGTTAGAAGGCCTGGCCCCACAGTGCCAATGAATGTCCTGAGGCTGATTCCATCATCCTGTGGACCACTAATCCAGCTGACCCAGACGTCTTTGTCACATTCTCTGCAAATAAATTCACAAGATCCCCCAACTTTCCCCACCAAACTTAATTCCCACAGGTACCATCAACATTGTCAATAGGAGACCTCTCTTACCAAGCTATAGAGGTCAATCAACTGTACTAGAGACTTAAAAAACCCATTGGGAAAATGCATCACATAAAAACAAATTTGAAACTCAACACTGAAGTTTAGTGCTCATGCTTCCACAGGGAATCATTGTGCTTGGCCTTTCCAGCCCAATGCCAGGCCTCCTGCTCACATTCCCTGAGAACCTGCCTTCCACACAGGTCCGTCTAGCCTGGAGCAGGGGTTAACAGCTTGGGCTCCAGACTCATATTCTTTGGATAAGAATCCTAGTCCTGCCATTGCAACTTCAGGCCAGCTACTGCTGACCTCACTTTATTCATATCCATGATGGGGATAAATAATGTTGCTTATGGGATAGGGATGTTGTAAAGATTTTATGAGATTATTCATTTAAAACATTTATATGGCATGCACATCTCATAACAGTGTCATGAACAAAGTAAGCATCAGCAAATATTATTTTTGATATTTCTGGTTCTGAACGATCCAAATCTCCACATCTACAGCTAAGCTATCCAGTATGTTAGTCAGGCACCACGTACGTACATATAGCTATGGAATGTGAAATGTGGCCAGTCCAAAATAGGAGAGAAAGTATAAAACAAATACAAATTTTCAATACATGATTAAAAAAAAGAATTTAAAATACCTTTTTTATGCTGATTGCATATTGAAATGTATTTTACCTATGTTGAGTTAAATAAGGTATATTATTACAATTAATTTCACTTGACCCATTTCTTTTTGCATTTTTAAAATGTGTACTAGGAAATTAAAAATTACATATGTGACTCACATTTATATCTCGCATGAGATTCCTACTGGACAGTGCTGGTCCAAGGATGGTCCATGGAGCAATAGCATAGGAATCTCCTGGGAGCTTACAGAAATACAAGCTCCCCACTCCACCCCAGACATACTAAATCACAATATGCATTTTAAAAGATCCCCAGGTGGGGCGCCTGGGTGACTCAGTGGGTTAAAGCCTCTGCCTTCAGCTCTGGTCATGATCTCAGGGTCCTGGGATCGAGCCAGCGGGGAGCCTGCTTCCCCCTCTCTCTCTGCCTGCCTCTCTGCCTACTTGTGATCTCTCTCCTCTCTGCCAAATAAATAAATAAAATCTTAAAAAAAAAAAAAATCCCCAGGTAATTTGCATGCTCATTAAAATCTGAGCACTATCCTACAGGAAAATGAGTTAGCCTCCTACATGGTCTCTATGGTAAGGAGGGGAATCCCTTTTTATTAAATAGAGATGAGGTCCCATACTTGCATACCGGAAGACCCATTAAAATCTTCATCCCCCCACTTTACCCAGAGAACTCTGTGTCTTTAGAATTTGCCTTAAGACAGATTAAATGAGTAAATTTGGACATGGAAGTGGAAGGAGAAAACAAACCAATTTTGAAGAATTATTCACAAAGGGAAAGAGAGTGGATTCCATTGTGTATTCAGTATGGTAATAATTCCAGGCAAAATTCAAAAGCTTATTTTTAAATAGACAGTAACCAAAAAGAAAGGAAATCACACTTCATTATGAAATTATTAGAGTTCATTAAGGATCCTTTATGAAGAAAGAGTATGAAAATACAGGCCATGAGGAAAAAGTTGAAGATTGGGGGTGTTTGGTGTAGAGAGAAAAATGTCAAGAGTATGGTGTGGCTATTTTTAAATTTGTAAAGGGTTTTTATACAAAAAATAGAAATAAATATTTATTATAAATAATAAATTTATAAAAAATTTATAATAATTATTATAAATAATAATCTTTATTATAAAAAAATAAAATTAATTTTATGCAGCTCCTAAGTGTAGAACTAGGGAAAATAGATGGAAATTAACAATAAGCAACTGAATCTAAGAGAATTTTATGTAATAATTGGAACTTTGCTGAGTAATTAATTGGTTATCACTAGCATGCAATATGAAACCACACTCATGATGCCTCAAGAAGAAACACTGTGTCAGAAGAATTTGCACCAGACAACAATCCAGCCCCTGTGTTGGTTTGTAAGCTCCTGCTTGTCAAATATTACAAGTTTATAAGGAGGCTTTAACTGGGTTCAGTCATGTATATTGTCCAGATAGTCTCAACATCACATCACAATCTCAAGGCTGGGGACTTGGGTAGGTCTGGGAGTGAGGAAGGCAAGCGGAACCCACATTCCAAGGACAGAGAACAGGGTGAGAAGCCTCCAATTGCATGGGTCCAACTCACAGGTCAACCAGTGGTCACATCTTCTCTATGACCTTCCCCAACATCCCTTCAGATTATATTTACATTATGATTCTAATTCCTCAGTAAAGGTAACACAAATGGTCACAATAACACTGCTAAGGTTATACTTTGACTTCGAGGCTTAACTTGCATAAAGAAGCGAACAGAAGGTTAGCCTGGAGCTGAGAGACAGGCACTTAATTTATGCCTTGATACTATGTTATATGAACACAAGTAGGACAATTTCCTTGTCTTACCAGTAGAAAAAGGTCTATTTCATTATATTACAATTTTAAAGAAACACTCCCAAAGACAAATGTGCACGTGGCTTCTTTTAAAAAGGAGATGGGTTTGGGGAAGGGGTGGGTTGAAAAATAAAGCTCCTTTAAGAAGCCTTCTATCTGATATAAAACGAAGAGCAAAAGAGGTTGAACCGTGAGAACAGGGTCTAAATTATACCGTACAGAACGCTCTCTTCTGCTAAGGAGAAAATAAAAATCAGGACAAAGTGTCAGTAAATTGAGCTTCAGCATTTTAAGAGGATTGAATGATTGATTGATGAAGCCGATTGATGACAGCCATACAGGTGACCAGTCTTTCAGAAGACCACCTCACACCATTTGGAAATGGAGTTAAAAACAAAAATCATCTTCATCTTTGTAACAGGTTACAGATTTTCAAGGATCTTTGACACAACATTATCACAAGAGAAGTTTTCCGCAGGGTCATGAAGGAAAGCCATGTGGCTTATATAGGAAATAAGAATAACCAGGAAACAGCCATACAATCCGAGCTAAAAACAATCTGGTTATTAGCAAGTCATTAAAAGCTCTGATGTGAAAGCTGCAAACTCCACACTGAGCCCCAACATCTGAAGTTATTATCATTGGAAACAAGTTCTCTTAGGAGCTCTCTACGCCCTGTGGCTTCTTTCCAGCCCCTGGAACTCGAAGAGTTGTCAGATTTAGCAGGAAAGAAAATGTTAGACTAGTGAGTAAACAAAGATGGGGGGGAATCGATACGAGTTAGAGAAGGTGTATGTTTTGAAAGCACATTAACTTTTAGGGCCAGGGGCATGGACGGAGAACTGTTAGAAGTCTAAAACCTACACTGACCAACCGTGAGAGCTCAGCAGGTTTCAGCTACTCCAGGTCTCGATTTGCATATTTGAGGATAAAAATATTAAACTGTGTCAATCTTTCCTAACTTTCCCTACTGATAAGATACACTATATACATAAAAAAAGGTCTTACAAATTTCCAGGCCCACACTAGACCCACTGGATGGAATTTCTAGGGGAGAAACCCAGGAAGGAATATGTTTAACAAGTACCATAAATAATTAATATCGCCAGATTTTTTGGTAATTACTTTTTACATGAAACTGAAATTCCCTCTCAGTTCCAAAATGCCATTTCCTTTTTTTTTATTTGTTTCAAATAGTAGTTTCTCATAAGCTAAAGAGATAGATGTAGAAAGTTTCTATATCATCGAGTAATTAGTTTAATGAAATTGTCAGTCTTAAAAATGATAGATGTAGTTGCAAGCTTTCTCCAGTCTAAAGAACACTAAAGGAGTCTGGCTAACCTGAATAGCCAAAACAAAACTGCAGGTATAGAATGCAGAGGAAATAATGTATTTGTAGTATCAATTCTATTTGTGTGAAAAGGAGACATCACAGAAACAAGAAAAAGACTATTACATAAAAATAAGTTTGCTTCTGAACGTAACTAATTTTTACATTTATATTTCCCACTAGTGTTTAGTGTACCTATGAGATAAGAGTAAATATATTCTATTATCCCTACTTTATAAAGGGACAAATTGAAGCCCAAACTGGGTAACTCATCTGGCCCAAGGTTAAATATCATCATCAATGGTACAGGTGGAATTAGAATTCTGTTCACTTAATTCCCAGTGCAATATTTCTTTCCACATTATTTCATTTTACCAAAAAGTAATAACTATTATCTCCACTTTACATACATTTGAAAATTCCCACAATGAAATCTCCTCCCGCCTCCAAAAGGTTGTTACTTTGAGATTAATAGGAGGCAACTCATAGATACAAATCTTTCATTCTCTGGAGTAGAATTCCTAGAATATTAGCTTTACAAGCCAACAGTCTGGGCAGAATCATTTTAAATTTTACATCTCAAAAAAAAAAATGCTGCAGAGAAGCTAAACTGTTACATATTTATTTGTCTATCCTTAACAAATTCTTCTCATAGCTTGTTGGATAAAGCTACACATCAATAGCCCAATACTTCCATAATATCTGTTTGCTTCAGGGAAATAGAATATATATCCCAAGAGTAGAGGTGCTGTAATTTTCATAACAGAGAGTTCATTTTCTAAGTGAAAGTAGTTGTTGCTTTTATTTTTTGGCTATAACACTTTCCTTTTATGAATTAACATCACAAAGTAGGGTATCAAAATATAAGGTTGCTTTTGGATAATCAAAGATTTTGGAGGACATGGGGTATTTTATTGTTTCACATAGTGGAGACACAGCTCCTGATTATAATTGGAAAAGTGGCATATCGGTCACTATATGCAATTATTTTAGTTACATTTTAATGGCAAAGGATATATTATTATTTTTTAAAACACTTTATTTGACAGAGGGAGTGAGCACAAGCGGGGGGCGGGGGGACAGTAGTGGGAGAGGGAGAAGCAGACTCCCCACAGAGCAGGGAGCCTGATTCGGGGCTTGATCTCAGGGCCCTGAGATCTTGACTTGAGCCAAAGGCAGACGCTTAAATATCTGAGCCACCCAGGCGCCCTGGAAAGTATGTTAACCAGTGTGCGCACGCGTGTGTGTGTGTGTGTGTGTGTGTGTGTGTGTGTGCGTGTGTGAGTTGTTGCTGGGAAACAATTTCTCCATGGATTTAACGTATTTCTGTGTATCTCGTTCTTAGAGATACTTTCAGCTTTTGTTCCAGACTACCTTTCCAAGGATGTTTATATAGCAAATAGCCTCAGAAGAGAAGGATATTGTCACTCTCTGGGGCAAAGGTTGTGCAGGTTTTCCTTCAGTCCCCTTGTGAAAGACTGGAATTTCTGAAGCTTAGTATGTCTCTCCTGTCGCAGAAGTCACTTTGTGTGCAGGTGTCGTGTGGCCCTGTGGACGTGTGGCACTGTGGGAGCCAGGGCTCAAGAAACAAATAGAGATCTGGCTACTGACACTGCTGTGGATAAAAACTGCCCTTTGTTTCTGACTGGGGGGGGGGGGTGTGGGGGGGTGAGGCTTGTGTCTTCTGTCAGTATCTACGGAACAGTTGCAGGTTAAGATGCTAGCTTGCAAGTAGGATAATATGTGAGATCCCTCACAGTTCTTGATATGTGCGTATGTCAGCGTATTTGTTAGCGTATGCGCTAACAAATAGCTCTTCCTACAATAGCTTTGTGCGATTCTCTTAGAACTGTTTGTCTCTCAACGCTCTGTGTGTGAAAAAATCCTGGAGAGTCCATTTATGACTGATCATTGCAATTAAGGAACAGAACAGCCCTAGGAAATGCTTTTGAAAAATCAAAACTTCCATCATGTGTTCTATTAGACATTCCAAAATTCTCACATCTACCACTTTTTCTATGTCAAACTGTTGCAAGGGAATGCTTATGGCATGGTCTGTGGACTTCTTGCATTCAGATCAACTGGGATGCTGTGAGGGGGATGCTGATGTCCCCAGCTCCCAAATTTCGGGTATAGTACCAAATATATGAGGGGTCAACTCTGAGAGCACTCACAGAGAACCCAGGAGATTGCTGTGTTCTCAATGACTGACTAAAGCTCAAGTAGGTGTTAACTGCCAAGGAGCTTAGATCCCTCACCCACATGTTGGACTAGACGCAGGGCAGTAAGGTGTCCAGGCCGGTGTCTAGGTCAGGCCTTATTCGCTGTTCAACTTAAGCCCTTCCAAGAGAGAACAGATCACATAATCCTGTTACTAAAAGATTTTGGCACTGGATCATATTTTACAGATGAGAAAGCTGAAGTATCTGCATGTCAACAGAAACTTCAGATGGCACACTCCTTTCCTCCTCTAGGTTGTTGCTTTTTAATCCTGCGTCTTAAAAATGCTTTTTACATAATATTCATTGTATTAAACACACATGATTTGTTTTTATCCTTCTCTCTCCAAATTGGCTTTTTTTAAAAGATTTTATTTATTTATTTGACACAGAGAGAGAGACATTACAAGTAGGCAGAGAGGCAGGCAGAGAGAGAGGGGGAAGCAGCTTCCCACTGAGCAGAGAGCCCCATGCGGGGCTCAATCCCAGGACCCTGAGATCATGACCTGAACCGAGAGCAGAGAATTTAACCCACTGAGCCACCCAGATGCCCCTCCAAATTGGCTTTGACATCCTAGTATTTAAGGTTGATTTGTTCATCCCTCAATCTCTAATATTTCATACGGTGTCTAGCCTATGGCAGCACTTTTCTGCACAGAAAAGCAGAGCCGTCAGCATCTGAAAAGGAGAAAACCAGTATACTGAATTCTTCCTGTGCATCAGGCACTGCGCTTTAATCGTTTCTCCTTTAAACACAGATCATCTCACTTAATCTCGACAAGTCTTTGGCATCTCCATGATACACACGAGAAAACTGGACCCTTAAAGAGGCTGCATAACTTGCCCAACATCACATGGCCAGGAAATGGGGGAGCTGGTGCTCAAATGTAATCCCCACTTCAGAACTAAGTCTGTTCTTATTTTTTTTTAAGTCTGTTCTTATTAAGCTAACTGGACTGTCGTACTCCTTTACATCATGCCACATAATCCACATATTCATAAGGATGCCCCTCTTGTTTTATTTTAATAAACCCCACGTATTATTTATTTCTCAGAAGAGGGAGGGGTTTGAGTAGGCAGAGTACAGCCATTCAAACATGGCTAAATCTTACTTTCTACTGCCTGTGTATATTAGGTTACGTGGCAAAGGGAAGTTAAGGTCCTATGGAACTGAGATTCCTGATCAGCTGACCTTGAGATGTGAAGATTATCCAGGATTATCAGAGCATGCCCAAGTGATTACAGGGGTCCTCATAAACGGAAGGAGGAGGCATGAGAGTCACAGTCAGAAAGACATTTGAAGATGGTTGTGTTGCTAGCTTTGAAGATATATAGGAAGGAGTCATGAGCCAATAAATAAGGGAAGTCCCTTGAAGCTGGAGGAACACACCTCTGCTGGCATTTGGATTTTAGCCCAGTGAGGCGCATTTTGGACTTCTGACTCCAGCACTGTAAGATAATCAATTTCTGTTGTTTTAAGTCATTAAATTTGTGGTAATTCATTACCATAACCGTAGGAATAATACGGGGGGATGATTAGTAGGAAATAAGGCCTGTGCCAGAGACAGCGAGCTGCCCCTCAAAAACTGGCATTTCCCTTCCAAAGCACACAGCGGTTGCTAGATAGGTGGCCGCTCAGCCAGACGTCCCACTTTCCAAGGGCCTCTCATCCCACTGTCCTCTCTGCACTGAGACAGGGCCAATGACTAGTCTCTTGAGTGGACTGTGGAAGTCTCTTAGCTCTGAGTCGCAACGCTTAAGCTCTAGGTCTGTGATTCTCCTGTCTGTTGTCTAGATGATGCAATGCTAGCTTTTAACCACAAGATGGAAACTCATACACAGGACGGTCAGCTAAACTGGCCTAAGGCCACCAAGTGTGGCTGAACTAGAATGGGTGGAAGGGGCAGTGGAGCGAGAGGAGGCTGCAGAGGTAGGCAAGGGCCAGACCATACATGGCTCCGTGAGTGATGTTAAAGATGTTTCGATTTAGAAAAAGGCACCGAAGTCATTTTGCACGGGAATCATACACTCAGATAAGCTTTCCTACAAGGTTGTTTTGGTAGGAGTATGGAGAAGAAAAATAATCACAGCTAACAGTTATTAAGTGCTTATCATGTAAGGCTCTGTTCTAAGTGGTATGTAAGTATGTGCACATGTATGTTCATTTGATGAGGCAGGAATTATCCTTTCTATCTAACAGATGAGGAAACTGAAGGCAAAAGTATTAACTCATCCAAGACTACATAGCTTATAAGTGACAGAGTAAGAATTTGGACAGAGATAGTAGGTCTACAGAGCCCCTCTTCTATTTAGAAGAGGTAAGGGGAGGAGGAAAATCAGCCAGGAAACTATTAGAGCAGTTCGTGTGAGGAATAATGCTAGAAGAGAAAACAGATAAAATAAATAGAAAAAACAAAGTATATATTTGGAAGTAGAAGTAACAGGATGTGGTGCTAGATTGAACATGGGCAAAGAAGTGAACGACAGTAAAATATCAAGGATGTTGCTCAGGTTTCTAGCATAAGCACTTGGCAGGAAAAAAGGCAATTTCCCAATCCTGGAACACTGGGAAAGGATCTGATACGGGATTGTGCAGCATAATGAAGAATCTGGGGGAACACTGAATTTAAAATGCTATATATTATTTACATAGAACTAGCTGGGTCCAGTCCTGAGCTCTGAGTCTAGAAAAAATTTGGACACCTTGGATATATATCACCAAGGGTCAGAAATAGAATTAGTCTTAGAAAAACAGTTCTTAAAAGAATAAAATGAACTGTGATTATATATTCCATATGGAGACCCATAGAATGTTTGAATGACAAGTGGCACCGCAATTCGGCTGGTGTTTCAGCTTTTCCGTTGATGTGGGAGCACTGATTCTCCACCGCCTCCCAGGATGCATGAGAAAATGGTCAGATGACACGAGGGGTCATTTAACCCTCTTAAGCACACACAGAGGTCTTCCTAAGGAACAGCTCTCTGGAGGACAGTACCTGATGACAAATTCAAGGGGAGCATGGAAAAATGCTCACTACTAGGGCAAGTTGAGGAGGAAACTGTGAAACTTTCCTACAGGAGGAGTTGGACAATAAGCAGATGGTTCTTCTATATCCTACTTACCAGGGCGCTCACATAATTCAACAAGGCTGGAGAAACAGATTTGGAAGGAGTAACTTTGTTTCAGAAATTGCACTGCCAAGAGGAACCTCATTACCTCTTGGCTTGGTGTTCATGAAAAATCTAATCCAGCTGACAAAATGAAGTTTAGTAAGACACCCAACTAAAGATTGTAAATGCACTAGTCTCAGCATGTTTTTCTAAATGCAATCTTCTACCCTGAAAAGGAGAATCTAACTGTTCATTAATGAAGTGCAGGTGTATGTGAACAATTGAAATAAAAGGAAAAGTTGTTCCAAAGTGAAAAGAAATGCCTAAAATGGAAGAGTAAGACTATATGCCGGGGCTTATTCGTTTGTTCAAGAAATACCCATTGAGCTCTTATCTGCCTTTGGCCAGGCGCAGTGCTAACTGCTGTGAAGTCTACCACAGTTACTAAAACTACTTCTGCTCTCAAGATTTATGCAAGATGAAAGAGGGAAGGAGAAGGAAAGGGAAGAAATGAAAAAAATTGGATGATGAGGAAGAGAAAATATATAATAGAAGAGGAAGAAAAATGAGGTTTGGGGGAGAAGCGAGAAGGAGAATGAAAGACAAAAAGAAGAGTTGTTTACAGCCCCTGCCATACTACAGCCTGGTACCAGGTCTCGTCTAGACTAGAAGAGTAAATCCTTAACAACAGGATCTCTCTTTCTTTCATTTGACACATACTGTTTTGCCGTGCCTGAGCCCTCTAGAAAGCAGAGCCTAGAATGAGAATTCAGGTGTTGACACTTTATCTGGGAGGTACAAGCTCAGAACACAGTGATGGAGAGAAAGCGGGAGGAGCGAAGCAAAGGAAATATGAAGAAATGCTATGTGATGTGTTACTGGGCTGGCTACCATTTTGCATTAAACCACACAGATGTATAGCCGGTTTGTGTATTTGGAAAACAGAATTTCTCTGGAAGGATTGCAAGAATATATTGGAATAATATACAGGTGCACTGGAAATAGCCTGGCTCCCTCCTCAGCCCTGTTTCCTTCTGGTGACTTTTCACACCTTAAGGGGCTAAGTCTCCTGCACTTCCAGGTTGCAATACCTTAGCCCCTCAGTGGCTCCTCTGGAAGCCAGAGCCGACACCTCACAATATGGTGTCCTACCCAATGCTGAAGTAGATCCACGTGCTTATAGAGCATCAACCAAGAGAAAGAAAGAGGGTGGAGAGGAATATGAGAAGGGGCAGAGCTTAGATTGAATTCAACTATCTTTTCTGTGTCAGAGAGGGTGCTGAGTGCTGGGGAAACAATAGTGAACGACAGATGGGACCCTGATTTTGCATAGCAGCCTGCTTAATGGTGTATACAAGCAAGCAATTGCAATGCAGTGAGATAAAGTGCTTTGACCACTGAGAACCAGAGACCCTATGTGGTCTCTAAAGGTTCCCAGAAGGAGTGATTTCTAAGCAGTAGTGATCCAGAGGCACCTGAGTGGCTCAGTGGGTTAAAGCCTCTGCCTTCGGCTCAGGTCATGATCTGAGGGTCCTGGGATCTAGCCCTGCATCAGGCTCTCTGCTCAGCGGAGCCTGCTTCCCCCTCTCTCTCTGTCTGCCTCTCTGCCTACTTGTGATATCTCTCTCTGTGTGTGTCAAATAAATAAATAAAATCTTAAAAAAAAAAAAAAAAGAAGTAGGTGTGATCTACGTGACAGGCCAGAGCCAGGAAAGAGGTTTGTGTTGAGGATGAGGGATCGAGAGGGAGACATAGGATAGTGGTCAGTGGTCAGACAGAGACTGGTTCCCAAGGCCTAGAACACTAAAGAAAGGGTGATGTATTGCTGGAGCTCAGGGCATTGGATGGGGATAAAGAAGGTAATAGTGTAATTCCTCCAAACTCGCGATCTGATCATTATAAGGCCTAATATCATAGCCCAGAATTCCAACTGACTACCTTAAATCCACAGCACTTACCTTCAGCTGCCCCATATTCATGTCCAACTTTATTACTGGTTTTGCTCTAAGTATGCTCTATGCCATTCTACTTCGTGCCTTTACTCCAATGGTTTGCTTCACCTGGGATTCTGTCTCCTTCACAAGAACACCTGTCTAAATACCTGCCCTTCTTTTATGTTCTTGTAAAATAAGTTTTCTTCTTCATGAACCTCCCTATGTTCCCCACATCCCACTGCTTTAATCTTTCCTTCCCTAAAAATCTTCATTTTCTCCTAATGTACTTACATCACCTATGTACTTATTCTTTGATTGATACATCTCCCCTCCTAGACTGAAGATCAAAACTAAAACAGATGGACATAAATAATTTGAAATCATTTATAGTTTCTATAGATAACTTCTCTGGAGAACAAGAGGAATGTATTTAACTCTGGAAATTATTCAGAAAACAACTACTTCGTGTCAAAGGCCAAGATCACTCGGCAAAGCCACTGTTTGAGTGCAAGCAGACCTACCTGGCCCAGTGACCCTTCTTGTTTTCCACTTTGCATTCCTTCTTAATCTTTCCTCATGGGCCATTTCCCTCACTCTATTATCCTCAGATCTTCCATTTTATCTGATTCCAATCCAGGCCCTCTGGACCACCTGGGCTTGGCAAGGAATGTTGATATTCAAACAGCAGATCATTTTGGTTTTGTTAAGAGTAAAGCAATTTCTTTCTCTGCACTGCCCATAAAGCAAAAAGAATCCAACAAAACTTAATATATCAGTCTCTCACTTGATGAGTTTTTCATTTTGAATCCCATATGCATTTGCAATTTTGTTGCAAATGATGGACTCTGGCACTGGAAAATACAAAGTAGGAACCCAAAAATGGCCTTCAAGGACTTTATAGCCTAATGGGTGGTAAGGACAATAATATCTATGGCTGGGTATCAGGCAAAAAAAAAAAAAAAAAGCTGGATATCAGTGTTTTACAAGGGTATGGGCTTAGCGTAGGAGGATCAGCATAGCTGAAATATCACTAGTAAAAGAATTGGAAAAATTCAAATTCACATCTGGTTCTTATCAATCCTGCTTCTGCGTGACACCACACACTTTGGTTTCAGTAGCACGTGGTATTGAATTATCAATTTTGTTGTGCTGATTTTGAAAAAATATATCATAATATATTATGTGAAGAAGAACATGAGTTCTTCCTGTTTAGAGATCAAATTAAGCAAGACTCACATGTCGTCTAAAAGGCCCATTTTTCCACAAGTCATTTATTTTTCCCAGGTGTAGTCGCTACTCAATGCCAGGCTTTCTCCTCAAATATCCCACCTCTATCTTCTGTCCAAACCAGCTCCCTTCTGTCCCATTTCAATCATATGAATTATATCTTGTGCTAAATAAATTAAGACATTTTTAATGTCAAGAACAGCCTGATAATTTAATGAGTCGTAAAATAAGAACTCTTCAATATTTCTGCTAAGCACTGGAATCTAACAAACATTTGCCATACTGCACTAAAATAAGTTGGGGCGTCTGGGTGGCTCAGTTGTTAAGCGTCTGCCTTCGGCTCAGGTCATGATCCCAGTGTCCTGGGATTGAGCCCTGAATTGGGCTCCCTGCTCAGTGGGGAGCCTATTTCTCCCTCTCCCACTCCCCCTGCTTATATCCCCTCTCTTATGGTCTCTCTCTCTCTCTGTCAAATAAATAAATAAAATCTTTAAAAAAATAAGTTTGTTATACTTGATTAAAAAAAATCACTAAACTGAGACACAGAAGCAATGAAATGGAACCAGTAGAAATCATTCTCAGTTTAGGCTTCTAGTGACCTAACTGCCTTTAAATATCTAATACTCTTTTCTAAACTTTTCTCAGCTTTCACACTTTTTGGGAGAATGTTTGGAGAGAATATTTGAAATATAAATGTGCATATATTTGAACTATACATATACTGCCTTTCTCCTACACCTATAAACCCAATAATTGACGCTGTCTCCAAAGTAGAATGATTACAATTGTCTTCTACCTTTTGGTCTCATGTGAACTGCCATCAAATAGCCTGTTGTTAACTAGCAAAGATTATTTCATCCAGTTATCTCTTTTTCTCTGTTAGCACAAAGCAAGAGAAAATGCTGTAAACCTATTTATCCTCTAAGAGTCAACCCTAAAGGAAGTGCTAAGAGCATTTTTTCCTTAAACTTTATTCTCACACCCAAATGAGTTTACTGACTTTACAACCAATTTCTAAAGAGAGGCCCTCAAATGATGGTGGAATAGAGATCTCCTTCAATTGCCCCTTCAAAAATCTGTTCATCTGTTCACAATGTAAATTACTTTATTTCATATCTCAAAAACTTCTTGGATAACCAGATAGGTTTGCAAGTAGGACATAAGCACTCCTGAGAATTCTCTTGGTATACTGACATTAAAACATTCTAATAGACAGCTAAGAATATGAGATTTCTTCTCTGCTTAAAAACCTGTAGTGCAGAAAGAAAGGCTGTACCTATATCTCAAAAGCAAATTCTCACTTCCAGAATAGCACAAAAGCCTAGATTTCCAGCGGCACTGTCACTTCCTTATTCCCTGTGTTCCCCTCACACCAATTCATGTGCCACCACTAAAAACAAATGTCTCCATTCCTTTCCATATGTCCCCTCTGCCCCCAGTGAGAACATTCTTTCCTAATGATCCTATAAACTCTCTTTAAGTAGTACCTCCTTTATGAAGATAACACTCAAATATCATTAAATGGTTTTAGCCATATTATCTATGTAACAATCACATTACCTATGACACTATAGCATACCTGCTAGTTCCATTGTTGTTCCAATTTAAAAAAAACTATAAAGTAATGAGGGGCACCTTCATCACGTCTGCGTCTAGTACACAGCCTAAAACATAGCTGGCATTTAATGAATTACTGGAAAAAAAAAAGACAATGATTTTCAACCACTTTTTACTCACCAAATTGATATATTTAAAAACAATACAATGAACTAGAAGACAGGAACAGCATTCATGTGGCTTATTAAAGTTCTATACAGGTCAAAATTAAAGCCTGCAATGCAAACATATTAAGTCTCCATACACTACTTAGACCCAAAATACATTAAGTCTCCATATACTAAACATTTCAGAACACATTCCTTATCTGATCATGTACTTCCTTAATGTCAACTTTGGTCCAACATGATAAAGATGTAGGACTTTCAAGAACTACTTAATCTTACTGGAGTGGAGGAAGCAACTAATGCACTTAACAACTCAAAGCTAAACTGTGTCCCATCCTTAAAAGAGCTGTGCCCAATGCCAAATAATGAATCTGAAAAAGGGAAAAAAAAATCAGGAAGGATTCTTCTTAATTGCAGCCACACCAATACCTTTTCCCATTTTTTTTATTTAGGGTTTTTTTTTTTTTTGTGGAGGTTCTTCCTCACTATATAAATATATTCTATCTCTAGGTCATTTCACTCCATGTTTTTTCTATTTCAGTCTCTTGGCTGAAATGTTTTCATGAATGGGAAATACGTATGTCCCAGTCTTTATTAGATTTTGAAGGTATATTCTTTTTTTGTTTTTAAAGATTTTATTTATCTATTTATTTGAGAGACAGAGAAAGTGAGAGAGAGCATGAGAGAAGGTTAGAGGAAGAAGCAGACTCCCCGTGGAGCTGAGAGCCCGATGTGGGACTCGATCCCGGAACTCAAGGATCATGACCTGAGCCGAAGGCAGCCGCTCAACCAACTGAGCCACCCAGGTGCCCCGAAGGTATATTCTTTATTTCAATGATTTATCTCCTGAGAAACAATGCTTGAATGCAGGCTGAGTGGCTTTAATTTCATTTGAGAAAAGAGGAAGAGGGAAATGGTCTCACCAAACGAAACTTTTAGACTTACAGGTAAGCATCACTCTTGCTGATATTTCTGAATTATACAAGAGAAACACAATTCTCTCTACAACAATAACTGGTAAACAAAATCATAAATACTCTTCTACATTTTCATTCCCAATTCTACTGGCTTGGCTACTTTTGCAGGTAATGCTTCTCATACTGATTGTTATAGCACTATTTTGGCTGCATTTAAAACATCACATGAACATTGAACAAAAGAACTAGGTAAATATGCCATAGGTATTATGCCATTTCTCTAAGCACCATGAATTGAGGTCAAATGGGAAATTGGATGTCTAAGTCGCTAACAGCAAATTCCACCTCAGCATCCAGGCTATGGAAGAGACTTGGAGGCACTTGGGAGAGAATTAACATTCTTTTTGGTTCCTCCCCCCATCCCTCACATTATGGAATTTAGATTCTATTTCATTCTATTGCATGAGAGATCCACGGAAATGGGTTTTGGTTTGGGGGTTTGTTTTTGTTGGTTGGTTGGTTGGTTGGTTGGTTGGTTTTGGTTTTGGTTCTGGTTTTGGTTCATGGGTGGTGGTGGTGGTGGTGTCTTCCCCACGGTACTGCTCCTCTAAGATCTAAAATGCTGAGCACCAAATTCACAGTGAATGGTGGGATTTATAGAGAAGAAATGTCAAGCAATTTCACTCTAGAGATTGAAGAGGGCATCCTAGAGTCTCAGGAAAAATTAACCTGTGGGAAAGTCAATTGTCATTAAGAAAAGAGTTTCCAAAATCAATGGTATTAAAATTCCTTCTACCGCTACAATCAAACATTAAAAAAAAAAGAATAAAAAAAGTCAATGTTCACAAAAACTGAAATTTAAAACCTGTCCCCAATTTTGGCCCTTATTACTGCTTTAGCAGAAAAGGTTAGAAATATTTAAATCTGGCCTCTTTAATTGGGCAAACACACTGGTCCCTTACAATAGCAATTCAATTGTTCTCTTATGTTTAACCTGAGCCAAGAAGAAATTCTCATGCTGTCAGATGTGTCAAGGTATATCTATAGGTATATCTATAAGTAATAACCGTAGGAAATTAAGGCATTTATAAGAATGGAAAGTAATAGCTGAACAATCTTTCCTGTTCAGTTCCACACAAGAGCAAAATAAAGCCTTAGTTAATGACTACCAAGGTTGTTGTAAGTTATACCATATCTTTAATGCAATTGCTGACCCCTGCAAACCCTAGTTCTATAGACAATAGTAAAAGGGAAGAGAGAACTAGAATAAAAAAAATTACCAAGGTCTCAAAGAATAATCTAGAGTTCTTTATCTAAATTCTGTTATTCCAAAGTCAGAGAAGTAAGCATAGTCATGTTCTACCCTGGAACAGAAAGTGTATACATTGTCACTTTCCAAAGTGACATTAGATAAGGAAGAAAATTGAATGAAACATTGTAACTTTAATTGTCCAAGCAAACACTGAGGATTCTATAAAGATGATCCCTCTATGAGTGAGAGGGTGAACTTTCCAAGGTTATGGTCATAGATGCCTCTGGAATGTTGAGAGGCCATGTCACACACAAAAAAAAAAAAGAAAGAAAGAAAGAAAAGAAGAGAAGAGAAGAGGAAAGAAGAGAAAAGAAATGAAAAGAAAAGAGAAAAGTACCTGGTATGAAAAGCTTTATAGGGTAAAATGCATGTACTTCCATACCAAGAAAGTTTGCATCATGCCTTCATAACCAAATTCTACAGTAAAGGATTTATGTACATACTCAGGAAAACATTCCCACCTTGACTACTGCAGAGTGCACTGCCATGTCCCCCAATGTGGCTGAAACAGGCTAGATATTCTACCGGAGTAGAAGCAGTATTGCTCGCTTTCGGCTTTCAATCAATTGACTTAAATAAAGCTGGGCCAGTTTTTCGGTCCCTATCTTTTATAACCATCTCAAACTCTGGAACAAATGCACTCCTGCTGAGACTATACCTGCCTATCAGAGAGCCTAATGTGGAGAAAGTTCTTTTTCCTCCTCTGCCTCCTTTCTCTTCTCCTTTCCACATTATCTGAAACTTGCCAGTAAAATTAGATCCTCAACATTTGAAGGTGACATGCCTGTAGAAATTCCTAATTCACAAATTCATACAAACAACCCTCTTGGGAGAAAAAAAAATAAAACAAAATAAGAATGCTACTAATTCATAACCACTCCAGTCTGCCAGCTCCCCTCAGCTTGGAGCATTTATTTTCGCTACAGCGCTTAGGTATATCTTTTCTTTTAATTTTCACAATGATCCTTTAAGGCTGAAGTTATTATTATTGCTATTATATTTAACTAATCCCAATCACTGCAAGTAGCAAAACTTAGGACTGGTTTGTAAATTCTCAACAAAACAAATATTAAATCTGTGAGTGCTGAGGGTCCATTATATCAAGAAGACTATGAGGAGATGGTGTTGGAGTTGATTTTCCTTCCAATCAATAGCACCATCTGTCCCTGGAACTGGCTGCCTACCTTCCTTGGCCTTCTGTGCGATGGACGCTGGTGTGCTCTGGGCACAGTATACGTCCCGGGTCTGGATCCCACCTCCACAAACTGGTCCCGTCACATGCCAGTGGGGGTCCTGCTGCTCGAGGAGAAGAGAGACTTGGCATTCTTTCCATTCAGAGGTCCTCCAGGAATACCTGGATTTATTTAAAAGAAATTTGATTTATTTAAAAGAAGAACAAGTAAGGAAAATATAAGGTTCTAAAGAAAATATAAGTCATGGCATCAAATGTACATAATAATCTCTCTTTCTAGGGCCAAATCTTCACCTACAGATAAAGAAGTCAATTGGCTTCAGGTACTAAATTCCTTTTATTTTTTAGGGAAAAAAAAATCACAGCTGCCTCTCATGGTAGCAGTATGGGATGAGAGGAGTGAAGAAAGGAAATATGGATAAACGGGTTGTGTCTCAGCTCTGAAGCCTTAAGAGAGTGAAGAATCAGAAGAAGATGGAAACCATATCAGCCTGTTCCATACTGGCTGACCTTGACATGGGGCATCACTTCACAAACTTCTGGATGACTATGTGAATGACTTTCACAGCCTTTTGAAATTAGTAGTGTGTGAATGTGTAAAGTTGGGGATATATGGTTTTAAATGGGTAGAGATGACCAACTTTTCAACCTCCTTGGTATAGGAAAGTATTTCCACTTATTTGAGCCCATTGGCATAAAAGCATACACATTAAAAATGAGTTAACAATGTGACAGTGTATATAACTGATGAGTACTTTTCTATCTATGCAGAAATGTTATTTAAACTTAGGAATATATCTTCCTGATTTGTAAGTGGTTAAGATACATAGTAATACACACACACACACACACACACACACACACACACACACACACAATGGGAAAAAACACAACGGAGTTTGTATACAACTTGCTGAAAACAAAATAACCATAATACTGCATTCAGACCTAGAATTATTTCAGACAGAATTTCCTATTGGGAGTTATTACAAATTCTTCAAGCCTACAGCATTAATAGAACCCTACAGTATTCACATAAATACCAATAGTCTCATTAACTTCTAGAAAAATAAGCAAAACCTTAGAACATGCTCATAACTGCTGTCCCATTTCAGATTTGAAGAAAAACTTCTCAGCTGTGTGATTGCTTAAAATAAAAAATTTAAAAAAGCAATAAAAAGGGCGCCTGGGTGGCTCAGTTGGTTAAGCGACTGCCTTCGGCTCAGGTCATGATCCCGGAGTCCTGGGATCGAGTCCCATATCAGACTCCCGGCTCTGCAGGAGGTCTGCTTCTCCCTCTGACCTTCTTCTCCCCTCTCATTCTCAGTCTCTCTCTCTAATAAATAAATAAAATCTTTAAAAAAAAAAAAAAAAAAGCAATAAAAATAAGTGTGTGGCACCAAAACCCTGGCCTTACAGAAACCAGCGTAAAATTGAAATCAAGCCACAGACATCAAAATAAGAAAGCAAATCTCTAAGAAACCTAATAGTGATCAAACTCCTTCACAATGCATGGCCTCACTCTAAAAAGCTCGAGAGCTGACAATCGTAAATCTTATAAAAAGTCCATGGTAGAAAGAGGATTTGGACAATCCTGTGGGGTTTATTGTGACACAACTGTTCTCCCTCGGCTTCCATACTTCATTTCTGCGTGGTTCTCCAAGACTGGAAATTTAGTCAGTAGGTGGGGCAAGACTTTGGAGTGCAGGTCCTGGTTAGGCAGGCAATATGGACAATAATCTGTTTCCAATTCCTGGGCATGAAAGACCGAGAAAAGTTTTGTTCTCCCCAGAGGCAGGCCTTCTCCAGAGGTCAAGTTCTGAAGCCTTTTCTCCTCAAAGTTCTCACCCTGTTCTCCATGGTCACTCAAGCAGAAGGCTTGTCCCTCATGCATCTGAGTCTCAGGGCAGGTGGTTCTGTATTCCAGGGCAAAGTGCAATGAGGTAAGGATTTGTTGTGGGGGATGGTTACCAAGGGCTTACTTCAGACCCCCTTCCTCCACAGGGTGCCTAGCAGAAGAGCTCCCTGCCCATTAAAGAGGGGGTCAGATACAGCAACTGAGTAGGAGACTCCTATGATATAATTAGCAAATAAGTTAGGCAAAAAGGGAACGTGTGGTATAGACAACAGGCATGATTTACAGCTCAACGGACCTGTGCCCTGCCACTTACTAGGCACATGTGACCTTGGCCCAGTTCTGCTTTTTCTTCTGTAAAATGGGTATAGTAATGCCAAAAGCTGAACACGACACGTAACAAATGTCAAAAAAATGCTAATTCCCTTTCTGCTTGTGTCCTTCTGCATGTACGTTTTTTGTTCCTTGCTTCCATAGAAAACACACACACACACATACATCAATGTTTTAGTATGAGTATTTAATTGACGTCATCAAGTCCTAACGTTAGAGATCCAGGAACACCATGGCCTAACTTCCAGCAACCAAAGTTCAGCAAAGAGCATAAGAGAAACATACTGTTCAGAATTACAGCAACTTACAGCAATTTGTTTGCTTGTTTGAAAGGACTGAGCCACGCTATATAAATAGCTTTTTCAATTAATTTATCGTGACCCTAGAAGAATTAGCAGTGGAAGAATTTTGGAAGTCCTGACGGAGAAAAATGAAAAGTTTAATGACTATCGTTTCATATAAAGTAACAAAAACCCTGTCGGTAACTCATTCACTGACAACACCCAAATTCCATTCACTGGCAAAGGACAAATTCTCTAAAGAAACGTAAGGCATTTATCACTATCTCATTGTTGACCACCTCAAAGCAAACACCGGCCCAGCAAGCGGCAGAGGGAAAATGCTCACTGGGAAAGGATTCTTATATTGCTTTTTTAAATGTCTGTGTTTCATAGTCTTTCTTCACCCTCTCTGTTTCAAAAGCATTACCTATGTTTAAGCACAAATCACTCCGCGACCATGAAAACGAAACATCCTGAGCTCCCTCAGTCTGGGAAAGGGACTCCAGGAACTGAAAGAATGAGGAATCAAAGGAGTCTTCCTGGCTAACAGTACTGGCTTTGTCCTTTAGAAGCTGTTACAGCAATGGTCCTCCAGCCTTTAGGCAAGTTAGCTCCCTGTCTGCCTGGGATAGTCCCTTCAGCAGTGAAGTCCCTGTCAAAGACCTTTTCCACCCTCTCTCTCCCAACTCTGCTGCCTTTTAACACACTCTCATTTTGTCCTTTTGGTTAGGAAGGAAATAGGGGAATTTCAAAGGCCAGAGTCCTACTGCTTATGGATATAGGCACTTTGAAATCCATTGTGGAAAATGCATCAAGTAGATTAAGAGAGCCATGGAATAAAAGACATTAATCAATCCCCATCCTACAAATGTGTAAGGATACATTTGCTCTTTTCAAAAGTTCTGGCTGAACACGATAGCCGAGGCATTAATTTGTTTGAGCTCCTAGAGTATCATGACCTATCCTCCAAGTAATGATAACAACAACCAATACTTTCTGCATGCCTACTCTGTGCCAGGTACTGCACTAACAGATTGAGCCATGTAACCTCATTAAATCTTCCCAACAACCCTATGAGGAAGATATGGTTTCCCCTTTTACAGAGGGAATAATTGGAATAAAAAAGAAGTAATTCTTCCAAGATCATATAAGTAATTGGAAGAGCAAGTTTCAAAGTCAAATTCATCTGACTCTGAAGCACATCTTTTTAATGAAATGACAGATAAAAATAGTGAATGGCAAACCAAAGAAATTTGATCAAAGGATATAGAAAATAAGTTCAGTTGGCAATAGGCAGCTACCTACCCAGCTATTACGAGGACAAGTAAATCTTGGTCTGGGTTTGAAGAAGTGTGTTCTAGACTGAAGCAAAAAACAAAAACAAAACAAAACAAAAAACCTTCTCTCTCCCTCTGTTGGTGACAAAGATATTGCCAATTACAACTAACTGAGAATATCTGACACCGCCAAAATATATTTTTTTTCTTTCAGTCTCAAACAAAAAATACATTTTGAGAATATTTTACAGCCAATTTATAATTAGAGATCTGTGGTTACGTAGGGTCAAATTTAGTACTTTCAGGATATAACTGTAAGTTAAAAAGAGAGATAACATATAAACCAAATAAAATAGTCTCTAATTGTAAAAATTAAAATTCCCACTAAAATTTAAAGAAGACAACTTTTTAAAGAGGACTGAAATCAAATTCTCCACACTGCTCTGTGACGATTCTAAATCGTAAGTAAACTTGTCATGATCCATTCATGTGAAAACTCCAATATGCCCACTATTAGTGAGAGAGCACACTGGCAGCCGCTCTGGGACTCCCAACCTCTGAGAAGAGAAATGCTGATAACTCAATACTGAATACACAGGGAAAACAACTTACACAAGGGCATTTTATTTAACATACAGATCTGTAAGAGAGACTGCAGGAAGGGGGAGAGCTAAAAAAACAGGACTCCCTAGAAAGAAAAATAGGCCTGCCCAAATAGTAAGTATATCGCTTATGCAACCACACATCTATTCATCCTTTCTTTCAATAAGTAATTCCTGAGCTCCAACTATGTGCCAGGCAAGATTTCAGATAATAAAAATGCATAGCAGTGAGCAAAACAAAGCTCCTGACCTTGAGAAGATTGCCTTCTAGTGGGGCAGAGAGACAGAAATGCATCATACATAACATGGCAGAGATTGAGGGGAAGAAATGGATGAGGAAAGCTACTTCAGTACCATGACCAGGGAAGTCTTCCATATCCTGAAGAACATGAGGGAATGACCACAGGAATGGCAGGGAGCATCCTAGACAGAGAAGGGAGCATGTCCAAAGTTCCAGGGTGTAAGAGTACTTGGTACTTCCTAGGACATCACAGAAGCCAGTATGTCTGGGCCAGGTGGGTCAAGAGGGAAAGGAAATGAGGAGTAGTTAGGAGTCAGGCTATAAAGAGCCTTGTAGGCCAGAGTTAGGACCGTGAGTGTTATTCCATATGAGCTATGAAATCATTGCAAAGGTTTGAGGAGGACAATAATTTGGTGTGATTTTAATTTTTAAAGGATTACTCTGGCTACTGACTGAAGAAAAGACCATGGGGGATGTAAAGAAGGGAGACAAATTTGGAGAACTTTGCTCATCTAGGAAGGATGATGGTGGCTTGAGCTGGGGTGGTCACAGCGAATGTGGTGAGAAGTAATCAGGTTCAGGATATACCATGAGGTAGGGACAGCTTCTAATGGATTAGATATGGATGAGAGAGAAAGGGAGGAATGAAGAATGATTCCAAATTGTTTTCTCCGCAAGTATTAGCACCACAATTTGTTGGCTATGAATTCTTAAATGAGATGGCCCAGGAATGGGGGCAAGAATCCATTCCTTACTCCTTCTACCCTCTCCCCTTCCATTTGAAGAATAAGATATCAAGGCAAATATTGTAACTGTGAGATTCGGTTTTTCTTCATTTACCTTCTAGAATCTGCTTTCCAAATCCTTCTCTCATGCCTGAAACTCAGTGCCCAGTCTCCTCATATGTTCTCCATTATGTAAGGCTCCTTTTAGGAAATGGTCAATAAATGATATATGTTAAAAGTTAGGTGTGCACTTGTCAAGATGAGCACCAGGTGATGTATGGAATTGCTGAATCACTATATTGTACACCTGAAACTAATATAATACTCCATGTTAACTATACTGGATAAAATAAATTATAAAAAAGTTAATATTAAGTATGTTATCATTCTAAGGAGATGTATGCAGCTTAAAGAAGAAATCAAGATTGAATCAAAGAAAAATTTCTAATGGTAGAAATACATATTCCCATTAAGGAATATAAGAGACAAAATCTGGGCTAGGAAAAGCAATTCAAGGTCCCCAAATTCAATTGTCGAGATAACCAGCTTGTTTTCTAGACAGTGATGTTGTCTAATTCAAGGAATCCTGTACTCAAACTACTCTTCAAATGGAAGGGAGGAGGACAGAAGGAGTAAGGAATGGATTTATCGCTGTGAAGCAATGAGTAGAGACATCCTAAATTAGCAAAGCCAAAATTAGAAAAGTAGGCACAGTTAGTGACTATTTTTAAAAGACCTCCATCCTGCTAATGTGACATAAAGTGATTCTAATAGCAACAGGATGGCAGGCCCATCAGAGTTTTATAGCAACCTCTGCCCTTTAGAATGAATGCTTTATCACTTTCACAAGGTTTGGAATTGCTTACAAAGAGTGGATTTCTTTTCCCCTTCTTAAGACTTGGATTTAAAGCAAAGCAACATGGCATAGAATCTTAAGTGACTTAATGATGACAGATTGAAAGAATAATTGCATTCGTTGATGGTCATGTTTTGACTAAGCACATATAGATTTGCAAACACTCTTGGAATTGAAACCCTAGTGCAAGGTATTCAAATTAATGTGTGTATATTAAAAATCAGAGTACTGTAGCATGACTAATTTATGATAATGTCTGTTGTCCTTTTAAAGTTGTAAATGCATTTAGAAAAGAATTAACTTGTCATTTTTTGCTGAACAGACGACCAAAATAAAGGGAACGGATCAAGCTTTATATATTTTATGCTCTAGTAATTTTTTATTGAATAGAGTGGGACTATTGATTATGGAAAGCTACTCTGAAGTGTAAAGCTCTTTGCCCTTCAGCAGATGGCTTCGCTAGCCAAACTCCACATATGTATTATTAATAGACTGCGAGCGCTCTGCACAGCACTTAGCAGTACGTTAACTTTCTTACACTAACAAGGGAACAAATCTTCCATCCGAGAGGACTTAAAGTGGCGCAATGGGGACTCATGAAACAATATGCACCAGTAAAAGTCAGACTCAATAAAAAGGCATCACTCTTCTTCTGTTGAAACCATTTATAGATTCTTTGGAATTACTGTTTCTTGTCTCAAACAGAGGCTCCTGAGGGCTTTAGGTCATGACCCCTTTACTACTCAAGTGCTGCAGGAAAGCTGCTTAATTAAAGCAATTTACCAAAAAAAGAAAAAAAAAAAGAAGAAGAAGCAGCAGCAGCAACCTTAACGAGTCTATTAATTCATTTCCAAAATTATTGAATTTCCATCGCATACTGGTATTAGTGCTGTGGTAGATGATCAACAGGGGAAGACACAGAAGATGTGGTAGATGATAGGCATGCCATTCTGTTCCCGGAAGGCAAACTTTCACAAATTCAGACTGTGATCTCATCCCTCACCCTTTCTCAAGCTGCTCTTATAACCTAATGAGAACAGAAACTTCTTATCTGGAAAACCAGACACACTGTTAGCAGAAGCAAGGCGGCCATTGGGGACCATGTCAAATCAAGCTTCATGTGTCCATCCCTGCCCTGGGTAGATGTTCTTATTTAATCTCCTTGATGAGGCCAATTTCAGCTGCTCTTTATAAGAAATGACTTTGAATTCTTCACACATGCTATATAATAAGTATAATCATGGAAGAAAGTATCCTGTGCATAATATTGTTCTGGAACTGCCCTACATATGAGTGCTCATTCATTCATTCATTCATTGTTTTTGGAGCATTTACAATGGACCAGGCATTTTTATAAGTGCTACCCATTCTGGGAAAAGAGTACATAAACAAAAATGCAGCATTCCTAGGTATGGGAATATTTGTAAGGACATTACCAATTCTTAAAGGATTTTAAGAGTTACACACTCTTAAAGGATATGGAGATCGCGTTCTGGATCCTCTAGTTTTTAAAGAGTAATGTTACAGGGTCCCTGACTCATGGAGGCTCAACTTACAAATTTACAAGTGATACACATTCAGTAGAAACCATACTTTGAATTTTGAATTTTGATCATTTTTCACTTATCAATATGTGGTCCGATAGTCTCGCGATGCCTGGCAGTGGCAGGAAGCCGCAGCTTCCATCAGCCACGTGATCACCAGGGTAAATTACAGATACACCACCTGCATCCATTCTGTATCCACACAACCACTCTGCTTTTCACTTTCAGTCCAGTAGTCAATTAATTACATGAGATGTTCAAAATTACTATAAAAGCGGTTTTCGGTTAGATGATTTTGCCCACCTATAAGCTGATATAAGCTTTCTAAGCACATTTAAGGTAGATTAGGCTAAGCTATGATGCTTGGTAGGTTAGGTAGAGTAAATGCATTTCTACTTAAAATCTTTTCAACTTCTCAAGAGGTAACTCCATCACAATTCAAAGAAGATCTTTTTACAAGATTCTTAAGATGCATGAACTGAGTGAACACAGACTGAAAGTCTTCTGTTTCCTGAATTCTCCAGCAATTAGCACAGTGACAGGCTGAAGCAGGTGTTGGACCAACATCCCTTCCCAACACACGAACCCTGTTCCAGCACTTACACAGTTCCAGTGGGCAAAGGAGGCCAACAGCCACGCCAAGTTTTGCTGGCCGTCCTCTTCCTTAGCTCTATCCTTGGCTTCAATAGCATCTATAAAGATCCATCAACGAATCCCAGAGTTTTTTCAAGGAAAAAGAATTTTATCAAGAAAAATCTACAGTTGGATTTCGTGCCTTAAAGAGATGTTAGGGACAAACAGGCTGGCCCAGGGGGTTGTTATAGAAACAGATCAAAGTAGGCCACAGGAAACCCAGATACAACTCACTGGACAAGTCTGCACAGATAGATCATAATAAAGATAAATTCATACATACCAGAGACAAGGAGGGATAGATTATGAGAGCCCAGCTATTCAGGTCCAGATTCAAGAGTTGAAACAGGGTTTCACAAATGGGCTTTTCTGTACATTTATATCACATAGTATATGTAATTGTCTCTGCCTTCAGGTCTTCATAGGAGTTTTAATCTACATTGGTCACTGTCACCTTTTAATAGTGCTATCTTATATTCAATTTCAAATTCTAAATGATCATTTAAGAGGCAGAAAAGCCATTTTTGCATGAAAATTGTTGTCTCCTGGTGAAGTGATGGAAGTTGCTGGTGGGTCATCTGAGGTGTCCCTTCCAAGAAAGATGTTGACATTTTCTGATATTCTTGTGTATTACAGTGTCTTCAGCCAGAATGGGCTCTCTAACTAAACACAAGGGATCTGGAGCCACAGCTGTTCCAGCATTAGGTCATGCCTCAGTTATCTGACATTAAGCATTAAAAATGCTTTCCCTATACTATCTAGTACATAGGGCCACCTTATTATTTATTGTCTGAGAAAGCTTTTTGCCATCTTCTGAGTTCAGACGTAGGACCTAATACTTCAGATGCCAATCAGGACATTAAAAAAAGACACAAGTACCAAGGCAGTTTATAAAACATGTATCTTTCAATGTTTTGAGGTAGAGAATGGCATAATGCCTAAGATCACGATGCCTAATGACAGGAGATAAACACACCAGTAGAAAAGGTGGCAAGGGACAAGCAGATGCATCCTGTCTCTCTCATTTCTATGCCCACCTCATAATATACAATGTTGAGTGCTTAGTGTTACGTTGGAGGGGGCATAAACTTACAAGCAGACTGTAATGCAGAATGAAGGCGTTACTTGGAGTCTATAGATCTCTTCGTTAAAAACATACTCTTAAAACAAACATAAGGCTGTACTATGCTAACTTCTTTATAGTTCTCTAATTTCCCATGGTAGCATAACATAGACTAGCTTTTATCTCCTTTCAAGTTTACTTAAGCCAGTTGCCCCAAGAAATTTCCAAAGTGTTCTGGTCTCAGGGAGCACTTCTAGAATGGGCTCCTCTTAGTCACCATTCCTTTCACTGGATCACACCTTAGGGACTGGCTTTCATAGTGTTTAGGGCTAAAATGACCAGCGGAGTCCAGCTGGTAAGAAGAGTAGCCCCAAAGCTATGCAACTAAAGAATTTTTTGAGCAATATTAATATGTAGGACCAAGGGTACTTCTCTGGCTCTTCCCTTTTCCTGGAACATCCCCTAGTTATCTGAAAGGCTAATTTCCTCACTTCCTTCAAGTTCCCCCACTATATCCCGCTTGTTCAAATGAGGCTTCTGTAATGACTCTGTTTAGTTCTGTCACCTGAGCAGACCCCACATCACAGCATCCCAGCAACCCTGTTGTAATTTATTTTTTCTCTCCCACAACTCATGCACACAGTATATAGCTTATTTACTATATTTATTTGGTATACCTTAACTAAAATTTAATTCCTTTGAGGGGGAGATGATTTAGACTATTTTGTTCTCTGACGTATCACAAGCATTAAACATAGTGCTTGGCACATAACCAAGAGATCAATGCACGTTTATGGAATGGATGAACACATCTCTTAGAGCACAGATGGTGGAAAGGTAAAAGCCAAACTGCATTCTGAGACAGTGTAAAAAAAAAAAAAAAAACACTATGTAAAGTCACAGAAATGTACACTTTCCTGCTGGGGAGAAATATGGTGAATTAGATTGCTTGATGTATAGAAATTGCTTGTGAATTCTGGGAAAGGAGAAATGGGCATTTTTGTTCCCTAATAGATTTTTGTTTCCATTTCCCTTGTTCACAATGAATGTTAGTCACCAATGTCACACTAGAAACAAAAGTTAGTACACAGCCTCTATGCTTTCCTGTGGTAGAGGCCACAGCTCAGATTTCAGACAAATAAGAATGTCAGCCAATGTTAATTCAGTTGTTATTTATCCATTCTCCTGGAATCAGTAGCTAACACATCATTCTCCCTAGGAAACCCTGGTTGGTATTCAGTGAGTTTTCAAAGACTCCTATTTTCTACAAATTCACTATTTGAGATCGTTTTTTAAAAATGTCAAATTCAGTAACATTTCCAAACACCAAAACTAGAGGGCCAGGTTCATTGCCGATGAAATTTATCAGACCTATTTTCAGATGTTAAGGTTAAATCAAATGATGATCAATAAAGAAATTCATCTTGGGTTCATCTTGAATTACTACCATTCCACATTATTTTGTTAGAAAACATGATACATATAAACACATGACTATGTGTATACATAACCTGATCTAGGTAGGTGTCTTTACTATGACTATCATGAAAGTAATGAAAAGAATATTGACTTTGAAGCCAGAGATTTCAATTTGAATCTGAACACTACCAATCTGCATCACTTTTACTAGATGTGTCCCATTTTGATGATAAACTTAATGTTCTTCTAAATAATCTTTGTTAAGTCTCTGACACAGTTATTGGCCAACAGTAGGTTCTAAATAAAAAGTAGTCATTATTTAAAAAATGTAGATGCAATTCAATTTTCTCCTGATCATCAAGAGGAACATCTCTGATTCTCAAGAGAACTGTAATAATTTTTAACAAAGAGAAGAAAAAAAATGGAGGGAGGTCTATAAATAAATACCTGGAAGAGGTCACTAGCCATTCCATGAAAGGAATAAAGAAAGAAGGAATCAATGTCAAGTTCATCATTAAACCCAGATTCTATTTCTGGAAGCCTAACATTGAGAACCCTTCTAAATTATGCCTCTATAGAGAAAAAATTTCACATTACCCAGAAGAAATAATTTCCTACCCCATTAAATTACTACAAGGAAAGGACGGATTCTCTTTCTGGAGGAAATGAACACACCTGGAAACAGCAGTAAAAAGGGTTCCCATCTTTGTAGTGCCTCCTATGTGCTGAGCAATGAGACTGACATTTTACATACCTAGTCTGTATGTATTTAATCCTCTACACAGGGAGTATAATTAAATACATTTTACTGAAGAAGGAAATGCTTTACAGAGGTTGTACAGCTTGCCCAAAAACACAGAATTAATAAATGACAGTGATGCAATTTTAATCCACATCTCTCCAAAATCAAAAGGAACAAAGATCTCAGGCTTTATGTCATTTCCAATCTCATTCTTTCCCTCAATATCAGTGTTTTTAAAGAATGGACACATACTCAACACAACTAGGGAGAATTCTGTGAGACAAAGTTAATCTGTAAAGGATCATAAACTACACCTACCTCTTCTGCTTTTGAGGGATGGAATGATATGAATCTAAGGGGTCATCTTGGTAAAAAATGAATAGTCAGTATGTAAGGACTTGAATCTACACTGATTTCAATGGTGAAATGAAGGAAGTGAGTGGCTAAAATTCTGACAAGAACTTACCTCTTTCTTCCTCCACTCCTGCCCCACCCATATACACATTATTTCAGGTGTAAGAAATAGCTCAGCCCATCAACAATGCCTGTTAAGTTTGTTTGATTAATTTCTGCAAGAAGCTATTTTTTGCCTCATTTTACTTTTCACTGGGAAAGTAATTCTTGAATCTTACAAACTATAAGAAACTAAAGAAAAGATCTATCTAAAATAGCTACATTTTTAACAGATAGAGTTCAGGGCAGCTGTCCAGCAGGAATTACCAAAAATTTATTCCCAAAAGTCTTCTGAATAGCTAGCTATCCCCAAATGACTTCTGTCATTATCAGACCTGGCCTACCATGAGCCAACAATCCAGAGAAAAATACACTGGAGGCATTCACCAAGGGCTATACATATAGCTGGGCAAAATATAATCACCATAGCTACTAATCTAGGTCAAGCCTTTACCCAACATCCTCTGGCTCCTTATGGACTCTGTATTAGAAAAGATGCCATAAAGTAGCAGTAACCTTTAGAGACAGAACTGCATCAGAATCAGGGCGTTGCCACCCACTATCTATATAACCTCAAAAACTATTTAAGCATCAACACTTTCATTTGCGAAATGAAGATGCTATGAATAGCTTTTTAGGTGGTCATAAAATTTAGGAGTGACATGTCAGGTAACGATAACCAATGGTTAATAACCATTTATAATGTGCCAAGTGTTAAAGTATGTACTGCTAGTAGATGAGTAAACTAAGGCACTAGACTTAAGTTACTCACAGAAATTCACAAATTCAGAAAGTCACAAAAATAGGATTAGAACCCAGGGAATCAACACAACCCAAGCTCTTAACTCACTGTGCTGTACTGCTTAGTGTGGATCACTACTTTTTTGTTTTGTTTTGCTTAATCATTTGGCTATTTACTAATGAAAAATAATGCAAGTGTCTCATGTGTATAAATTCACACTCCCGCCTTTTTTTAACCATCTCGGGATGGTCTGCACAGACTTTAATACGACTGTGTTCACATTTCTGGGCTGCACGCACAGCATTAACTCTTTCAGGCCACTTGCAGCACAGGGCAGATCACAGACCTTCTGAGAAGAGGGTAAAGATGTTGACTGCACAGAGCCCATCCTCAGTTGCCAAAGCAGGTGAGTCTAAGCCACTGTTGGCCTTTGGTTCATGAGAAGCACATTTCGGGTTACTTGTAGATCCCCAGACCAAGGGCTGGGGATAACCTCGTGAATCTGATAAGACCACTTAGTGACCCACACCAGTAGTCACAGCTAGTAGTCACGGCTACTGTTATTATTGTTAACATCCGGACCCCACATAAAATGAAGTTATACAGAACACTGAATACTCATGCCAAAGAATACGCAATACCTGGGACACGGATGCAAGAGTTCTTCAACAACGCAGGCCTCTTTCTCGAGGAGTTCAGGGCATTCCTTTCCACCCCCAATAGCAACGTGCTTCACGTTCCGGCTCCTGCTCCTAAATCCTGGTGAGAGACTTCCTGAACGACACGTCTTAGAGCAGGGGCTCCAGGAGGACCACTCAGTGGTTTCACAATCTTTCGCCATGACGCAGGACTGGACAGTCAACGGGAAGGAGTCTTGCATACAAAGGCTGAAAGAACAGAAGCAAAAAACCATAGGGCATAAATGAAACACATGCAGCCAATGTTATTAAGTGCCTAGTATGGGGGGGGGGGGAAGCCCTGAAATTTGATACGAGCTTTCAATAGGATTTTTTAAAAATGTTAGAGGCATCGTGATAAAATAACGAGGAACATCCATTTTAAAATTGTATGCTCTATTTTATCTGAAACTGTGAAGTTCTTTCACTCTAGCAAGATACACATGTAAGATAAGCCCACCCTGAACTTTGTCTGAAGTATTATCAGAAATAACTGAGTCTCTTCTCCTGCACTTTCACCTCTGATATAACCTAGAGTTGTCATTTGTTGACTGGTTCCCAGGTGTCACACATCAGGCTGCATCTCACAGGCACTTTCTCACAACAATCTCATGAGTTTATGTATTATTATCTCCAACTGCAGAAAAGACTCAGAAAGGCTAAACCATCTGTCTAACGTCAAAGATATAGGTAAGCTATGAAAATCTAAAACAAATAAAAAAATAAATAAGAAGAAAAATAAATAAACGTGGTATCATGTTTCCCCCACACTGCTAGGCTCTGACCATCAATATCCTCATTTGCAAAATTCAGGTGCGATCAAATACTAACAATCTAATTGGGAAACAGATAAAAAGATAGCATAATGGGATAATGTGATGATTTCAACATAAAAGCATTTATAATGATGAGGGGAAAAGTTGATGAGGCAGTGCTGGGCCACCTAGGAAGCCTGGGGGGATGGGTGGGGTAGAGAGGGAGGTTCTAAGAGAGAAGGACATTAGAGCTACATTTAAAGATTAACAGGAACTTCTCCAGTACAGAAAGAAGACTACTTTAGGTCAATGAAATAGCATATCTGAAGCCTTGATATTAAACTTTGTGAGGATGGGAACCAGTGGTCTACCAGCGGTGGATGTACTTTCACAAGAACCATTAAGTTTTCAGGAATTCTGCAAGTTAGCTGATTTCATGCAGGTAACTTAAAATTGGCCCTGGTGGTAGGAATATTTACACAACAGAAATCAACAAATGCTACAAATCAAGTCCTCCACCCCCACCCTACGCTGACACCCAACCCCCAGAACTGGGGTTAACCATTTATAAACACACCAAGGAGGTTAAGTAAAAGCCAACTTATCAACTGTCAAAAAACCTGTCCATTTATAAAGCATAAGGTACAAAGAGCAAAGTGGATTAATTAGGTATGTGAAGTCTTCAAAAGTAAGTCTGGAAAAGGCTTCATATCATGGACTAAGAAATTCAGATTTAATTGAGCATTAAATAATTCTAAATGGAGAAAAATCAGTTAAACAACTATAAGAAGATAATACTTCACATATTAATTGGCATTCTTTTTTTTTTTTTTTTTTCATTTTTTGGTGTTAGCCATTGCCTTATTCTTTCAAAGGCCTCCATTATCCTGGAGAAGAAAAGGATGATTTTTATAGGACTATAAGTCAATACATGTTCAAATACTGACTTCCAAAAGTGGGCCTGTGAAAACCATGAGTAATGAGCTCTAGTCAGGCTTTGGTAATGGTTCTTCTGCATGTGTTTAAAAAGAGAGATGTATTAAAATGATTCCATGTTTCTAATAAACAAAAATATGTTAATAAGGGAGCCACCAACAGAGAAATGGATTATAGAAGGTGATAGGCAGGAGAGAATAAAACATGCTCATATTCATATAAATTATATTGAGATTTCCATATTGATATGCTTCATAAAGGCACAAAGAGCTCGTGTGGCTTTGAGAAGTCACAAACCTAAGATGAACCTTTGGTTGTATATATATGTATATGCGTGTCTGTGTGTGTGTGTGTATACATACACACACACATAAAGTCTATTCAAATCATATTATTCCCTTGAGAATGAAAAAGGCAACATTGATCTCATTACTATTACTCCAATGAAACATTTTGGGAGCTTCGAGTTTAGTCACAATAGGAAGAACCTCTCTTGCAAACGCCCCATCTATGTCAGAATGTACTATTTCTGTGTATGGTTGGATGTAGGGTAAGAGGACCATCTCTTTTGGTGTATAACACAATGGAAACCTATCGATGAAGAAGTTTCTAGTCTTTACTCTTCAGGAATTGTTTTTGGCTTCCAAACTCATATACTTAAGTACTAACTGTCAGTACATTAGAGTATGTGCATATTTGAAGAGTCTTTAGAGAAATAATTAAGTTAAAATGAGCTCACCAGGGTGGGCCCTAATCCAGTATGAAGGTCTCCTAAGAAAAGCTTTGGACACAGGCACACACAGAAGGAAGCCTGTGTGAAGACACAGAAGACAGCTGTCTACAAGCCAAGCAGAGAGGCCTCAGAAGAAACCAACCTGATCACAGACTTTCCAGACTCCAACACAGTGAGAAAATTAATTTCCATTCTTTCATCCACCCAGTCAGTGATACTGTGTTAAGGCAGCCCTAGAACCATAATATGAAATTTAATGGAATTTTCAATTTGTGTGTTTTTAGGAAAAATTCTCAATTTCCAGGACAGACTTTCCTCTCCCTTTTATAAAGAAGGTCCCACACTATACAGTTCTCTATCTAAGCTTAAGTAGTAGTTTGCTTCTTCCCTTTTACCAGCTTTCACTCTCTGTTGCTCATCTTCCCCAAAATGGCTTTCCCTACTGGCTCAGTAGAATGGATAACAAGACTTGCCAGGAATCGCATGGATTAATCAGAGACTTCCACGTTTTTGAAAAGGGCTTCTAATTTTTGGAATTAGGAAGAGCATATGTTCCCCTGACCACATATTTACTTATTTTTAACATTATTTTCACAAATGTACCTTCTTGGTTTAAAAAAGTCATAAAAGGTACCACAGAGGGGCCTGGTTTACTTTGATCAGTGAGATTCCATTTTACTGAAATAGGTGGGAAAGCAGTAAGTAGTGAATAAGAAATATGTGGGTCCTGAATTTTGCATCATAATATATTAGCATGACAATACTCTCTCTTGGCTACTTAGTTTCATTATCTGCAGGAAAAAAGTATAATAAAATGTGATTTACTCACCCCCACCCACCATAGTTATAGTCACATTTAGTGTAAGTAGAAAAACCTTCTAAACTAAAGCCCATAACAAATATTATTGTGTACACACTGAAATGGGAATCAGTCCTTTCATAGAAGGTGGTGTGTTTTTTTAATAAAACAGACATATGCTCTGGATTTGTCTTTTTTAAAAAAGATGCTATGGTAATTATACCTCCTTGACATTTACAGAACATGTTGTCATTTGTAAATTACTTCACAAGCATTCGCTGTAAAGGAAATCACTGAAACAAAAATTACTCTAGTGATTCTTACTTCCTCTGATAATATAGGAAAATCTCTTTATTTAAAAAATAAAGACAGAAATTCTTATAAGATAAAACTCAACAGAAAAGTATCTTCCTTTCGTCAACACTTCTACTGCTTTAAAATAATATTAAGATATCTCAAACACTCAGAAAAGCAGAGTAATATAATGCATACTCCTACACTTTAAAGTAAACATTAATATTTATGTCAGATTTCGTTAAATAAATTAAAAATTACAATTTCAGGTAAAGTTCCCTGTGTCCTTTGTAATCCTATCTCTAGCTCTCTTCTCCAGACACAGCCACTATCCTGAAATTGATTTTTATTATTCTCTACAATGTTTTTATACTTTAACTAAATATGCATGTGCTCATAAATATCTATTGTCTTGCATGTTTTTAAGTTTTACTTAAACATTTTATTAAACAAATTACTTTCCTCACTTAATATTATGACTTTTAGATCTATCCATGTTGATAAATACAGATAGTGTGCATACATTTTTATTAGTAATATTCCAATATGAGTCCTTAGCAATTCATTTATTCATTTTCCCATTAGTACACTTTTTGGTTGTGTTCAATTTCTTAAATCCACAGGATTATGTACTGAGCCTCTTTTTAATATGTCTCTGTACTACACATGTGTAAAATATTTTCTCTAGTATATTTGCCCTGAGTTGGGCCAAAAATAGTCATATAATCAAATGTACTAGGTATTGTGAGATTTTTCCTTTCTTACATGTTCAAAACGGTATACAGGCTTGGGTTTTTTGTTTTGTTTTGTTTTGTTTTAAATATTAGGCAAGTACCTTTGTTTTTGAGCTTACCATTGAGTTTTATATTCTTCTCACATCCTTAATGACTATTCAGACATTCTCTCCTATGAACTGGCCATTCGTACTACTTGTTCAGACTGACTAATGCTCACCTTTTTCCCAGGGTGGGAATTCTGCTATCTCTTGCTTCCTTGTAGAGACATGGCTACTGTTAGTTCTCTGAAAGCTGACTGGAGGAAGGGCCCTCTCACAAACTATGTATGGATTTTCACCCAATCTGCATGTTCAGAGTGATGTTCATACTTACACTACATTCTGCAGGTAAAGGAGTAACTTTTAGGCCTAGTGAACACATTTATCCTCAGAGTTACTTAGTGCCTATAATGGTTAAGCCTTCCAAGAATCTTGTATTAGTTGGAATCAAATAGGCCACAGTGTGGTAACAAGTCCTGAAATCTGAATGATTTAACAAAATAACTATTCATTTTCCTTCTACATATGGTTCAGTGTAGACTGTCCTAGAAGGTACTCTACCCGAAGACTTAAAGATCCAGTGTGTGCCCATCTTATATATTCACCATCTAGAATACATGGCTTCCAAGTTCACCTTTAGAAAGGAAAGACAGGAGAAGGATGGCCAAAAGTGATTTACAACTCTAGCCTAGAAGTGGCTTACATTACTTCTGTCTGCATTTCGTTGGCCAAATCAGTCAAATGGCTCCAACAGAACTGCAAGGAAGACAGTGAAATGCCTTTCCATGTGCTACGGGAGAGGCAAAAATGTGATACATGCATAGCTTTGTGTCTTGTGCATCTGTGCCATGTAAATGCATTTGCTTCTTGCAGATCTTCCAACTGAAAGGGAGCTTTCAGCTTTTTCCACTCAGCTAGGTAAATCACTGCTCATCCATCTGCCTTCCAGCTCCCAAAATCTGTTGACATTTCTATTTAGCTGTCATATCCATTCCTATTATTTTTGTCCTTGAGAGTTTATGTCTTTTTTATTCTTTTACTGTTAGTTAAGTGGTGTTCTAGAATACAGCAGTGATAAATGATTATGTTTGCTTTGCCATAATAAGAAGTTTGAAAAGTTATTTGACACAGAGCTTTGTTAAAGCCACATAATGACCCAATCTGTAAGTTAACAAATACCTGAAGAGCCAAATCTACCCTACACGTGGAAAAACTACCAGCTAGAAGTAATTAAGCATGTACGAGTAAAGTATCAAATTGTGGAACTATTTTCATTTCCACTAATCTTATTCTACATTATGTAATACTTATTTATAGAATTTAATACTTCCAAAATACATGATATAGTCAAAAAGTTATTTTTATAGAAGTGAAACTGCAACTAACTTGGGCCATTTGGAAGCACAGTAATTCTAATTATTTAGCAAGAACACACTGCTATCCATATGGTAGCAGCTTACCCAAATCATAGCAGACTAACAAGGAAACAGTTGCTTCCAGAGCTCACAGATTCTAACTTAGAGAATGATTGCAAGATCACATCATGAAAATGACACCAGGGAATAAAAGGTGAATGGGGAAATGAAGAGAAATAAACTAAAACTGAGAATTTTTTTTTTTTAAAAAGAACACACTAGGGAAATTAGATAGAATATATGCCATTTATTTTAGTGATTTTTTACTCCAAACTGGTGGCATTTTTCTGCCACCGGTCAAACTAACTGGGCTATCTGAAAAGAAAATAAGAATTATAGCCTGAAGAAGAAAAAATAGGCACAGAGCAAATCTTACATAAAATCCCTGGATGCTTTAGAAAGCAGACTAAAATGTGGGCTGCCTATGACAAAATAAAATTCAGCAAGAAAAGACATTCAAATAAGCAGAGTTTCTAGAATGTCTGGAAGACAAATTTGAAAATATAACTAAAAGGACCATACTTAAGTTATTTAACTTTTGTCTTTCTGATTCTCAATAAAAATATTAAGCTATTGAAATGCCTTTCAGGGGTGCCTGGGTGGCTCGGTGGGTTAAAGCCTCTGCCTTCAGCTCAGGTCATGATTTCAGGGTTCTGGGATCAAGCCCCGCATAATCCAGCATCACTGTGCTCTCTGCTCAGCAGGAAGACTCCTTCCCCCTCTCTCTCTGCCTACTTGTAATGTCTCTCTCTGTCAAAAAAATAAATAAAATCTTTAAAAAAATGCCTTTCAATTTCTCTTTTCTAGTTTTATTGAAAAATAATTGACACACATCACTGTATAAGTTTAAAACATACAGTATGATGGTTTGATTTACATTATTGTGAACTGATGATCATATTAGATTTAGCTAATGCTGATCTCAGATAGATAAGAAAAGAAAGAAGAAAAGAAAAAAATTTTTAAAAAATCCCTCTTTGTGTTGAGAACTCTTAGGATTTACTCTTAACTTCCCTATTACCACACAGCAGTGTTAGCTGTAGCCATCATTCTGTACATTCCATCCTTTGTACTTATTTATCTTAAAACTAGAAGTCTGTATCTTTTGACCACCTTCCTCCATTTCTTCCTCTCCCTCTCCGTAAACCTCAGGTAACCATAAGTCTGATCTCTTTTTCTTTGAGGTTTTGTTTGTTTGTTTAGGATTGCACATATAAGATCATGTAGTATTTTTTCTTTTCTGCCTGACTTATTTCACTTAGCATAATGCCTTCAAGGTCCACCCATGTCTTCAAAATGGCAGGGTTTCCTCATTTTTTATGCCGGAATAATATTCAATCATACATATCTTATACATTATATATATTGTGTATATGTATTTACACATACATACACACACACACCCACACACACACAGATACACACACACCCCACAATCCACAATTTCTTTATCCATGTATCTATCAATGGACACTTAGGTTTTGCCCATGAATGGCTATTATAAATAAATGCTGCTATGAACATAGGGGTGAAAATATCTATTTAATTTAGTGTTTTCATTTCCTTTGGATATATTCCCAGAAGTAGAATTGATACATCACACTGTAGTTCTATTTTTAATTTTGTGAGACTCCTCCATACTGTTTTCCATCGTTGCTATACCAAGTGACAATCCCATCAACAGTGCACAAGAGTTCCCTTTTCTCCATATCCACACCAGCACTTGTTATCTCTTGTCTTTTTGATGGTAACCATTCTAATACACATGAGGTGATATTCACTGTGGTTTTAATCTGCATTTCCCTAATGATGTTGAGGATCTTTTCATGTACCTGTGGCCCTTTGGATATCTTCTTTGAAGAAATGTTTACTCAGGTCCTTTACCCATTTTTTAATTGGGGTATGTAGGTATGTATTGAGTTGAATGAATTCTTTATATATTTTGGATATTAACCCCTTATCAGATACACAGCTTGCAAACACTTTTTCCCATTAGTTAGTCTTTTCACTTTGTTGTTGGTTTCTTTTGCTGTGCAGAGTTTTTTAGTTTGATATAGTCTCACTTATCTACTTTTTCAATTTTGTTTCTTGTACTTATGGTGCTATATCTAAAAAATCATTACCAACACCCATGTCAGGAAGCTTAATTCTTCAATTTTCTTCTAAGATTTTCATGATTTCGGGTCTTATATTTAAATCTTTAATCAATTTCAAGGTAATTTTTGTGAGTGGTGTAAAATATAGATCCAGTTTCATTCTGTTACATATGAATACCCAATTATTCCAGTACCAATTATTGAAGAAACTGTCTTTTTCTCCATTGAGTATTCTTGTCTCCACTGTCAAATATTACTTGGCCATATATATTTGGGTTAATTTCTGGACCCTGAACTCTGTTTCATGGGTCTACTGTTTTTATACCATTTCGAGGACTACAGCTTTCTAATATAGCTGTAAACAAAAAGTGTGATGCCTCCTGCTTTTCTTTCTCATGATTTCTTTGGCTCTTTGGGGTCTTTTATGATCCATATAAATTTTAGGACTGTTTTTTTCCCATTTCTGTAAAAAAATGCCATTGGAATTCTGATAGGAATTACATAATCTATAATGGCTTTTGGTAGTATTGACATTTTAACAATATTAATTCTTCTAACCCATGAACATGAAATACCTTTCCAATTTTTGTGTCTTCTTTGATTTGCCATCAATGTCTTAGAGTTTTCAACACAGAAATCTTTCACCTCCTTAAATTTATTCCTAAACATTTTGGTTTTGGTGTTATTATAAATGGGATTGATTTATTTTTTCAAAAACTGTGTTGTTAAACTATAGAAATGTTATTGATTTTTGATTGTTCATTTTGTATCCTACAACTTTACTGAATTCATTCATTTGACCTAAGAGGTTTTTTGTTTGAGTCTTTCAGATTTTCTATATATAAAACCTGTCATCTGTAAATAGAGACAATTATACTTCTTTCTTTTTAATTCTGATACTTTTTTTTTTCATCACCTGATTGCTCTAGCTAGGACTACCAGTACTATGTTGAACAGAAGTAATAAAAGTGGACAACCTTGTCTTGTTCCTAATGTTAGAGGAAAACTTTAAACTTTTCACCATTGAGTAAGATGTTAGCTGTGGATTTTTAATATAATGCCTTTACTATATTGAGATATGTTTCTTATATGCCTAATTTGTTAAAAATATTTATCATGAGTGGATGTTGAATTTTGTCAAATGCTTTTTCTGCATTGAGATGATCATATGATTCTTTTTTCCATTTCATTAATGTGATGTATCACATTGATTGGTGCATTAAAACATGCTTATATCCTAAAATAAATCCCACTTGATCCCAGTACACCATCCTTTTAGAGTGTTGTTAATTTCAATTTGCTAGTATTCCATGAGAATGTTTGCATCAATATTCATCAAGGATATTGACCTATAGTTTACTTTTCTAGTAGTGTCCTTTTCTGGTTTTGGTATCAGGATAGTGCTAGCCTCACAGAATGAGTTTGGGATGATTCCCTCCTCTTTAATTTTTTTGGAAAAGCTGGAGAAGGAATGCTGTTGATTCTTGTTCAACTGTATGGTAAAATTCATCAGTGAAGCCATCTGGTCCTAGGCTTTTCTACATTGAGTGATTTTTATTAAAAACCACTAAATCTCCTCCCTAGTAATTGATTTGTTTCCAGATTTAGTCTTAGTAAATTGTATGTTTCTAATAATTTTTCCATTTCTTCTAGGTTGTCCAGTTTGTTGGATTATAGCTGTTCATAGTGGCCCCTCATGATCTTTTCAATGTCTCTGGTATCAGTTGTAACATCTTTTTCATTTATAATTTCTAAATTGGAGGTTTCTCTCCTTTTTTCTTGGTTAGTCTATTTAGGGGGGTTGTCAATTTTATTTTTTTTTTTCAAATAACCAACCATGTTCATTAATTTTTTTCAGTGTTTTTCTGTTGTCTATTTCATTTATTTCTACTCTAATATTTATTATTTCCCTTATTCCACTAACTTTGGGATCAGTTTGCTCTCCTTTGCCATGTTCTTTAAGGTATAGAGTTAGGTTGTTTATTTAAGATCTTTTTTGCTTCTTAATACAGGCATAAACTGCTATAAACTTCCCTCTTAGAACTGCTTTTGCTGCATCCCATAGGTTATGGATGTTGTTTTTCCTCTTTTGTCTGTCTTAAGAAATATTTTTTATTTCCCCTTTCACTTCCTCAATTCATTGATTGTTGAGGACAGTGCTGTCTAAATTTCCATGTGTTTGTGAATTTTCTAATTTTCTTCTTCTTACTGATTTCAAGTTTCATGCCATTGTGGCTAGAAAAGATACTTTGTATGATTTCAGTCTTCTTGAATTTTCTAAGACTTGTTTTGTGGCCTAACACATGCTCTATAAAACCCTATAAAATGTTCCATGTTTATTTGAAAACAATGTATATTCTGTTGTTGGAGAGAATGCTCTGTGTGTCACTATTAAGTCTATTTGGTCTATAATGCAGCTCAAATCTTCTCTTTCCTTATTGATTCTCTGTCTGGATGATTTATTCATTGTTGACAGTGGAGTATTAAAGTTCCTAACTATTACTGTTTATCTCTCCTTTTAGCTCTGTAAGTATGTGCTTTATATACTTAGGTACTCCAATAATGGACACACTCAATATTTATAATTGTTGTATCTTCTTGATGTATTGACCCAATTATCATTACATAATGACCTTCCTTGTCTCTTTCTCTCTCTTTTTTTTAAAGATATTACTTATTTGACAGAAAGAGAGACAGCAAGAGAGCGACCACAGCAGGGGGAGTGGGAGAGGTAGAAGCAGGCTTCCCACTGAGCAGAGCCCAATGCAAGACTCCATTCCAGGAACCCAGGATCATGACTTGAGCCAAAGGCAGATGCTTAACAACTCAGCCACTCAGGCGCCCCCTTCTTTGTCTCTTTTTACCATTTTTAGTTTAAAGTCTATTTTGTCTGATATAAGTTACCCTTTTGTGTGTGTGTGTGTGTGTGTGTGTGTGTGTGTGTGTGTGTGTGTCTGGTTGCCATTTGCTTGAAACACTTTTTTCCATCCCTTCACTCTCAGTCCATGTGTGTCATTAGGGCTAAAGTAAGTCTCTTCTAGGTAGCTTTTTGTTGATCTGTTTTTCTTATCCATTCTGCCACTCTATATGTCTCACATTTAAAGTAACTATTGTTAAGTAAGGACTTACTCTTGTTATTTTGTTAATTGTTTTCTGTCGTTTTGTAGATTCAGTGTTCCTTATTTCTTATTCACTGTCTTTTTTGTGTGTGTTTTGATGTCTTTTGATTAATATGCTTTGTCTTTATCAAGTTCTTTTCTGTAATTACTACAGGATTTTCCTTTGTGGCTCCCAGAACTTACATAAGATATCTTAAATTTATAGCATCTTCTTTTTAAAACTGATAACTTCAATAGAATTCATAAATTTTACCCTTCCTTCTCCATCCCCTTACACTTTAGGTTATTGCTATTATAATTTATATTTTTTATATTGAATAACTAATAAGAGATTACTGTAGTCATTATTTTTGCTATGTTCTTTCTTTAACTTTTAAACCAGAGTTTTAAAGTGAGTTATGCATCGCTCTTCTCATATTGCAAAATCTAACTATGACAATATATTTATTATTACCAGTGAGCTTTATGTGGTTGTTTTTTCTTTTTGCTTTTTTCTTAAATATTTTCATGTTAATTAGTGCTGCTTTCACTCAAAGAATTACTCTTACCAATTCTTGTAAGGAAGATTTGGTGGTAATAAACTCTCTCAGCTCTTGTTTGTGTGAGAAAGTTATTATCCCTCCTTCATTTCTGAAGAACAGCTTCACCAGGTATAGAATTCTTAGTTGACATATTTTTTCCTTTTAATATTTTGAGTTTGTCGTCCCATTACCTCTCTGACCTAAAGAGTTTCTTCTTAATTTCTTTTTTTTATTTATATGACTTTAAACTTTTCAATAGGTAATAAAACTAACATTACGCACTAATGCTAAGATAACTATGTGAAATTGTATTTTAAATATATTGTTCAGTTGCTTGGGTAATTTGAAGAAATTGTGATATAAACATAAAGGTAAGCACAATACTGAGATATGAAATTTGTAGAAGGAATATCCTTGTGAGTGATATTATATTAAAATGGAATGTTTTTAGTACTGTGGTCATTTCCTATCACTAGAAAACATAATTCAACATAGATTTAAAATGTGCAAGTCCCAGAATAAAATGGGTTTTATTGTCTCCAAATTGCTTAGAATACTAAGAATGATATGTTAGCACATATTTATAGATGTGTGTATAAATGGAGATAAAAGCAATATCAGCAATCACTAAAAAAGCTTAGCATTACCCTCATTTTACAGAGAAGTAAATTGATGCCTCTTTTTTTTTTTTTTCTAATGGACACAAAGAAAAGTATAGAATGGTCAAAATTAAAATTAAATCCTTGTCTTTTAGGGGAAATTATGTTTACAGGTAATCCATGTGAGAATTCTTCTGATTACCAACTCAAATTTACAAGATCTGGCAGTGCATTGAAAAAAAAAAATGCCTATCATAGCTTCCAGGTTTAGAGAACATTGGCAGTTGCCTGATGCTGAATTTTCCCACCACTATTGCATAAAAAAATTATCAATAACAAGAACAAATCAAACCACACATCACCCTTGTGTTCCCCATAGCTAGAGACAGAGAACATGAACACAAACACACACAAACAGCCTTCAAATTATGTGTAAGTAGAAAAGTTCTAACAGATTACTTCACTGATCACCTAACAAATGCAACTTACTAGTAAGGGAAAGTGGGGAGGAGCATCCCCAGAGAGTCCATGAAAAAGACTAAGAGGAGTAAAACTCTTAGATGAAGAACTGACAAATCATTTCCAGAAGAAGGAAGTTTACCCGTAAATCCAAAACACAGAACACAGGTCAGAACTTGGTAGTTCGGATACGGATGTAGAGAAGGGCCCTGAAAGTGTGTGGGTCTGGAAGTGGCAGTCTTGGAGAAGCATTGCTGGGGGAGAATCAAAGACCGAAAAAATGGTTGGAAGGACTTAGCGATGAGGCCATAAAGGGAAGGAAGGAAACAGAGAGGGGAAATAAAGGATCTTACAAAAACAAAGGTGAAACAAGACATACCAGTCTCCTCCCCACACACACTGCTTCTGGCAACAACATGGTAAATGAAACTTTACAAAAGAGGGCAAAACTGACAGAAGAGGATATTTTTGAAATAGACACTGAGTTTAAGAAATGAATAAGAACAGGGGTGCCTGGGTGGCTCAGTGGGTTAAGGCCTCTGCCTTCACCTCGGGTCATGATCTCAGGGTCCTGGGATCGAGCCCCACATGGGGCTCTCTGCTCAGCGTGGAGCCTGCTTCCCCCTGCCTGTGCCTACTTGTGATCTCTCTGACAAATGAATAAATAAAATCTTTAAAGAAAAAAAGAAAAAGAAATGAATAAGAACAGAAATAAAGCAGAATACATCCATTCAAAACCATAAAGAAAAATCAAGAAAATATAAGACTTTCTGCTGGTGAAAAGTTGCCTCTACGCAAAAAATGAAGCTGAGAAAACAGTGTAACATAACACATGAAATTGCAGTAAATATCGCCAAATAAACAGGTGGACATATTTTAAAAACCTACTTGTAATGAGAAATACAAAAGCTATGACTGCAATGGAAAAAGAAAGAATAAAAAAAGAAGAAGAAATAAAATGAGAATTGACTGAACTCAGGAAAAAAAACAGAAGAAAAGATCATTTCGAAAAATGAATACTGAATCATAAATGCCCAAGAAAGAAGAGATTCAAAGGAACACAAAATACAGAGTGCTGAAAAAAACTAGGGAAAAAACAAAGATAAATAAGATGAGATAAAGAAAGAAGTAAAGCAGGTCCAAGAAAGTGGAAAAAAAAAGGAAACTGGAAAATAGTCAGGATGGTGCAACACATTAGATGTTCCTGGGGAAAAATATGATAGAACAAATCACTGTTGAAAGTATAATTTTAAAAACATGTTCCAAAAATAAAAGGCCAGAATCTATACATTGAAAGACCCAGGCAATCTGACCCAGAACAATTAACCCTGAGAAACATATTAGTGAAACTATTAGATTTTAAAATAAAGAAAAGTAATCTGACGAAAAGATGAAATAACTAATATATGCCCAAAAAATAAACTGACTACAGACTTCTTGGAAACAACATACAGATCAAGGCTTCAATGAATTTTCAAGAAAGGTAAAGAGAAACTGTGAACCAAGAATATCATATCCTGCTAAATCATCCTTCAAATTGTTTTTAACGTGCCAAATTCAGGAAGCACTTTTTAGTGTGACTTTGTATGGTCACCCACTGCATGTTGAACTGCACCCCACCAGAGACAACTTGGCTAAAGGACTAAGCATAAGCATTTCATACATATAACTGTAAAACTAAGACTACGATGAGGGTGGAGTCATGGATAGAAGAATAATATATAAATGTTATTTGTTCTGCCAAACAGAAAGAATTCACCTAAAACATGGAAGGATAAGAAAGAGAAAAATGGGAAAGTAGAGCAAGATCACAGGTAAGAGGTAAAAGTCATTTAAAACTAACATAACACATAGTAATAGATTAGGTTAGATAAAGGGGAGAAAAAGGCACTGTAAGAAGAGTCAACCTAAAGATAGTCCCTAAAATAAAAATACAAGCATTCCTAAATACCAAAACTAGATTTAAAAGCAAAAAGTATACTCCAAATAAAGACACACAGTAAATATGGACTATATACACTATAATTCCACATAAGATGATGGAATTGAGACCAGTTCTGTCAACAGTCATATCAACAAATAGGAATGTTAATTCATCTGTTAAAAAAAATTTAATATTTACATTGACTCACAAAGTGAAACCCAATTCCATGATGATGGTGAAAATGAGACATACTTAAAATGTGGTGATTCAAAAAGGCTAAAAATACAGGGATAGACAAAGATGTAGTAGGTAAATGAAAATAGGAAGAACGCATGTGTTGTATTCCTCATATCAGAAAAGGTAAAATTAGCCAAAAATGATGAGAAGAGTCAAATAAGGATACTTCATAAAGTTAAAAGCTACATTCCACAATGATGTTATAAGTTTTTAGTATCTATATGCCAAATAATACAAGCAACTGTGCATAAAAAAAATAGAAGATGCAAGAGAAACAGAAATGCTAATAATAGGGAATTTAACAATTGTTCAGTCTAAGTGAGGAGAAGTGGACAAAAGTGAGATATTCAAGCACCTAAATTGTATAATTAATAAGGTACATACATAGTTACACCAATAACAGAGGATAAGCCTTCTTTTTAAGTGCACAGAGACCATTTATAAAGATCACTTATAGATTATAACACAAAGAAAACAGCAATAGTTTCTATAAAACGGAAATACCACAGTTATTAACATAAATTAATTAAATACCCTTTCCAAAAACCTTTCTTAGAAAAAGAACGAAAATAAATGCAAAGGAAGCCTAAGGAAGTTAATAATGAAAAAAAATGTCAAAATTAATTAAGTAGGGAACATGACAACAGTAGACCAAATTCATAATCCAAAATCTTCTTTTGTTTAAAAAAATAACCAAAAGACAAAGCACTATTTTAAATAATAACTGAAGAGAGAAAGGACAGATATATAAAAACAGAAAATGATGCAGGGTAAATAATTTGATACAGGTAATATGTCTACGCAAATAAATTTGAAAATCTAGAGGAAATGGGTCATTTATCTTAAGAACATAGTCTATCAAAACTATTCCCAGTTTGAACAGACCACTGTCTACAGAAAAAAAATAGAGACAATTTTCAAAGAAATAACACAATAAAGTATCAGGTCTAGCTGTTTTCACAAAGAAATCCTACCACACCTTTAGTGACCAGAAAGTCTCAAAGCTACATAAATTGTTTAGAATATAGAAAATGAAGGGAAACTTCCATATTATTGTTATGAAATAAGCACTATAATATCTCAACTTGGCATACAGAGCAAAAAGAATAAAACCACAAAGTGAAGTGTTACAAATGCAAAAATGGCTCAATATTGGAAAATATGTGGATATAATTCACCCTATTAATAGACTCAAAGAAAAAAATCTTATGTTTATATGTTTATCTTTAAAGAAGATAGGCCTAAAAAAGACCTTCAACAGAAGTTAATATCCATTCTAACACAAACGCTTGACAAAAAAACAGGAATGGATGACTACTTCCTTAATATGATTTAATACACACACACACACACACACACACACGTGTGCACGTGGTCCTCCTGTGACAGGAAAAATATGCCTCTCTCCACAAAGAAGTTCATGCCTTAGTCCCCAGAACCTATGCATATGTTCCCTTAAATGACAGAAGGTACTTTGCTGATAAGGATTTCAAGATGGGGAGATTATGCTGAATTAGCCTGGTGGGCCCAATGCATAAACAAGTTACCTTATAAATAAAAGAGAGATGTGGGGCGCATGGGTGGCTCAGTGGGTTAAAGCCTCTGCCTTTGGCTCAGGTCATGATCTCAGGGTCCTGAAATCGAGCCCCACATCGGGCTCTCTGTTCAGCGGGGAGCCTGTTTCCCCCTCTCTCTCTCTGCCTGCTTCTCTGCCTGTTTGTTATCTGTCTCTCTCTGTCAAATAAATAAAATCTTAAAAAAAAAAAAATAAATAAAAAATAAAAGAGTGATGCAGAGGTGAGGGTCAGTGAATTCTCAGAAAAAGATCTGAAGAAACTACACCTCCAGCGAAAGAACACAAGCCATCTTGGTAAGCTGAAAAGGCAAGGAAACTCCCTCCTAGAGTCTCTGGAATAAATGCAGCCTGCTGAGGACCAGACTGCTGAGGACCATTCCAGGGAGATTCACTTCAGACTTCTGACCTCCACGACTGCAAAATAATAAATATGTTGTCTGAAGCCACAAAGTTTGTGGTAATTTGTTACAGTGGTGATAGAAAACAGATCAATACCTCAATCCTAAAAACAAAATCTTACTTAATGGGGAAATCCTGGAGGCACTGTCGATGAGAGTTGAGAAAGGTAAGAATATGCACTATCTTCAAAACTATTTAATATTTTTCTGCATTCGGTACATTAAACCAGAGAAAACAAAGGCATGAGAATGAGAAGATGATATACAAAACTATCTCTCTTTGCTGAACATAACATTATATTTGAAAAGCACCAGAAGATAAATGATAAAAAATGACTCATTTAATTAAAGAAATCAGCGAGCTCCAAGTTATAAAATTAACATACATATATCAATAGCGTTTTGTATCAACCTCTTAGAGAATGTAATGGATGAAAAAAATACCATCTATAACACCAACAAAAGTATAAAACTTAACTTAGGGAAACAACTTAAGAAATGTTCAAAATCCCTACAAATAAAACTAGAAAACATCTCTAATAGACACGTAAATAGACTTGAAACAAATGAAAACAGAGCCCTCGTTTTTTGTTAGGATGTCTTGACACCAAGGTATTATCTCTTTCTAAGTTAATTTATAAATTTTATTTAATCACAAAAATCCCAATGAGCTTATTTTATTGAGCTGGACAAGCTGATCATGAATTTTGTAAGCAATAGTTATGAAATACAGAAAAAGAACAGTTATGAGGAGGGACCAGCCCTAGCAGATACCGAATTATATTGGCAAAGCCTCTCTAATTAAAATAGTCCCAGACTAGCTCATAAACAGACAGCTAAGGGGCGCCTGGGTGACTCAGGCAGTTAAGCATCTGCCTTCAGCTCAGGTCATGATCTCAGGGTCCTGGGATTGAGCCCAGCCTCTGCTCCCTGCTCAGCAGGGAGTTTGTTTTTGCTTTTCCCTCTCCCTCTGCCCCTGCTCCTGTGTTTTCTCTCTCGCTCACACACTCTCTCAAATAAATAAATAAATAATTTTAATAAACAAATAAGTAGACAATGAAAATAAGATCCCAGTAAGAAATCCAACTACACAAAGAAAGGTAATATATGACAAAGATGTTCTCTCAATTGCAGGGTCAAAGACAGAGTCCTTTATAAATGGAACAGGTACTGGAAAGACTTCGGGAAAAAGATAAAATTAGATCCATTTCCCATATCATACACAAGAACACAGTCTAAATTGATCCAAGACTCAAATGTAAAAAAAAAAAAAATTATGCTTGAAATAAGAGAAATCATGTGTACATTTAAACTGAGCATGGAAAAGGTTTTCCATGACTAAAATTCCAAATGCAATATATTTACCAATTTGACTATGTAAAAACTATTTAAAATTTTGCATGACAAAAACACCATAAACAAAGTCAAAACACAGACTGCCAACTGAGAAATAATGAAAGAACATATATTACAGATACAGGCCTAATGTCTCTAACTACAAACATGTGAAAATGAAAGCAGAGATAAAACTGCCTATAGAAATACAGGCAAGCAACACAAACAGACAAGTCACAAAATGATCTATAAATATGGTCCATAAATATATGGGTAAAATCAAATTCACACATAGTAAGAATACCCAAATTCACAAGTTAAAATCCTATTACAATACCATATCTCACATTTCAGATTAGGAAAAAGTTCAAAAACTTGACAATATACTCCCTTTGTATGTTTGTTGATGGTAATGCAAGATGGTATCACTCCCATAAAGAATGTAGCAATATCTAAACAGTTATATTTATCCTTTTCCCAGCAATCACTTTCGGGAATTTATCCTGAAGAAAAACCTTCAACAATATCAAGATATAGTAGCAAAAATTTATTCATTGGGGAATTATTTGTAACTGCAAACTATTAGAAACCTAGATGTCTAAGCATAGGAATCTGTTCAAATAAGCTACAGTGTACACATTCAATGAAGTAGTATACAACTGTTAAAAAAACAAAAAGAGTGAGGAAGATCCTGAATAACTGATATGGAGTAACTTATAGGAAATAATATTAGGCAAAAATGCAAAAGAGATTATACAGTATGCTACACTGTAAGAAAGAAATGAAAATGAGAAAACACAGAAATATAGAAGGATAAATTAGAAAACAAGAACACTGATTATCTACAAAACATAGGAGACAGGATAAAGACACACAAGAAGGAGTAATGCTCTTTCCAATAACTTTATGTATACTTTGATTTCAGAATATGTTAATGTTCAATATAGTTTAAAAATAAAATTAAATCAATAATATGAGAAGACAAAAACTAAATCTAAAACTGAAAGTAAACTGAAAAGAAAAAACAAAAAAGAAAGCCTCTCTCCTCATCCCCGCCAACACAACAAAAGCAACAAAATATTCTCTACCACTTTCAAAAACCAAATTTTGAAAACAATTTTATATTCAGGGTCAGCATTTGTTTACGTTTTGAAAGGGATAGGAATAGAAAATTTCTTTCTAAATCTACTCTGGTAGTAGGGATAAAAAAAAACAAAAGCAAAGTAACAATACGATTTGAGCTTTAGTGATAGGATTCTTTTTATAGTCAAAACTTATCACCTTTTGGGAACTCTTTTTAAGGGAAATCACAGAGTATTTATTTAAGCATAGCAGCCTGAGAATTTAAAGTATGTTTAACATGTACGAAATGATCACAGCTCTTAAAAGATTGCCCATGCCAAATGTTTCTTTATATTAAAAGTATAACCTGGGACGCCTGGGTGGCTCAGTTGGTTGAGCAGCTGCCTTCGGCTCAGGTCATGATCCCAGCGTCCTGGGATCGAGTCCCGCATCGGGCTCCTTGCTTGGCAGGGAGCCTGCTCCTCTCTCTCTGCCTCTGCCTGTCTCTCTGCCTGCTTGTGTTCTCTCTCTGTTAAATGAATAAATAAAAATCTTAAAAAAAAAAATAGTATAACCTATTTATCTGAATTTTATTCACCAATAAATATAAATCACTTTTTTTTACTCATATAAACAGACTGCTTACTCTAAATTTAGATTTCTTAACTCAGATGTACTTCTACTTTAACAACAAAAAAAAGAAACAAGGTGGGACGCCTGGGTGGCTCAGTTGGTTAAGCAACTGCCTTCGGCTCAGGTCATGATCCCGGAGTCCTGGGATCGAGTCCCGCATCAGGCTCCTTGCTCGGCGGGGAGCCTGCTCCTCTCTCTCTGCCTCTGCCTGCCTCTCTGCCTGCTTGTGTTCTCTCTCTGTTAAATGAATAAATAAAATCTTTAAAAAAAAAAAAAGAAAGAAAGAAACAAGGTAAAACAAAGCCAAAAACTGAATAAAGATGACTTTTTATTTCACTAAGGTAGGTATTATAAAGGTTCAATAACAACATCACTGATATCTGAAAAAAAAAATTAACAGGCTGTAAGGCAGCTATTTAAAAATGTAATAATGGAACCACAGAGAAACTCTCATAAAAATAAAAGAGAAAAAAAATAGGACATGCAATGAGACAATTATAAACAAAAGATCTTTAAACCCAATAGGCAAATCAATGATGAGGGAGCAGAGTGGCACCAAGAGGAATACAACTGCCTACCACACTGCAAATATAAGTGTGAAGGGAAAATTGCTTGAGGTGATTATCAAAACTTAACAGTAATCAATGAGAGATCTAGTAAAGTACATTAATTAAAGTTCCATGGTGGCCCAGATTATGAAAGTGACTTTCCAGCAAGGCACAAGCAGGATCATGCATTATGGAAGCGCCCTATTCTAAATGATAGGACAACCGGTCATTACCAAAATCAAAACAAGGGCAACAAAATGCCACTTGTCCCCACAGTTTCACAGAGACCACTAAAAAGAAAGCAATGTAAAGGTATATACGAGTTTGGCATAAAAGGAATCCATATTTAGGACAATTTTTACTGATTAAGGGAAATTTAAAGTTCCTCCTAGAAGTCAACAGACACAAAAATAACAGTGTTTTCTTGAATATATCAGATCCACGAAGAAGGAAAAATGGAGATGGATTTGAAACACATTAGTAAAAATTATGGTAGATTATGCCCACATAATTCATTAAGTTAGATAAAAATTAGACAACATTGCCAACAATGTGACCTCAAATATGTCAAAGGTAATGTTTCTGTTCATTGTGGTAGAAGGTAAAGAAACAGAAATAATGCCACTTAACATCATATTTTCCTAATAACTAAATATTTTATGATAGTATGTGAGCCATTTCATAATCCTTTGATGATTCAATGGAATAAAGAGTATAAATTTCATGACATAATGTTAAAAAAAAAAGTTGCTTTAGTTAAATATGCTGCCTAGAACTCAAAAGAGAACATGGCAACTTCTGGTTTCCATTCCAGCATCTAAGCCTATTGAAAGGCGTCACTGCTGTCATCAAAATGAGGGGGGGAAAAAGCTAAACACACTGAAAATCGACAACTTTTCTTCAATTCATCAGAGAATTTAGTCCTGGCACAGACAACTGTTCCAAAAAGTAGAAAGACAAACAGGTGGGTATGGAGAATAATAACTTACTGGGAGCATTCAGGAGCAGAAACTGCTGCTGGAGACACTACAGGGTAGGAAAACTTAAGCTGTGATTAACAAATTGCTGGTCGTGTCAGCATAGATGAGCTTTACAGTTAAAAACTTCAGGAGGGTCCAGTCCTACTAGAAATCCTGTATTTTCATGAGTTGCACCTACAGAAGTCTGACCAGGTTCTCACAATAAAGAAAAATCTTCTCATGCTCCCATCAAGGTGAGGGAAGAGTAGCCATTCTGAAGTATACTCAGAGAATTCATCTTTAAATGGTCCACCCTCAGAGAAAACTATTTTACCAAAGCCTAACCAACTGGGATTTTACCAGAGCCTAACTGACCTGGGGAAAGAAAATATTCAACTCTAGCCCCCGCTAGCCTTCTTGTATTACCTAAATGGGAAGGAAAACTTGTGAAGTGGGACAAGCATTTTTAAAGTCCACACCCTAGATGTGGAGAAAAGGGAACCCTCTTACACTGTTGATGGGAATGAAACTGATATAGCCACTCTGGAAAACAATATGGAGGCTCTTCAAAACACTAAAAACAGAGCTACCCTACAACCCAGCAATTGCACTACTAGGTATTTACCCCAAAGATACAGTTGTAGTGAAAAGAAGGGGCACATGCACCCCAATGTCATAGCAGCAATGTCCACAATAGCCAAATTGTGGAAGGAGTCGAGATGCCCTTCAACAGATGAATAAATAAAGAAGATGTAGTTTATATATACAATGGAATATTACTCAGCCATCAGAAAGGATGTTACAATTACATCCACATGGATGGAACTGGAGGATATTATGCTAAGCAAAATAAGTCAATCAGAGGAACATAATTATCATATGATTTCACCCATATGTGGACAACAAAGAATAGAGCAGAGGACAATAGGGGAAGGGAGGAAAAGTGGAATTGGAAAATATCAGAGAGGGAAACAAACCATGAGAAAATCTGGAATCTAAGAACCAAACTGAGAGTTACAGAGGGGAGGTGGATGAGGGTATGGGGTAACCAGGGGATAGGCATTAAGGAGGGCATGTGTAATGATGAGCACTGGGGGTTATATGCAACTAATAAGTCATTGAACACTAATGGTATACTATATGTTGGATAATTGAACATAATAATTAAAAATAAATAAAATAAGTCCACATCCTAGGAGAACAAGTTCAATAAAAGATTGAGTCCAAATCACAGGCCTATAAAATATTTCCCCTTCCCCAAAATTCAACATAACATTAGTGAGGCTCCAGCTCAATAACAGAAAATTACAACAAAACAAATATCATATACCGGACCCTAATTAGGAAGAATTCTCTAAGGAAATCCAAAAAGAAAAAAGAACAAGAAGAAAAAATATAACAAGGACGGCAGAAGAAAATTTTAGCCTTTCACCTCTATAACTACAGCAAATACAGCCTAATCCTAGCCAAATAAATACAAAATCTCATACTAAAAACCTGTTTATCTCAGTTCCTTTTACAGAATACACTGTGTCCAGCTTTCAACAAAAGAATACAAGACATACTGAAAGACAAAGCACAGAGCTTAAAAAAGACAGAGCAAGCATCAGGTTCAATACCAGATATAGAAAAAATTTAGGCATTATCGTACTGGGATTTTATTTATTTATTTTTTAAAGATTTTATTTATTTATGTATGTATGTATGTATGTATTTATTTATTTATTTATTTGGAAAGAGAGAGAGCAAGAGAGAGCATGAGAAGGGAGGTCAGAGTGAGAAGCGGACTCCCCATGGAGCTGGGAGCCCGATGTGGGACTCGACCTCGGGACTCCGGGATCATGACCTGAGCCGAAGGCAGTTGCTTAACCAACTGAGCCAACCAGGCGCCCCGTACTGGGAATTTAAAGCAACTATGATTAATATGTTAAAAGCTCTAGCATAAGAAATTAACAATCTGCAATCCTATATATTATGAACAGAGAGATGGAAATTCTATGAAAGAATCAAAAGGAAATGATAGAAGTTAAAAACACTAAAACAGACATGAAGAATGTCCTTTGATGGACTAATCCATAAACTGGGCACAGCTAAGGAAAATATCACTAGGCTTGAAAAAATGTCAATAGAAACTTCCAAAAGTGAAATATAAAGGAGAAAAAAAATGAAAAAGCATTATAGAATATGAAGAACCACAGGACAATTACAAGTAATGTAATACCTAGATACTAGGAATACCAGAAGTGAAAGAAAAGAAAAAAAGAAAGAAAGAAAAAGAAGAGGGAAGAGAAGAAAGGAAAAAAGGAATGTTTGAAGTAATTATGGGTGAGAAATTTTCAAAATTAATGACAAACAACCAACCAAAGATTTGGGAAGCTCAGGGAACACAAAGCACAGGATAAACTTTTTTATAAAAGAAAAAAAAAAAAGCAAAACATCAGGACATATAATATTCAAAACAGAAAATCACAGACAAAGAAAATATCTTGAAAAAAGCTGGGGATAGGGAGTTAAGAGTGGAAAGAAGAAACACCTTAGCTATAGGGGAGCAAGGATAAGAATTATATCAAATTCTTTTTTTTTTTAATATTTTATTTACTTATTTGACAGAGAGCTAGCACAAGTAGGGGGAGCAGCAGGCAGAGGGAGACAGAGAAGCAGGCTCCCTGCCGAATTGGGAGCCCAATGCTGGGCTGGATCCCAGGACCCTGGAATCATGACCTGAGCCAAATGCAGACAGCCTAAAGACCGAGCCACCCAAGCATCCCTACATCAAATTTTTTAAAAACTATTCATGCAAAAACAGAGTAAAGTGTTGGTAGAAAAATACCCACCATGTTATATGCAACTAATGAATCCTTGCATACTACATCAAAAACTAATGATGTACTCTACGCTGGCTAATTGAACTAACTAAATAAATAAATAGATGATAGATAGATAGATAGATAGATAGATAGATAGATAGACAGATAGATAAGGTTTCAAAAAATGCCACATGATCAACTGGATAACAATTTCACAACTGAAGATCCTGGATCAAAATCTCAATGCAAAGGAGGATTCTAAATGTAATACTTCATTGTCATTAACATTTGCCTAAATAAAAGCATTGCTGACAGAAGAAAAAAAGAAAGGGGAAATACCCACCAACCTAAATTCTATATCCAGTAAAATTATCTTTTAAAAGTAGAGAAATAAAGACTTTCTCAAACAAAAATTTAGGAAATTTGTCATCAGTAGACCTGCCTTGAAAGAAATGTTAAAAAGAAGTTCTTCAGAGAAAAGAAAATTATTCAGGTCAGAAACTTGGAACTACATAAATAAAGAAGGACTGTTGAAGAAGGAATAATTGAAGGTAAAATATTTTATTTTTCTCATTCATAACTAATCTAAGAGATAATAGTTTGTTCAAAATTATAATAACAATGCATTGAGTAATTGTGGATTATGGGTAAGTGAAATTAACGACAGTGGTGTTATAAGGAATGGAAGTAAGGGGCTGGGAATACTATGTTACAAGATACTTGTACTATGTGTGAAGTGGTATAGTTTTACTTGAAAGTAGACTTGGATTAGTTGTAAATTTACATTTCAAACTCCAGGGTGACCATTGAAAAATGTAAGGAAAAGATACCATAATTGATATGCTAAGAGAGGAGACAAAATGGCATAATATAAAATGTTCAAATAAAATCAGAGATAAAAAAACAAAAGTCAAAAAGAGAAACAAAGAACAGAGCAATAAAGAGTAAACAATAAATGTAATAGATATTAATCCAACTTTATAAATCATCATTTTAAATGTCAATGATACAAATGATAAAACTAAACAGACTGAAAACGTCAGAGTGGCTGAATCAATAAGACCAAAGTGTGTATTATCTACAAGAAACCCACTTAAAGACACATGTAGATTAAAACTTAAAGAGATAGAGAAAGAAATACCATGCTAAAAGTAATCAAAAGAAAGCTGGAGTAGTTACATTAATTCCAGACAAATCAGAATTGAGAACAAGAAAAACTGTTAGGGATATAGAGAGAGATTACATAACAACAAAGTGGTCAACTCTCCAAGAAAATATATCAATCCTTGATGTATATGAACCTAACAGAGCATCAAAATATGTGAGGAAAAAACCGATAGAACTGCAAAGAAAAACAGATGAATCCCCTATCATAGTTGGAGACTTCAACACCCCTCAATCAGTAATGGACAGATCCAGTAGGCAGAAAATCAGTAAGGACATAGTTGAACCGAACAGCACCATCAATCAACTGGATATAATTGACACTTACAGAATACTTCATCCAACAATGGCAGAATACACATTGTTCTCAACATGACACAGAACACTCACCAAGACAGACCACATTTTCAGGCCATAAAATACACCTAAACAAATTTAAAAGAACAGAAATCATATAAAGTATACTCTTAGGACACAACAGAATTAAACTAAAGATCAATAACAGAAATATGGCTAAAGAATCCCCAAACACTTGGGAGATTAAATGCCACCCTTTGAAATAACGCATGGGTCAAAGAAGAAGTCACAGGAGAAATTAAACAATATTTGGAATTAAATGAAAATAAAAATACAACTTATTAAAATTTGTGGGACGCAGTAAAAGCAATGATTAGAAAGAAACTTATGGCACTGAATTCACATAGTAGAGAAAAAAGAAAATACCTTTTAAAAGTAATAACCTAACCCACCTTAGAAAATTAAAAAAAGAAGAGCAAATTAAATCCAAAGTAGGCAAAATGAAAATAATAAAAATTAGAAGAGATCAATAAAACTGAAAACATAAAATCAGTAGAGAAATATCTGAAACCAGAAGCTGGTTCTCAAAAACAATCAGTAAAACTGATATACCTCTAGCCAGGTTAGCTAAATTAAAAAAAAAAAAAAAAAGACACAAAGCACTAATATCAGTAATGAAAGAGAGGTCAACAAAAATGATCTCATGGACATTAAAAGGATGATAAAGGAATATTATAAACAAATCTATGCCCACGAATTTGATAAATTAGATGAATGGATCAATTCCTTGAAATACACAACCTGCTAAAACTCACACAAGGAAAAATCTATAATATGAGTAGGTGTATTTCTATTAAAGAAATTGAATCAATAATTAACAACCTGCCAAAACAGAAAACACCAGGTCTCAATGGGTCAACTGTGAATTCTACCAGTCAAGAAAAAACTACACTAATTTGCCGTAATTTATTTCAGAAAATCAAAACAGAGTACACCTTTCCCAATTCATTCATGAGGCCAGCATTACACTATTACCAAAAACCATACAAGGACATAAGAAAGGAAAACTAAGACCAATATCTCCCATAAACATATATGCAAAAAATCTCAACAAAATATTAGCAAATAATAACCAATGATACATAAAAAAATACTACATCATAACCAATTGTGATTTATTCCAGGTATGCAAAGTTGGTTCAACATTCAAAAATCAATTAACACAATCTAACATATCTACGACTAAATGAGAATTATACCATCATATCTATATACATTGGAAAAAGCACTTGACAAAAACCAAAACTAATGCATGACAAAAATTCTCAGCAAACTAGGAGTATAGGGGGAGTTCTTCAACATGATAAAGAATATCCATGGGGAGCCTGGGTGGCTCAGATGATTGAGTATCCAACTCTTAATTTCAACTCAGGTCATGATCTCAGGGTCATGAGACTGAGCCCCCACCCCCTGCCCCGACAGGTTCTGCTTGAGTTTCTCTCCCTCTGCCCTTCCCCATGCTTGCACTCATGCATGTGCTTTTGTTCTCTCTCTCAAATAAATAAATATTTTTTTAAAAAATAATATCCACCAAACATACCTACATTTAGCATCATTCTTAATTGTGAGAAACCAGATGCTTTCTTGCTAAGATCAGAAACGAGGCATGGATGTCCATCCCCATCAATCCTATTTGACATCATACTGAACCCCTTAGATAATACAGTAAGACAAGAAAAGGAAATGAAAGGACTACAGAATGGAAAGGAGGAAATAAAACTTCTTTTGGCTGCAAATGATATGCTTGTCTACATAGAAAATCCCAAAGAATCTTTATCAACAATAACAACACAAAGTCCTGGAACTACTGATTATAACAGAACACAAGGTTAATATATAAAAGTCAACTGCTTTCTTGTATACTAGCAATGAAAAATTAGAATTTGAAATTAAAAACCCAGTATGTTTGTATTAGCACCCAAATACAGGAAACACTTACGTATCAATCTAATAAAACATGCATATTCATCTAATTTACACGACAAAACGTAAAAAACTCTGACGAAGAAATCAAAGATGTACATAAATGGAGAAATATTCCAGGTACATGGAGAGGAAGACTCAATATTATACAGATGTTATTTCTTTGCCAATTGCTACATACACTAATATCTCAGCAAATTATTTTGTAGATAGTGAAAAAACTTATTCTAAAGTTTATATGGGAAAACAGAAGACCCGGAACAGTCAATACAATATTAAAAAAGAACAATTCAGAAGACTGACACTACCCAACTTCAAGACTTACTATAAAGCTTCAGTATTTAACACGTTGTTTTACTGGCAAATAAAATAGATAATAGAATAGACAGAGAGCCCAGAAATAGATCTACATAAAAACAATCAAATAATCTTTGTCAAAGGAGCAAAGGCAATTCCATAGAGAGAGTTTTTTTAACAAATGATACTAGAACTGAATATCTACATGCAAAAAAAAAAAAAAAAAAAAGAATTCAGACATTGACCTTATCCTTTCACAAAAATTAGACTGGATCATAGACCTAAATGTAAAATGTGAAACTATAAAACTCCTAGAAAACAATATAGGAGGAAATCTAGCTGATCTTAGGTTTAGAGAACTTATCATTGTTGTTTTAGATGGAATACCAAAGAACAGTCCATGAAAGAAATATTGATAAATTGGACTTCATTAAGATTAAAAAAAAAAAAAACTACTTCTCTGTGAAAGACAATTCTGAGAGAATGAAAAGAGAGGCCATTAATTGGAAGGAAATATTTCAAAAACACACACCTAATAAAGGACTGGTATCCAAAATATACAAAGAATTTGCAAACCTCAACTATAAGAAAACAACTCAAAAAATTGGCAAAAGATCTGGACACCTCACCAAGGAAGATAAACAGATGGTAAGTAAGCATATGAAAAGATGCTGAATATCCTATGTGATTAAGAAATTGCAAATTGAAACAAGATACCACTACACACCTATTTAAAAATGGCTAAAATCCAAAACACTGACAATAGCAAATGCCAGCCAGCCTGTGAAGCAATGGGAACTATCACTTATCGCTGGTAAGAATGCAAAATGATACAGCCACTTTGGAAGACAGTTTGGCAGTTTCTTACAAAACGAAACAAACTCTTACCATAAAATACAGGATTGTGCCCACTGGTATTTTTCCAAATGAGTTGAAAACGTATGTTCACATAAAAATCTGTAGATGAATGTTTATAGAAACTTTATTTATAACTGCCAGAACTTGGAAGCAACCAAGATGTCCTTCAATAGGTGAATGGATAACAAACTGTGATACAGCCATACAATGGAACACTATTGGAGGAGGTAATCAAGAGACTTCCAGTTGACCCTTGGTCTGGACCTGGGCAACTGGAGGCTCCTCACTCCCTCCCTTGGGCTTGGAATATATGCTTTGCACACAGTGGGAGCTCCTCTAAGGACATAGCCTTAAAAGACTAACGTGTTTTGAGACCATGCAGGGGTATACGTGACTGGACCCATCTAAGGTTTCTATATAAACTTTTAAGATTCAGCAGGTGGGTTCAGAGATCTACTCATTTTGCAGCCACCTAAAACAAGCCTCGTAATTAAGTTCTCTTGCTTATTAACATGCCACCTACCAATCTGGAGTGGTCTGCCTCTTTCTTTGGTTTCTTCTTGCCCTGTGTATATGGGGTGGGGAGCGGGTAGTTTGTAAACCAACAAACACTACTCAGTGATAAAAAGAACTGAGCTACCAAGCCATGGATACACATGGAGGATTTTTAAATACATATTGCTAAGCCAAAGAAGTCAGTAAGTAAAGGCTAACTACGGTGTCATCCCAACTATGTAACACTCTGGAAAAGATAAAACTATGCAACCAGTAAAAAGATCATGAATGTCAGGGAAGAGAACTGGGGAGAGGAAAGGTGGGATCTATAGGTGGAGCACAGATTTTTGGGCAGTGAAACTATTCTATATGATACAGTAATGGTGGATACATATCATTATATATTTGTCCAAACCTTCAGGATGTGCAATACAGTGGATTCTAATGTAAACTATAGACTATAGTATTATATTGATATGGCTCATGAATTGTAGCAAATACACTACACTGAGGAAAGATGTATGTATGAAACTCTATGTGTGGAGGGGAGTGATGAGAAGGTTTATGGAAACTGTATTTTCCACTCAATTTTTCTGTAAATCTAAAACCAATCTAAAAAATAAACTCTCCGAATTAAAAAACAGAACAAAACAAAACATGGCAAAAACAAGCAAGCTAAAAATGAAAACATTCTCTGAAATATTAAGAAAACAGTGTCTTTACAGAATCCCACACACACATTCAAACAACAATCACCTAAATCATCTGCTTAATCTTTTGGGCTTCACAGAGGAAGGCAATAAAAGGCAGAAAAGCACTTTTCAATGGACCTGCCAATTGCCTGTGGCATAAATCAGAATGAAGCAGCAAAGATAAAATATGCTCATTTGTGAAGTCAAATGAAAAAAAACAAAACAAAACAAACAATCACCACATTACTTTGTTCTTGAATAGCAGAGGTAGTCTTTTGAGCCTCTCCCAGCCAGCCGTGGATTCCAAGAAAACAGTAACTGATGATAATGATTAATTCTAGGGATGAATGTTTCACTGTTTTGTAATTTAAGTACTAGCGAAAGGAATTTAAATTTGGAAAAAACTTGGTAATATACCAGTTCTTCCGTTTAAGACCTTCTGGGGAAAATTAAACACAACTTTGAGCATATTTTCATATACTTATATCATGATTTTTTTGTACTAGAATTTAAAGTAAAACAGTTACAAATAATTTTTAAGCCTAAACTACCCCTTTTAAAAGTTGCAGTCCATTCCCTTTATAGGTTTTTAATTCTGTTTATTACTGAGCAAGGTAATATATTTTTTTTTCAAATCAATGCCATAGAAAACATTCTTGGATTAACTTACTGCTATTATTACTACTATAAAAAACCTACAACTAAAATGTTAGAGAACCTTCTTAATCATGAAAACAAAAGTAAACAAAAACAAATCTAAAAAAATAAATGTGAAAACGATAAATGTTTGCCTAATTTATATCCCAAGTTTGAGAGTCAATTGGAATTTTTATTATTATCATGAAAGGCTTAGTCTTTTATTACTGTAGTAACAGTAGAGACTTATTTTTTTAAACTGGATGGTATTTTGATAAACCGTGGTAATATATGCCTTATTCTATATAGTTGTACCACTAATTATGCAAGAATTCAGAGCCCTGCCTGGTCTATACTGTGAAATATTCATAATTGAAATTGAAAACTTCTCCGATGAAACTTCTCAAAATCCAAAATCCCAACCTGGTTATAATGTTCCCTTCACAGGGAATCATAAAGAAACCTTATAAAAATAAAGATAAAAAGAAGAAAGAAACCTTATAAAATTACACTGTAAACCGAAGATAAAAACACTGAGGACCTTACCTTAACATAGCATTTTTTCCGTCACTTCTGGTGCACCAGACCTGCCGGGTTTGATAACCTATCTCCAAGTCCCAGGGCCTGGAGAGGTGATGTGGCTTGTAACTCTGATGTCGAAAAGTGACTCGCTCCTTTGAATCAGAGTTAAAATCCAGACCAGTTCTTCCGCTTAGGTTCATTTCTTTAAGATGAGGCAGTCTACATTTACTCCATGGTCCTACTTTAAGGCTAAAAGTATATTCCTCTTCGCCAAGAGGGCAGGAAATGGGAGGGTCGCAGGCTCTGGACTCGGTCAGGTTGGGGCACTGAGACCCGCCATAGAGGGGGGGAGCAATGGCCGCCCGGGTCCTGTGCTGCAATTGCTTCTCACAGCCCTTGCCGCACTCGGACCACTGGGAGAACTCCGATACGACACAATCCCGGGGGCAGGGAATGAGGCAAGCTTGTTCTGCGGGGGGCTGCGGGGCAAAGTGTTCACAAATTTCATTTACGACCCTGGTTCTGTTCCACTTCTGAACGCAGCGCACGGTGCGGTGCTGCAGCCCGTGCTGCGCCGTCACGCACTCCGCGGTCCGAGGCGGGGCTTGGCCTGCGTTGGCGGGAACGAGCACGCAGTGGTGCCAGTCTGAGACCTCCCACTGGAAGAGGTCGCTGTGCCACTCGCACACCCGGAAGCAGCTTCTTTCCTGTGGAGGCCTGTGGTTCTCGTCGCAGTTAGATAGGTGACTTGTCCACCCTTCCAGGTGAAAACACCACAGAGCCCGACTCTGCACTCCTCCCGGTCCACAGTCGCCCGTACACCTTCCCCAGGGGCCTACGGGCAAAAGACAAGGGCATCAATTACTCGCCATCCACACAAAAATGCGTCCGTTTGCACGCTTCCCAACACGACCAGTATGAAACTATGGATTTGAGTGAACAATATCTGGTTGTCAAGAGCGTGGACACCACAGCAGCTTGCCTTTATTACAATCCCCGCTTGGTCTCTTACCAGCAATGTCAACTTGGACGAGTTACTTCCACTTTCTAAGGCCTTCGTTTCCTTCACTACATAAGACAATAAAAGCACTGACTTGCAGGGCTGTTCTGAGGATCAGTGGTACAATGTGGTGCCAAAACACACTTAATAAATGATTGGTATCATAACAATCATTACAATCATTATGTTTCAAAGCCTATATATCTAACTCAATATTAATACTTTTCAGTTAGACAATGTTTCAATCTAAAAGAAAAGCCCTAAACCCAGGATTTTAATAAAGTAGGATTTTTCATGTTTCCAAGCATTCAGCTCAATACAGCAGGTGGCTCGGGAGAGAACTATGTTTTAAAAAAATAACCTGTCAAAATGTCTTAAACATACTTTCATTTGCTAAATAGGTGACCCCACTTTTGGATTTTGCTTGCAGAGTGAATTGCTTGAAAAAGAAAATATCTGATGGGAGAGGATACACTAAAAGCAGCAGCAACACCATTGAACTGACTATGGAAATTCTGCCCCTATGACCCCTGAAATATACCCACTTTGATTTCTCATAGGTAATGACTCCAGGTCAAGCTTCCAACATTAGTTTGTAATACACCAAATCTTTTAATTAATGAATATGTTTTCATGGGAAAGAGTCCCTCAAAGAAAGGGACAGATAAAAGAGTGTCCATTGATGTTTCTCAGAGCTTTGCAACTAATCCGTAGACCTACCAGCCAGCTTTAGCCAGAAGAAACATTGTTTCATAAGGAGGCAAGTAATCACATTTTGTGTCAATGGGAAAAGAATACTTTCCTCTCTTTCACTTTACCTAATTGTAAAATGAACCTGAGAAAACTTTACCAGCTTAACCATGTAACCTTTCCCCCTGCACTAGGTTGTGATAATAAGGCAATTCACATCCTGGGAAACATTTTAATTTACCTGGGTAAGAGAAAGAAGGTGCAGTCTTTTTCTCTTCCCTCAAATCTAATCAAACACCCAAAGCTTCTTGGAATATGTGTTCATGCACATCCATATTTCTAGGAACAGGAAATGTGTATGGAGTCACATGCACTTCGGAAGAGACATATATATCCTCGGGTATTTGAAACAGGTATTTGCATTTGTGGCCAACATGCTGCAGTGAGGATCTCTACTTAAAGCGTAGAACATCAGTTTTGGGGTTCTAATGTACAGTCTTCCCAGTTCTTCCTCACAGTCTTGTCTGGATATATAGATCTACTGTGCCAATGGCTTCTGTCATTTTATGTGTGAGATTAACATAGAAAATACCCTCATGTCCCTTCAGTGTCCCCATCCTGAGGTCTCTTCTTGCTGAAGTAGACAGAGGAGTTTCACTGGGGTAAGTCAGCTTTTACCCATAGAAATGCCCTTGAGTTTGCCACACAATGCCCAGGCATGGTGTCCCAGCAATAACTGCTCGTGGGCACAGTAAATGCACATAAAAAATGGTACTCTCAGCCCAAGCTGATTTCATCAACTGCCCGCAATTCTGGTGATTTTCTCGTTGATCACCCACAATTTTGTGCTTTGTAAATTGAGATGTCCATTGCTACATGAAAGTAATTTACAGGCTTCATGTGTCCAGATGTTCTGGAGCAATCTCAGTTCAAGTATGCCATCCCTTGTCCATCATGTCAGACTACACATGCAAATTTTCATTATTGCAAAAAAAAAAAAAAAAATCACCATGGTTACTCAGTAAAGATACTTTCAAAAAAAATCCTTGTAGCAAACTTTAAAATCTAAAATCAGTTTTGAATAATATAAACCAGCTACTGGATAAAATTGAAAGAAGCTCTTTTTGAGAGTACTAGGTTTCTAAATAATGGCTGTCTGCTTATCTTTATTTGTTAAGGTATCAAATACACACAATTTTCCCCTTAGGACTTTTTGGTGTAAAGAAAGAAAGATCAGAAAAATCAAACCATTTCTAACTAATCTGGAAAAGCTAATATTAAATTTAATTCATCTAGAACATCTTACAAAGTGATCTTTATTCTTACTTTTAAACCATTTTACTAACACACTTTCTTATTAAAATGTTCCTTGTAAGTTTTTCAGCTACTTTCAAAATTGTTAAGGTAGCTATTTTTTTGTTATTTGAAGTCATTACTATTTTAAACCTTATACATTACTATTCTTCCCTTAGCTTTCACATTCTCCATCTATATAGAAATGCACCAAACAGCAAAAATTTTCTTAGATCAATAGAAGACAAAATATAACTATTAAGAAGTAATTATCACCATTTGTTAAGGGCTAACAGTACTATGCTGGGCTTAGATGGTACTAGAGGACTGTTACGTATTCAAGAATTTTACCAGGTAGTTGTTAAATCATTCATAGTTTGAAATCAACCATGATGAGAGTATTTACACCACACTACAAATCAAGGCAAATCAAGACATTAAAAAAACAAACTGAGAGCTGGTTTGTCATAAACCACTAGTGATTTGCCCAATTCCTTCCTATTCCTTACAACAGTCCTCTGACACGGGGCTAGAATGCTTATTTTATCAGTTGGAGAAATGAAGCTCAGAGAAGTTATAAAGCACATCCAAGGTTACACAGTTAGTGCCTGGTAGACCAGAGTGGAATTCCAGATCTGTGAGCCGCCAAGCATGAGCTCTTGTCTTGCATTTGAAAAGAGTCTTTTTCAGGGTGTGCATTAGTATGTGTGATCCTAACATCACAAGGCAGCTAGATCTGTTTCTTAGCTTAGCTATGCTCACTCCGATCTGTTCCTTTGAAAACGAGTAAAAGTAATCAGGGTGGTATGTGAGCAATGATTTCCCCCTCCTAGCCCTGGAAATGATGACAAACATTAGTCAGTACACATAGGAAGGCACAGTCAGGGGAGAATAGTTTCTCCCCATGTTAAGAGCAAACTTGGCAGACAACTGAACGACACCTAAGTAACAAGCAAATATTAAGTGAATTGTGTACGCTTGGAATAAATGAAAAACAAATTGCAAACAAGATATACACGGTGGAGACCAGATCTCTCAGCAATTGACCTATAACAATTTGCATTTCTCAGGCTCACAGAAAAAAATGTGTTCCATGATTTATTCAGTTGTGTTTGCCTATGAATTTTAAAAATACACACTAGTGAAAATCACATAGCCCTGAGGGATTTGCCATTTCAGAAAACATGCATATTGAAGTAAAATGTGAACTACAATTTGAGAAATCTTGTATCCCTTGTCCAAGCTCAGAAATAGAACATATTGAAGTTTTGAGCAGTTGCATGGAGAAAATGAGTATCACCTTTAAACTTTCCACATATATAAAATGCAATTATAGTCACAATATATATCTGAGATAAATGACCTAAAGAAACATACAGGAAACCCATGCTTTTAAACATCAATCATTTTTAAGATTTTATTTATTTATCTGACAGAGAGAGATTGAGCATGAGTGGGAGGAAGGACAGAGAGAGAGAGAGAGGGAGAAGCAGACTCCCCACTGAGCAGGGAGCCTGATTTGGGTCTCAATCCCAGGACCCTGGGATCATGACCTGAGTCAAAGGCAGACGCTTAACTCACTGAGCCACCCAGGTGCCCCATATTTGGTATTCCTTAATTGAAAACAGGACCCAAGTAATACAAATAAAACAAAAATTTAGAAACAGTAAAGGATTAAAAGTTTAATTTGACATAATATGCATTTAAACTAAAACTCATGCTGTGTTATATTCTCAGAAAATACTTCAGTGGTATAAAAGGAAAAATAACTCAGTACTTGTTTACGTGGACCAACATTATATAAAAACATCATCCACCTGCAAGTCACTACCTTTTCTGTGCGATAAACACAGTTACATTGGAATAAACTGCTAAAACTTTTAAATCACATCAGTTTTAATTAACACATTAACATTTCGGTTTAGAAGTAAAATCTTTGGACGCGAAAGTGTGGCATGGATGAATTCTTAGATCACATTCACATTTAAGACTGTGATCCTTTTTTTTTCTGCCTGTGTTTTTGCAGAAAGTGCAAATTGTGAATGCTCTAATGTAATATTCCCCTAGAAGCAGAAAAATGCTGGCGCATTTTATTCTCTTAATTAAGTTACTCTTAAGTGGATTAGTTGAGATGAGTGTATCTCCCAATCTAAATCATCATATTAAAGATGACCTGCTGGGTGCCTGAATTTTAGGTGTGGTATTTGCGAAGATGCCAACAACAAAGGAAAATGAGAACTCAAGTGGTCAGAGAGAATAAACACATTCTGGTTTTTGCACAGCACTTGCCACTGTTTGAGGCAGCAACCCTGACAATACCATTCATGCAATAGGAAAAGATGTTTATTTTATTATGCATTTTTTTTTCAACCACAGCTTTTATTATCCTGACATTGCTTTATTTTTAACTTGGGCAATGGGGTTGAGGAATGACAGAAAATGTCAATGCAAAGCTTTAATACCTTAACCAAATTATTTGTGGATAATTACTATACCAAAGCACTCATAAACCTCAACATAACCAAATGTGAAATAAAACAATATTGACTCACTGGTAAGATGTCTCACCTCCAAGAAATAGCTTGAAATTTATGTAGTAGCTTTCAGTTCTTAAAAAGCCTTCTCATCAACTATGGAGTAATTAAAGTAATGCTTCCCTTGCACAGTGGACAAACATCTAAGAAATCACACTTTATAAAATAAACAAAGAACCCAAGAAATGAGAAAGAGTAGCATCTGAGCATTCATTCACTAAAATAACAATTACTCATTAGCTGCTACTTGACAAGTAGTGTATTAGAATCTGGAAATATAAAAATAAATGAGACACTAAGTATCTCTTACAAAATCTGTGAGCTAAATGTAATGCCAGTTTGCTCCTGAAAAGGACATCTGGTCTCTCCTTCAGGCCTAGCTACACTTATTTGGTACACTGTTGAACACTTTTAATGTTTTGGTTCCCAAAGCTCATTAGACCTAAAGCAACAAACCAGAAATTGAGAGGGACCACTGGAGGCCGGGACACTGATAGAAGCCAGAAAAGATGGCCATTTTCAAGTCTGCATTTCTGAATCTATCGTGTTAATTAATAACTCCTACTAGCAGAGGATGCTTAAAGCCATGAAGTACTTCCCAAACTCACAGAGAAAATCTTTTCATTTTATATATATACATATGTCTGTATATATATAACACTATATATATATTACTGAGTTATGCATTGGATATCAATAGAAACACAACATGGAAAATGTAAAAACATGGAAAAATTTCAAATGAGAAAAAATTAAAACCATAATGTATTTTAATTTAAAAAATTCCAACGCACTTTTTACAGGAACCAAAAAAAATCCTTTATTAATACTAAAACTATTTTAAAAACATATCTGTGGTCTGAAGGATACGTGTGCTAAAGTATTCCAATAATTCCCATTAGAAAAATTTAACAGCAAGAGTTTAGACCTACCAAATGTAACTTCATTTTCAAAGGTACAAAGATTTACTTTTGAAGATAGTTTATGATTCCATGCAAGGACACCGCAGAGCATTCAGACTGAATATTTATATTTCCGGAAAGTGTAAAGCATTGTTACTAACATTCTAGGCTCTTTCTGGAGGATTGTGTTTTTGTTTGACACCTAACAGCACCTTCTAAGTCCATTTCATCTTTGTGGACAGATGTCTCAGACTGAAAAGCAAAGTGCTTCTGTTACTTACCATTTATGATTGCAAATTATTAGTTGCCAGTGGCTAGAACATCCATTAAAAGTAGCCTGACAGCAAAGCAGATTAGAAATATATCTGAAAGACTCATCAGCTAACGCAAACACCACAGAGACAGAAAACCACCTTTTAAAAATTGTTTATCAATATTTCTGGTTTGAATTCTACTTTCTAAAAATTCTGAAGCCTAAAAGGAAATCTCAAACCTCATATTCTTCACTGCATTCTGACATCAAGTGGGTCCCTTCCATCACTAAAATCTATGGCCTCCTGCCTCAAACGTGGGAAGGGAAAGGTAAAGTGACAGCCCATGGTTTTTGGAGGAAGAAACGAAGCCCAGAGAAATCCACTGAGTTTCCCAGGATCACACAGTCATTTGGAGCAGATATGAGATGAACAATTCCATTCCAGATGCCCAGTCCCGTGATCTTGACACTACCCCATGCTGGCTTGTATTTTAACGTCCTAAGACTGCAGGGAAGAATAAGGACTCTGTAAATGGTTGTGACCCAAGATGCAGGGGAGGGAAAGGAGGAAAAACATAAAAATAAGTATAAATTACATAAAGACACATAAAGCACAAGCAACTAGCTGCCCGTGAATGTTGAGAGTTTTCAGTCTCTTGCACCTGGAGTTCTTCCCAGGGGCCCTTCACAATGAATTATGTGAGATGGGATCCTTCCTGCCTTTGCATGCTTGAGAACATGGACTAAGCTACTGTTCAAGAACATAAAGAAACAACGGGGGGGGGGGGGGTCACCTGGGTGGCTCAGTCGGTTGGGCGTGCACCTTCGGCTTGAGTCATGATCCCAGGGTCCTGGGATGGAGTCCCACATCGGGCTCCCTGCTCAGCCGGAAGCCTGCTTCTCCCTCTGCCTGCTGCTCCCCTTGCTTGTGTTCTCTCCCTATCTCTCTCTTTCTCTGACAAATAAATAAAATCTCTAAAATAATAAAGAACCAAGAGGGGCCAGGGGATTAGAGCACAAATAAAGTCTTGGCACCAGTAAGGAATTCTCTGTCCCTAGAATAACTATAGCAAATAATAGTAATAACATTGTTTTTAATACCTACCATCTTCCCAATACCATATGTACATTCTTGATTGGTCTGCTTTGCTAGATAAGACCATCAAAGCATGAGGTAAAAGAACATGCTCCAGGGCGCCTGGGTGGCTCAGTTGGTTAAGTGACTGCCTTTGGCTCAGGTCATGATCCTGGAGTCCCAGGATCGAGTCACATATGGGACTCCCGGCTCTGTGGGAAGTCTGCTTCTCCCTCTGACCTTCTCCCCTCTCATTCTCAGTCTCTGTCTCTAATAAATAAATAAAAAAAAAAATCTTAAAAAAAAAAAATGCTCCAGATAAACAATTCTTGGGGTGCCAGGGTGGCTCGGTTGGTTAAGTGCCCAACTCTTGATTTTGGCTCAGGTCATCTCAGGGTCGTGAGACCAGCCGGTGTCAGGCACTGCACTGGGTGTGGAGCCTGCTTAAAAGAATCTTAAGAGAATCTGAATAATCTCTCCCTCTCCCCCACCCCCAGCCCGCGCCATCTAAAAATAAATAAATAAATAAAAATAAACCAGGTAAACAGCTCAGGAGCCCTGACACTGGCCTCTCCAGTTCTATCTACTCCACGCCTGTTCCACAACTGCAGCTAAATTACTTTTAGCAGCCATATCTCTTGAATAAATGAAGCCTTGCAATGCCTGTTAAATACACTATATTTAGAATTCTGGTCTTCTGTGAGCACAGCTGGTGTGAGGGGCTCAGGGCACAGCCACTCCTCTCCTGCCTAAAGCCCTTCACTCCTGCGTTCGTCTCAGCTCAATGGCATGGCTCGGGTATGGCCCCGGGGCTCCTGGGGCTCTGACACTTGTCAACAGATATTTATGGGGTATTCTCAACCCATAAATATGGCTCCACTCAACTTTGACTTTACTTACAATAAATGCTTTAGCGAAGCCCTCGAGATTCCCTGGAGAAGCAGAAGCAAATCATTTACTCAGCTGTTTGGTATCTGAGTGGAAAAGGCAATGAAGAGGACGCCAGAAAGAGAGTGAGGCTGAATCCCACACGATGTTCTTCTGAAGGACTTTCTCCCTTGGCTTATTGGTCACTCAGGCAGTGACTAATTTCAGGAGGGACAGAAATTTGTTTGCTTCACAGAAAGCAAACTGGAACAGGTGCTTAGGAGGCTAAAATTCTTAAACTGTGCCCCTCCCCCTCCAAAAAAAGAATAAAGTGCTATTACCACAGCGAATAATCAATACACGTTGGGCTTGATGAGGAGGTCTTTTTTTACCGTTGCTTTAGAGGTTCACTGGAAAAGCAACAATGTTGAGACTTCACACATAGGCTTTAAAAATACATGAAGCAAAAGGACAGGGTGGCGTCCATTTTATTTATCATTAAGCAACTCAAGAATTAATTTTGCCTACGATAAAAATTGCACTAGAGCATACTTGAGATATTTTTTTCTTAGCAATTTCAATTCTCTAACAGTTGCATGGAGTATATCTGCTTCTTAATACATCTTCTCTCTAAAAGCAGATATTCATGGTGAACAAGCAAGACAGAACAAAACATAAGCTACATCTGAGTGGACAAAACATCTAGTTCATCCAATTTTTTCTTCCCAAAGGAATAATTATTTCGGTTTTGGAAAAGCAATTTTAAGACTACTTGAGACTCTTGTCATCTGAGAAATAACTTCCAAGTTACTGATTTGAGAAAATATCTGAGAAACAGCAGATCCGTGGCATAATCACAGTATTATTTTCTATCTAGAAACACTAGAGGGGCGCCTGGGTGGCTCAGTGGGTTGAAGCCTCTGCCTTCGGCTCAGGTCATGATCTCAGGGTCCTGGGATGGAGCCCCGCATCGGGCTCTCTGCTCGGCGGGGAGCCTGCTTCCCCCTCTCCCTCTGCCTGCCTCTCTGCCTACTTGTGATATCTCTCTCTCTCTCTCTCTCTCTGTCAAATAAATAAATAAAACCTTTTAAAAAATTAAAAAAAAAAAAAGAAAAAAGAGACACTAGAAATACCTATTTATCCTATATAGTCAAATGAACATCCTAAGGATTCTATTTACAAAGAGCAAATCCAATCAATCACCCACCAGTTTTACTTTCTAAACATCAGTCCAATCTGTCCATGTTTCTTCATCCCCACTGTCATCCCCCTTGCCCAAACCACCACCTTTCTTGTACGAATGAAAGGAGTAGCCTCTTGACTGGCCTTCTAGCATGTACTGCCCCACCCCCACTACACCCCTGGAATCGATTCTTTATCCATATTACAGACATATATCTTTTAAAAATTCAGATTTGTACCACTTTGGTTGCAGCTTATCATCTATACGGCATTCTATGCTTACAGTTCAACAGTAGCTTCCCATTCCTGTCAAAATAAAGAAAAGAATCTTAACATGACATGCAAGTGCCTACCTGATCTGGCCCCTTCCCACCCCCCTTGCATCTGATCACCTGGGCCACCCATGTTGGCTTGCTGCTCTGCCATCCTGTTGGCCATCTTTCCATTCCTCCACTGCTCCAACTTCCCTGCCATACCTGGGTAGTCACATGTACTATTCCTTGAGCCAGATCACATGCTCCACCCCCTTCTGCCAAAGTAATTCCTTCTCACTCTTCCTATCTTAAGTCACTGTCTTAGGGAACTCTTCCCTATGCTCCGGCACTAACTTACCCCTCTACAAAACCCTCATCACACTTGCAATTACAAATCCGACGGTGTAATTTAAATTTTGTCACTCCCACTTGATTCTAAACTCTGTGATGGCAGAAACAGATCGGTTCTACTCACCACTCTATTCTCAGCACTAACCTAGTGCGTGGCATATGGTTAGCCTCCCACCAATTATCGAAGCTGGAGCAAACGGCATTGTAGGAAGCAGAATGGTGTCTAAATAGAACTAGGAGTAATGTCACCACCGGAAACTCATCATACAAATGAGTTGATGGTTTTGCCCAAATGAGAGGAAAAAAAGAACAAAACAAAAAACGTCTGTTCTGTGTTTCCTTAGCATATGTTTGAAGGAAGAGATCCTCAGCATGATGCACAATAGAATGCTTAAGTACCTGTTTTCCACAACCCTGTTTGTAACACCCATTATTCTTTGTTGCAACTCCCTGGGCCCCTTCTTTCCAGACTCCACAAAGCCCCCACATTGAGGAATGGGGTACCTAGTCTTCTCATGATTAGCATGCCCATTTTACCACTAATAAATATACAAGTCTACAGAAATACCTTTGACCTTGGACATAGGTCTCATCCAAATATTCTAATTGATCCAGGAAGTTGACTCAACAGGTAATATTGAAATTATCATTGTTTCTCAGAGGATTCCAATCTTTTTTTTCTCAGAGAATTGCATATCAGATCCTATCATCGCAGCCTTCCACTTGCAAAACTAACAAGAGGCCAGGGATGAAATTATTACGGTGGTTACAATTTCAGTATAATAACGGCAACAGCAGTACCGCAGACGCTGTGGACAGACACTGTGCGCGAGCCTTTGTAACAATCATGTCACTCAGTCCTCAAAGCAGCCTTCCAAAGTAGACTAATTTTCAGAACTCCCAGATGCCTTAAATTTCCAATTTCAGGAAAATCGGTAGAAGAAATGAAAAGAGAGCGAACGTGATCACTCTAGAGTTTGTTGATATGATTACATTCTCTAACACCCAGGAAAAGACCTAAGAAGGGAAGGGTCTGGAAAGTGTACTTAAAGATTGTTCATTTGGAACAGTCCTCTGCCTGAGGAGGGGAAGCACCAGGAGTAGAAGGAAACCCAAGAAATCTGCCAGGATGCAGGTTCCTGGATGCACTCTGAAGTATTCTATGTAGAATGTCTTTGTGTTCAAACCCTAATGCAGCTTTGGGTGGGATTGTTATTCTGAAGGGTGGAGTTTGGTCAGAGACCAAGTACCCGCCTTTGTGTGGGATTAGGGAGGGGAAAAACATATTGAAGAAGTACATTTTGTTTACAGAAACACAGACTTTAATTAGAAGGGGATGGGAAGACACTTTTTTTGGAAGACTTTTTTTTTTTTTTTTTAGAGAGAAAGAGAGTGCGTGTGTGCACAGTGGGGGTGTGGAGGTGGGGAGGGACAGGGACAGGAAGGGACAGGGGGACAGGGAGGGGCAAAGGGAGAGGGACACAGAATCTTAAGCAGACTCCCCACTGAGCACAGAGCCCCACACAGGGCTGGATCTCAGGACCCTAAGATCATGACCTGAAGTGAAATCAAGAGTCGGACACTTAAACAACTGAGCTACCCAGGTTACCCTTGAGGACACTTTTGAGAGCAAGCACAGACAGCCTAGTAAGATTCTGCCTTTTGGGTTGGCAGAAGTCTTGTCCATAGGTTATGCCCAATGTTTCTGAAGGAAGAATGCCCTTCCCTTGGTACATACCTCCTAGCTCAAAAATAAAAGCTTCCTTCCTGTCCCTTTCTTCTGTCCGCAGTGAGACTGATAAGAATAAAGATGTTGGTGTTAGCTACAGAGAGAGAGACAGGCCATGTATCTTGCTTCCCCAGAGAGGAAATGGCAGCCTGGGGTGTCCTGGCAGAGAAGGCCAAGGCCACCGAGTACCTCCTACAGCTCCAAGGGCTCAGCACAGTGGGAAAACAGCACAAAAGATGAAGCACAGCACAGAATTCTAGAGAGGTCAGCCAGTCTGACAGGAATAAGGACCTTCTAAGTGGTGACCAGTATGAACGGATGGCTAAGGAATTGGTAGACCTCCCAAAGAAAAAGTAGGGGCCCTGTTGGTACGAAGAGCGCCAAATAAAAACCAAACTAAGTTAAACAAAATTATATTTCTTGTACACCTAAAGTTTTAGCTGAGTACCCACTATAATAATCACCACGACATATAATAATTAAAGGGAATCAGAGAAGCAATAATAAACACATCCCCCACCAGCCCAAGGGCTGACAGCCCCAAAGGACATTCAAGCCCTTGGCTCAAAAACACACTGAGAAAATCCATCCTCATTACCCTTTTCTAGCCGAGTGAGCACAAGGCAGTGGCCTGAAGCCTGTGTCAACTCTTTTTAGTCTCCTCCTCCCCTGCGCGGCTGGAATTTCCCAGGGTACTTTGTGCGAATCCAATTTACAATGAAAGTGAATTGAGGAAATGTTATCTGAGTTATGGGGGTAGTTTACATTTACATAATGAAAATAATTATTGTAAAGTAGCATTTATCATTTGATAGACAACGTTAGTACACAGATGATTAAAAAAACTGCTGAATTTTAACAGCTTCTGAGGACAAGAAAAGACTGGGCTGCCTCCCGGCCTTTCCTGTAGTAATCACTTCATCTGATTCCAGCTGAAGATAACATACCATCATTCAGGAAATCCCAAAATGTGTTCAGTGGAACAGCTGCATCCTCTGAGATCAGTACGCAGAGAGGAGCGTTGTTATTAAATAAATTTGCGGACAAAGCAGAGCTAAATAAAATTTAAAGTTTTCTATTTCCAGGAGTCCTGAATGTTTTCTAAATATACATTCTGAATTCCAAAGAATTTATTCCTAGAGTGCAATGGTTCACAAACATCTTTCCCTACATCATCATTCTTTTTCTGGAGAAAAATAAATAAATAAATAAATAAATAAATAGATAGATAAAAATTTAAAAAATATATATACATATATAGTATGTGTGACTCTTTTCCCTTGTTAGAGGAGGTTGTTGACTATATTTTTTTAACCTTAATGATTTTAAATAACATGAAATAAAATTAGCATTTTAATTTTAAGGTCCAATGCAACTTTCAATCCAAAGCCTAGCACTTAATATCCTCGCAGGATACAAACACACTAAACCACAAAGTATAAAGCAGAATAAGTCTAAATCATAAGTTGACTTACAGTAAGTCACCCACACATCAGAATAAGTCTAAGATCTGCCACCGGTTCACAAAGAATGAAACAGATATAAAACACATAGCAGAGATCCATATGTCCGTTAGGTGTTAGCCAGGCAATTTTGAAGACCTAGGACATGAGATCAAAGTGCATGGAACCGTGGCAAGGTTTAAGGTCTTAAAGGCACGAAACAATTCAGAGCAAGCCCCGAACATGTCACTAATTTGCAGCCCAATTAAAAAAAGGCCAGCATATGGTACACCTCCCTAATTTTAGATTTTCTATGTCATTTCAAACATAGCTTGTGTTGTGCTAGATTTTACTTCAGGATATGACAAGATGTACTTTATTGGCCACCTGTTAGTGGGTTACGGTATAATTACAGTAATGTAATCATTGATTCAAAGTTTAGAACCCAGATTTGTCGATTCTACCTTCCACGCAGGAACATTCAGTAAATGTGATATTCTGTAATACACAATGAACAGAATTGATGTAACTATATTTATATATCCATGTAATTACATTTGTATCAAAATATGTTATATTAAATATATAATATATAGAATACTAATTTTATATTAATGTGTGACATATATTTAAGCCAATTCTATTTCCTATGCATGACATGCATGATATATTTAACTATATATATGTATTATGTAGTATATATATATGTCTATGTCATATGATAGACATTATGTAATGCAAGACATTATATTATGTTATATTAAGTAATCATGTTAGATATAATGTGTATGTATGAGTGTGTGTATAAGAATATAAACACACACATACTTACATATATATGCATGTTGCCTGTTCATTCTGTTAACCTCTTATTATATTTCATTAGTACAAATCAACACCCACCACTAGAATCCATTGCCTCAGTGACAGAAAGTATGGCTAATCTCTATCCCCACCCCCATCCCACCACAGTAACCTCAAGGAGTCTTTTTCTGCTGCTCTTCCTTCTCCCCTGAGACAAACGGAGAACTACTGCCTGTAGTTAAAATGGCTGTGCTTCTGAGTATGCCGATCAGAGGACTGAGAGCCAACACTTAAGGAACGTCAGTTCTTTCTCCACACAGAGACCACACGGAAACTGACGACGCACAGAATGATATTTCTGAATCATCCAAACAATTATTAATTTACATTCACTGTCAACCTATACTCTATTGTATTTCTGCTCTCCAAAAATCAATACGCAATTCATGGTCTAGGTACAGAAATTTAATGTGGACCATAACATTCTACTCCCTGGGCACTAACTTACTGTAACATGCTATTAGAAGTCTTTATCCCCCTTGTGATTTCAGAGAATTAGTCTGAGCACCTCATAATTCCTATCTTGATGAAACACATTATCAAAAGCCTGTGCCACTTTGAAGTAATTGAAGTCCACACTTCCTAATCTACATTAAGATTTACTTGAGGTTTTTCTTTACTCTGTTCAAAACAGATGTAGTCTCAGCATGAATCCCTCTCCTCTGCTTTTTTTCCAGCTGACCACATGAGCCATGGGGTATGCTGGACGACTGACATACTGGGTTCCAGAAAGAGATAACGCTACCTCTTAGTTCAAAGAGAAGAAAGAAAGAACGAAAATCAGCTTTCATACCCAGACTGGGGGGCTGGTGACCCTTCAGCTCTCCTGTCTGCTTTTCCCATTAGAATACATTTGTAAGCATTGTCTAGCCTTTGTAATTCTCACTGAAGGGTCCCTTTGGAGGTAAAACACCACCATTCCTCTTTGACCTGCCTCTTTCTTTTGATAACTGCAATAAGCACTGGGGGCAGAGCAGCGCTCACAGTGCTGCCGAACCTTCTGCTCTGCCATGGGGGTGACTGCAGATGTGAACAATCTGTCAGTGCTTTGGAAGCCTTGCATGAGCGGAGGAGGATGGAGCAGGGGGTAAGAACGGCCACCCCCAACCTGCGAATCAACACCTTCCCTGGCCATCTGGGCATGGAAAATGGACAGAGGCATAGCAGAGTGGGCAAGGCTTTGCTCAAGGCAAGGTTCGACCAACTACCCTTAAATGCTTATGTTCATTTATTCTTCCAAACACCTAAAGCAAAGAGTCAACCATGGTAACTACTTTAAAACAGGAGCGAGCAGGCTCGTAGTAAGTGTACAGCTATACAGACTTGAGTCCAAATCTTGATTTTTGCCATTCGGCCCTCTGTGATGTTTAGTAGCACGATCTGCCTTGATTTTCAATAATTTCAACCTGTAGGCTGGCAACAGAGATGATATATGAGAAGCTCATGACACAGTGCCTGGTGCACAGTGAGCACTGAATGAATGTGGGAGGCATTGTCTGTTACCAGGCTCTTGATCTACATGAGTGTCAATCTCAAACTGGGGATCTGACATTAGGGACCAGATACTCCCGGTTGTGAAGGACCATCTCACGCCCTGGAGGATACTCGGAGGCAGCCCTGACTTCCACCGTCTTAGAGCCAGTAGCAGCCCCAGGCTCCAGGCATTGCCAAATGTACTCTGGGGAGCAAAACTGCCACAAGTGAGAACCACTGATCTACACTGCATCATGTAATCCTAACACAAAGCCTGCGAAGTGGGTGACTTGTCCATTTTACAGAAAAGCCACATTACCTATCCAGGATCCCAGCAGTAATAAGGGAGAGCTCCAGGACATTGAGCCAAGATCCTGAACTCTGCCTGTGTTCCCCATCTTTAAAATGTGTATTTTTTTTTAAGATTTTATATATTTATTTGAGAGAGAGTGAATGAGAGAGCATGAGTGGAAGAAGGGGCAGAGGGAGAGGGAGAAGCAGACTCCCCACTAAGCAGGGAGCCCAATGTGGGGCTTGATCCCAGGGACCCAGGATCATGACCTGAGCCAAAGACAGATGTTTAGCTGACTGAGCCACCCAGGTGCCCTTAAAAATGTGTATTTTAAAGAACAATATGAGTCCACTGATACCTATTCGGGATTCTACGTTCAACCTCTTGCTTTCCGAAGCAATATTTATTTGACTGCATGATTCACCTTTCCCCCATATTTACTAACCTTCGATAAACAAATCTGCAGAGCCTCCCTTCCCCAGAGATTTCAGTGCTACTTGATTAAGGTTCACTTTACCTTCCTCGTCCTCTGCTCTGGAAATAACCTGGACTTTGGAATCCCAGTCAGGGTTTGAACTGTGGTTCCCCCACCTGCTAGCTACGGGGCAAAGGCCACGTGACTTAATCCCATCTTTACGTCCCACCGAACAGCAAACCAGATTTTGTCAACTTCACGGCTGTTTTAACAGCCAGCTCTCCAGTGCAGCCGGCTAAGCAGAGCCCAGCTCCAAGGTACAAAATTGCGGTTGTGACGTGAAATGCTGCCGTCCAACCTTCTGTGTAGGCCCTACCTAGAGGGAGTATGATTCCTTCCCCTGCGTAAAGTATACCCTGATTGTTCACATACTCGAAAAGATGAATCTTATCTCCCCTACAGAAACATAAATTTAGAATGACCCAACAAGACCAACCGAATAACCCAACCACTCTAGCCAGTCTAAAGCTAAGATACCATGCAATGGGCCCAGCGGCAGGGTTTGCTGGCAGCCAAAGGCAGTGGGGGCTCTTTTCCCAGGAAAGGGCCCAGGGTCTTCCAAGGTGCAGGTGGCCCATGAGAGGGCACCGAAGACCTGCTTTTCATCTAGTTGGATTGAACATGATCATTTGGCTTTCAATCCCCTGCTGCAGTGATTCTGAATGAGGAGGTTTTAGTAAGATGCTTAAAAATCTAGCATAGAAAATGTTAAATATTCCAATCACTTTCCACTTCTAGAACTTCACAAATCATGAAGCGTTCTTGAGTAAGAGATTTTTAAGAACACATAGTCCTTCGGGGTGCCTGGGTGGCTCAGTTGGTTAAGCATCCAACTCTTGGTTTCAGCTGATATCATGGTCTCAGGTCATGATGTCAGGTCTTGATCTCAGGGTCCTGAGATTGAGCCCCGTGAGGGGCTCAATGCTCAGCAGGGAAACTGCTTTGAGACTCTCTCTCTCTCCCACTCTGCCCCGGCCTCCTGTTCGTGCATGCTCACGCTCTCTCTCTCTCTAATAAATAAATAAATCTTAAAAAAAAAAAAAAAAAAAGAACACACAACTGAGAGTTAACTACATGACCTTAAATTCCAAACTGAGAGTTAACTACATGACCATTTTGAGCCTAAACTCTGCAGAGTGAAATGAAACACTATGAATCAGGGTTCTGTCTTGCGCTAGAAGTCTTACAGAGTAAAAATAAATAAATAAATACTCAGTCCATTGGTTCACCAAAGGAAGAGACCAACAAAACACTTTTTTTAATTTTTATTAAGCATTAAATAAGATAAAAATCTTAACATATAAATAAGAACATGTGGGATTATCCTTCTTTTAAGTGATATGACAACACCAGTTCTCCTTCATATATCATCCCTGATTTAAAACATCCTCTTTAACATCCCCAAGTTATTCTTAATGTCCTCTGAATAACCTTTTCCATACTATCAGTAAGACATGCATCTAATATAACTACACTGTTTATACTACCTTGTCACACAATTGGAAACGTGTGAGAAAAAGCAATCTTAAGGTGCAACTTGTTAGTGCAGAAAGTGCTTTTGTCCGATAAGTCCATATTTATCTTCTTGAGAGATGTAGAGAGGAGAGCATAAAGCAAAACTGTGATCCACCCTCCCTCCAGGTTAAGACTAGTTGGAAAATGAAAATAAGACCTTCTCTCAGACAAACAAGTATAAAGAATGAAAATAGCAGATTATATTCACACAGAAAAATACACTGGACCCCTAAAGGCCTGTCCTTTTAGAACAAAAGAACAATATTCACAACAAGTCATTTACACATACGTTCAGTTCAGAAACATGAGTTCTACTTTCATATGGACCTTTATTAGTCTGAGTCAAAGAATCAAGTATTCGTTTATATTTAGATCACTTTAATATATAAGCACAAAGTATTCAAGTTGAAACAATATCCACTTATATGAAATATGAATTCAGTATTAACTATAAATTGCATTACAGTACTATTTATAGTACTTAAATATAAAACAATTCTGCATTAAGTGACTACTATGTAGAAAGCACAGATCAGAATTACATCAGAAATATCAAAAATTGATATTTTAAGATGCCATTTCTGCTCTCAGATTGTTTAGAATCTCCTGGGAAAAGAAGACTTAGCTAAAATCTTATCAATGTAAGGAATAATCCGCAGTTACCCTAACCAATGCACAAAGGCTTTAGAAACACTGGATTAGAAAACTTTTTCATGCTGAAAACTGGATGTTTCATGGACAGCAGAGTATTATAATGATTTTTTTTTTTCTAGACAAGGAGGAGAAAATGGGAATGATGTGAACAATTCTTGAGGACTTTACACCAAATGGTCTTGATTTTGTCGATCAAATGGGAGGGAAGCCACAAACTTCCAGTTACAAAATAAATAAGTCATAGAGATGAAAAATACAGCACAGAGAATGTAGTTGAAAAGACTGTAATAATTTTGAATGGTGACGGACGGTAACTACATTTCGTAATGTATATAACTGTTGAATCACTATGCTGTACTCCTGAAACTAATACAACATGTCAACTACACTTCAATTTTAAGAAAAGAGGCAAGGAGGAGTCTGGGTATGAGAAGTGACCTGACATTTATTGATCGTATGCTCTCTGCCAGCCACGGTGCTGACTGCTTGAAGCACTCAGAGAACGTAGTGTGTGCCATCTTCCTTGCTCTTGTGAACAGAGAGCTACATTGGCTCATGCTGATTGTCATTAGAAGCAGTCACTTTTCTATAAGAATCTAACCTAAGGGTTCAACACAACATTCTATAGCTAGTGATGCCAAAATATGGGATGATCCCGTAAGAGTTGTTGACAAAGCTTGTATTTCAATTGAATATGGTTTAATGCAAAGGAAAAAAAGTCCTAAAAAAATGGGGGGAAATAGAGAAAGTTCCAGCCCAGGCACTGTGAGACAGTGAGACAGACAAAGACTCCAGTAGGGGTGAGTAATTTTCCCTCTAAATCTGCCGTCTGGTATTACACTGTGCAAATATTTAAAGGTTACCTTACATCTGTGATAGAGATACCCTTTCAATGATATTCCCCTACTTGGCTAAGTCCCACTGGGAAAGGAATGCACACACCATTCTGATTAAATACTTGCATAATGATGTTCTACAGACACTACAGAGTAGTGTAGAGTGGCTAGACATTTCAAAATAGTCCTACTTAAGCAAAAGCCTATTGTGACAGGTATGTCTTTTGTGTCTTTGAAAATCATGCTGAGAAAGTTGTAACAGTTCCTGCCAGTATACTGAAAGTGAATAATCACTCCCTGGAAATATTGGTAATGATAATATATCTTCATCCTTCATAGTTACTCATAAGTTTGATAGTGTAACTGAGAGGGAAAAATGAGTGTTGTTCTGAAAATGACTGTGAATATTACATTTGCCACACTGGTAACATAAAAAAAAAAGACGTACCAGGAGGACTATGTGTGCTGACATTTTATTAAAAGCTCTGTGGACATTTGTGTATGGCTATTAAGCAGAAACACCAGGAAATGAAGATTACCTTTCAAAAAAGAAAAACATGAGGTAATTCTACTGAACATTTTGAATTGAACAGTGGGTATTTCATGTGAATTTGTGAAAATAACTAAAAGTTGTGGCATTTGTAATAATGTCTTAAATATACTTATAATTCCGTACGAAAAGCTCTGAATCATTTAATCTTTTTTTTAAGCATCTAGTGATCTGTTTTAAGCATTTGCACATTTTGAATACGTGGAAGTGCATTTTATGTACTCCCGAATACTGCTGATGTAGCGGATAGTATATCATCAAACTACCACAGCAGCGATTCTAAGGTCAAAGCCATTGCTTTTGGGTTTGATACATTTTATACATGATTTATGGATTAATTTTATGGAAAATATGTAAGCTATATGTCCCAAAAAGCATTTTATGGCATTATAATAATAAAACATTATAGTTATGGGACGCCCTTCCTTGAGTCATATCAAAGCCCTTTCCTGACATTAGTTAATCCTTGTAATTCCTCCTCTGAGGCAAGGAAGTATTACCTGCACTACCTTTTTTTTTTTTTTTTTAAGATTTTTTATTTATTTATTTTATTAGAGAGAGAGACTGAGAATGAGAGGAGAGAAGGTCAGAGGGAGAAGCAGACTTCCCACAGAGCCGGGAGTCCGATATGGGACTCGATCCCGGGACTCCGGGATCATGACCAGAGCCGAAGGCAGTCGCTCAACCAACTGAGCCACCCAGGCGCCCCCCTGCACTACCTTTCTTTAGAACACAGAGCGCACTCGGGTTTTTCACAAGTCTACTTGGATTTAGAAATACTACAAATCACTGATGCATTTATTCATTCAGTCAGTCTATGGTGAACCCTAGAAAATGGGCTAGGACCTGGGGATAGAATGGTCCAGAAAAACAGGAGCACCACTCCATGGCCTCTTTCTTGGGACTTCTTGTGAGATGTGTGAATTACTTTAATTCATGGGGAACCACACAAAACAATAATGTAATACTTCTCTTATCTAAAAGCTCACACTACTAATCTGGGAATATATCTCTCCACAACATTTTCTAGTAGCAAAAAGCTCAGTCTCGAAGTAGCAAAAATGTGTCACCAAGAGGTGAGCTCCTCATGCCACAGAACGTTCTGAGAATTACTTTACACACATCACTGACAGGGATTGGTTAACTGGTTTCCAAGCCAGTGAGTCAAAGCAAAACAAGAAAAGAGAGGGATACAGTTCAACGGTGGTAAGAAGCAGGTACTTCAACAACAAATATAACACAGATAGCTTCCTTACAAAAAAGAGACACACATTTCCACAAAAGGCAAATCGTAGGGCTCAAAAGTCACTCTAGTCAGAGACTGATTATTGTTGGGGGCTGAGAGGCCTGGAACCCATTCTATCTTGATGACGTTACTGGTGATGTCACACTTTCAATGCTCCCCATATGCAGACTCATTCCACATGACTTTGCAGACTCCTTCCATCACGATGTGGAGACTACTTCCTCATCCCCTGACATTGGGCTAACCTCAGACTTACTTTGTTCAAAACAACGTGCTGGGAGTGACTGTGCCAGTTCCTAGAGGTCTCAAGAAGGCTTGTCTACTCCTGCTTCCCGTGGACTCTGCCCCTGCCATGTGAACTAAGCCTGGGCTAGTCTGCTGGAGGATGCAACACCACAGGCGGCAGAAATGAATCACACCAGCTATGACCATCTCACATCAGCCAGCTTCCAGCACACCCTCTAACTGCCCAGAGTACAAGGGCAAGTCCAGCCCAGAGCAGCAGAACCCCCGAGCTCACCTGTAGACACATCTATAATAATAAAATGATCTAGTATTCTGGATAAGCCTAATCTAAGACTTGAGATCACTAAGATGAAGAGCTCCAAAGGAGTCATCCCAACACCCACACGTATATAAAAATATGCTTTCCTAAGCCCTTCTGCAAGCTTCGAGATCCCCTTCCTTCCACTTAGCGTGGTCTGTATACAATATGGACATTTTTGTATTTGGGTTTATACCACCAATCTTCCTCTACATCCGTATACTTCGGTACTCATGCTTGAGTACACTTTAGGAATCACAACATGGCAATAGGTCTCTCTTGTAAAGATTAGTGATGCACATTAGCGTATTAAGGCCTCTGAGAAATTCCACAACAAACTGTCCCAAGACTGACCCACGTTTTGAAAGACCTTTTGGCTTACATAACAGAAATAAATTCAACAGGGCCCTGACTCCAGGAAGAGTATTCTAGAGAAACTGTAAATCTCAGGGGATTCTACTTTTGTAGACATAATAGCCAAGGAAAATTTATTCTTCCTCAATTTGCCTTTTGAGCTATCCTCAAGAGATATAGTTTTGCCATATAATGACAAATACGTTTGCATATCTTTGAACATCTTAAAAATAGAGTATTGGTTGCCAGCAATTTTTTAAAATACAGGTAATGGAAATAATCTAAATGTACAACAATGAGGAAAGAGTTATATTTATCCACAAGATGGAGTATCTTTTAGCCATCAAACAATGCTAATTCAAAAAAAAAACCGGGAAAATACTTATAATATTATTCTAAGTGACAAAGCAGAAAATATTTTATATTGTGCTATTTCATTTATATAAAATTTACAGAGGGATGAAATAAACTGAAATGTTAACAATTGACTTTCTTTGCTTGATGGGATATGGAAAAAATATATATGTATCAGTATATTTTTATATAATTTCCAGTATAAATTAACATTAAACAAACAAAAGCCAATTCCGTTCGAGAAAAATAAAAAGTCAATTCTAGGTCCTTGGAAATTGCCAAACCATCATTTACATGACCAGCTTCAGCTTATTTTCAGATATGAGCTTAGGTGTGATTTCTTCTGGGAGATTATTCAAAACGCCATAACTGCAGTAGATTCCCTTCTTGGGGATGTCCACAGCATACTCTGCACTTAAAACTTGCATTCCATTTTCTCATTTACTTGTTTACACAATTTCCATACAATAATCTCTCAGTGCCCAGAGCATCACTGTAATCCTAGGGCTTAGCACAGCGACTAAAACATGGTACCTGTCAAATTAACATTACTGAACAATTAAAACTTGAAATGCTTTCTCATTTCCTAAATGTACTGCATAAAATAGGGCATAGATAATGTAATATCTGCTTCCTAAAACAATTAAATTCCCTCTTAAATAATATCTTTCATTAAGGCAGCTGGGTTTTTTTTTGTTAACTTATCAATAATTTAAACTTCTCATGAAATTTTACCTATAAGCACTTTACCCCATACCCAGTTTAAAGGGTAACAGAGATCCCTGTCATTTCTTACATATTTTTATCAGCAGAACTATCTAAGCACTATAAAGTTACAAAGGCTCCTACTCGAGGCTCTCGGTTTGCCTTAGATTGGAATATACTCCTCTAAGTGTATGAATCCAAACCAGTAAATTGTTTTAACATCAAACTCTTACTTAGGTCCAGAACAACCACCTTAATACTGGAAACTGTTTGAATTCCAGACCTAAATTCTATTCAATTATCCTCAAAATTTCATGATACAGTACATTTGGAGAGATTTATACATATATAAGAACAGGAATAATAACATGATTAGCTTTCATTTACCGAATACTTACTGTGTGCTGGGCACAATGCTAAGCAATATACATACATTATGTCATCTGACCCTCAGTTTATGAGGCAGATAATATAATTTTACTCTCTAATGATGGGCAAAATTGAAGCAACTATCTTGGGTTTACAATAAGTGCCAGAGTCAAGATTACGAACCACAGAGTTCAATTTATTAATCATATTGTCATTCCTTCTACAAATATTTACTGACTGCCTATTCTAATAAAGACATTGCTCTGTGTCCTGGGAATATACCAATAAACAAACAGAAAGTCCCTGGGCTCCTAGAGCCTACTTTTTTTTTTTTTAAGATTTATTTATGTGCCCTCCTTAATAACCACTGCCAGTAGAGCCTACATCTTAATCAAGATAGAAACTTAAACACATGTGTAAATGCATACTGTGGCAAAGATGGCTGAATGTCCACCAAAACGTGTCTTTCCTCTGTGGTAGAATATATTCGTCACTGAGAAGAAGTTGTTCAGCCAGGCTTAAATTTCTCGGCTCTCTTGCATGAAGATGTGGTCATGTGACTACTTCTTGCCAAGAGAATGCAAGTTAAAGAGATCTGTATCCTGCTTGGGCGAAGGCTTCAAGAAATCTGGTGCGGGGTGCAATCCCCACTTCTCTGTTACCTAAAGTCCTAAGAAACAGAGGAGCCTCCACACGGACACTGCCTGATTCTCTAAATTACTACTTAGAGAAAAGATACCTGTCAACCAGGAAGACATTCTTGGACTGTTCTGTGAGTGATAAATAGCCATCTGTGGGCGAAGGCATTAAACTGGGCTCTATTTTTTTTTTTTAAGATTAATTTTTTTGAGAGAGAGAGAGAGAGAGAGAGAGAGTGCACGAGCAGGGGGGAGGGGCAGAGGAAGAGGGAGAGAGAAACTCAAGCAGGCTCTGCCCTGAGTGCACAGCCCGATGCAGGGCTTGACCCCATGACCCTAAGATCACAACCTGGGCTAAAATCAAGAGTTGAACCCTCACTGACTGTTCTACCCAGGTGACCCTGGGTTTTATTTCTTATAGCAGCTAGCACTCCCCTAAACAATACAGAATATGTACCTTGATTTGGGAGCTGCCATGAAAATAACCTAACTATGTGACATCAATTTAGTGGCCAAGCAGTGAGTGACATCGAACAGATAACACAGTCTAGAAATACGAAGACCTACAGTTGTAAAATATTTGAGAACACCGTTACCTACAATAACAGAGAAGACAGACCAAGCACCTACTTAGCCTACAGCTCTAGGAAGTTTGACTTTTGAGTATTAGTTTTTGTTGGGTTATACTTGCTGCTGTTTCCAATGCATTATAAGAAACTAATAAGCTCAGGGTGAAGTTGACTGCTTAGTAAACAGAAACTGAGGAACTTGCTAGGTTAGAGAGACAAATGATAAATGACCATAAATATCCTGTGATGGGAATGAAAAATGAGGACAAATGCTGATTAAAAATTATAATTTAAACAAATATACTCAGTTGGAAACACAAATAAGATTGTGAGTGTGGCTTCCCAACTCACACATACTGTTTCAGGTGGCCACCATCGGATGACAGGCATGGGTCTAAGGAATCAAAGAACCAAAGTAGTCTCAAAAATGATATATTGGAAACTATGTTGGTGGGGGTTGAGGTATAGACACACAACATGGTAGAAAGGAAATAGAGCAGAGGACTATTAAGTTTTGAGGAAATTTTATTGCCAAAGAAGCTAATTTTAAAAAGCCTTGGACTCTAAAACCCTTCAAGCAATCCTTGGTCTCCCAAAGTTTCATGAACCGGAAGCAAGTTGTGAAAATTGCAGAGCCTCTAAAAAAAGTATTTTCCCAAAGCTCACTTCAGATGTGCCCATGGAGAAAAATGAACAGGAAAGAGCCTCTTAGAATAAGTAAAGAACTACAGAAAACAATGGAGAAGGAAGTTCCTCCCAAGTGCAGTCTAGGTTCTAACCAAGAGAATTCCTCCGCTATAAAAGCAGTCTTCATAATCCCTCTCCTAAGGATGCCATTATTGCATTGGACCGCTGACTGCCATTTGATTGCCCATCTTCCCTGTTCTGCATAGGAACTGTGTTATCCATATGTGGTCCCTGTTCTGCCACTTTATTTAAAGGTAAGAGAGTGATTTTTTCATCACCTCCACCTCCTTGCAAATAGGTGAGGGAATGTGACTAGTTATGACCAAAAGATTCTGAATAGGATATATGTGCCCTCTGGACAAAGATTTTAAGAAGTGAGCGTGCTTCCTACACACTCGTTTTCCCCTTCTGCTGCGTTCAGACTCTGGAGAATAATATGTAGATGAAAGACATCTAGGACTATGAAACCTCACAGAGAGGATATTTGTCTGCCAAACAAGAACATTTATCTTGTGCTATTACACAAGCAATAAATAAACTTCCAAAGTGCTAGAACTATCAGAGTATATGGTGATCCATTTGATCCACTTAGCCTACCCTAAGTAATCTGCATCCGCAATAAAATTCTAAAGAGATGAAGTTCTAGGAAGAAAATAAAACATGGTGATGGACAGAGCTGGACATCCCAATTAGCTGGGATGACTGACAGGAAGATCAGAGAAGGTCTCCCTGAAGAGGTTACATTTTAGTTGAGAAAGGAGGAGTCTGGCAGATTTTGGGACAAGCAATTGGGGCAAAAATTGTAGCCCATGTAAAACTCTGAAACTACAAATGAGTTTTACACTTCTAACAAAAAGCAAAAAGGCCAGGGTAGATGAAGTATAGATAGAAAAGGGAGAGAGCATGGACTTGGTGAGTGTCGCGTCTTACTGGCTTAGGGAGAAGATTGGAAAAACCCGAAGTCTAATGGGAAACTCTTGAAAGGTTTTAGGCATAATGACATAAATGACCTAGTTTATCAGCCAGCTACATGGAGAATGACTTCAGGTAGGCAAGACTGAAGAACAAGGTTACCACAGGACTCTAAGCAGGGGATAATGGCATGCCTGCAAGAGTAGTGATGTTGATGGTGAAATGTGGTCAGGTCAGGCCACATCTTGGAGCTAGAGATAAAGGGCTTGCATATGGATTGGACATGCTGGGTGAAGAAAAAAATGAGAAACCAATGATACTTACAGGTTTGTCCCCAAAAGCCGAGTGGATGGAGGTGTTCTTTGCTGAGATGTGAAAACTGAAAAAATAGTAAGTTGACTATATGTGGGAGAAGGAAGAAGTGTGTGTGTGTGTGTGTGTGTGTGTGTGTGTATACTTTTAGCAGAGCACCTCACACAGGTTAGGAATTAACTGTAAATTTTTAATATAGGTATACTAATCTATGTTTGTTATCAGGTTGTCCCAATTATAATGGGAAAGGGGTGCTAACCTTTGGAAATTTTATTTATTTATTTTTTTAGATTTTATTTATTTGACAGAGAGAGAGAGAAACAGGCTTCCAGCTGAGCAGGGAGTCTGATGCAGGACTCGATCCCAGGACTCTGGGATCATGACCTGAGCCGAAGGTAGGCACTAATGACTGAGCCACCCGGGCGCCCTAACCTTTGGAAATTTTAGAGAGACTCAAGAAATATATCACATCTCCCTTCTTCTGAAGTCTCAATTTGAACTCGACCAAGAAACAAATCCAGAAAACAATTATGTAAAGATCTAAATATCACTTTCATAAGTAATGATGCTGATTAGAGAATATAACTTTAGAGTCCAGGCTAAGCAGCCATACTGATACTAAATCCCACTTCCTTTCCTAGCACAGGCAATTCTGAAAAAAAGCATGCCTATGTTGTAGTGAGGCTCCTAAACACATAATGGAGAACATATGCCAATGTGTACTTTCTGAGAAACAAGGCCAGAAATGCCTGAGCCACACATGTGTAGGTAACCCACCAGTAAAGCCACCACCAACCAGTTGAGTGTGTCCCATTCTTCTGAGAGAAGAATGAGGCAACAGATCATGAGTCCACAAATGTTACCTACTCAAGAATATAAAGGGAAGGAAAAGAAGTTACTACCTTAAAACAAATACAAATAAGTGAATATTACAGATGTCTGGAAAACACCCATATAGGATATAACAAGGACAAGAGGAAGGAATTTTCAGTGAATGGATGTCTTTTGAAAGAGGGGAAGACGTGTAAGAAATGGCCTTTTCCCTGATACTTTCAAACCCGGCTCTTGAAACGAAGGGACAGATTGAAACAAAATTGAGATTTTACTTTATTTCGGATAGTAAAAGAAGAAGGAAAAAAAAAAAACTAGAAGGGAGAAAAAAATGTCTATTAGTTGGATCTGAGGTGAAATTCTGTTTTCCTATTTTCCAATCTCGTATTATATGGGTGGCTCCTACCCAGGGGGAGAAACTGTCACCCTTCCTCCGGCTACAAGCTGCTAGCTCCCATTCCATCACTGCCACCACTTCTCACAAGTTCCTGATGATTTTCTGACAGAACTGATAACTCCATCTGAGGATTCTGGTCCTTGGGCCTTTCATCTTTATTCCTTCTTGACTAACCATTCTTCCCTGAGGGATTAAATAGTAAAACTACTAAAAAGAGTCGACACAAAGGAAGGAAATAGGCTGCACAAAACGCTGCTCTTGGCCACCAGGCTAGCTCAAAGCTCCTTAGGTTCCTTTCATTTTTACTTTTAATCTATGGACTAAGAAGGCGTTGCTCACAGGTCCTTTCTGTCCTCATGCTTCAGGGGTTCTGCTCAGCATTGCAGGGAACTACATCTCCCCAATTCCCTTCCTGACGTAGGTTCACCCACCTCAAGGCACTGACAGAAGAATGGGAGGGGCAGAAACCCCAGCAGCTACTAGACTTCTCCCAGCATCCAGTCCCACTGACAGCCATTGTGTCTACAGTCCTACCTCATGACCGGCAGCCCCCAGCATGGCACCAGCCCCCGCCATGTCAATGCTAAGAACACTCCTCCTCTCTTCCACTGTCTCTCCAAATCCAGGAGTGAAAACAGCTTCCCAGTGGTTTCTAAACTCTAGAATAGCTCGCCATCCTCTGTTTAGCTTCTCAGCTCTTGCATCCAATTCCCTGTTAGATTCCTTCTCTGAAAATACCTAGGGTGGTTTCCTGCATGTAGACTGGAACGTGGCTGATACGGGCAATGTGCGTGTGGGTTTTGTTGTAAGTTTGTTTATATTCATTATGCCAGGAAGATGCTAACTACGGCCTTTGGGCCCACTGCTTGTTTTTTAAGTAAAGTTTTATTAGAACACAGACATGCTCATTCATTTAAGTATCATCTATAGTTGGTTTTGTGCTACAACAGCAGAGCTGAGTACCTGTGACAAACTTTATGGCACTCAAAATCTAAAATATTTAATATCTGGCCTTTCACAGAATATGTTTGCTGACTCTTGAACTACATAAAATAAGACCTTCCATCTAGAGGCCCAGCTGGTCTCTGTGATCATTACAGTCTAGACCAGCACTACCCAATAGAAATACAGTGTGAACTACCATGTAATTTTAAATTTTCCAAGGTGAATCAATTTCAACGATATAATTTTATTTAAGCCGATGTATCCTATAAGACTTTCAACATGTTGCCAATATAAAAAACTGTTGAGATGTTTCAGTCTTAGTACCACGCCTTCAAAATACACCGTGTATTGTACATTTATAGTACCACATTTGGGATACTATATTTTCATTGCAAATACTTGATTTCTACGTAGGTTTCATAAAATTTATAGTTGAAAAATGTAGATGTACAATACACAACCTATGATAACCGATAAAACAAAAATAGTGACAACACTAAATGCTGGCCAAGATGCAATAAACTGGCTCATTCATGCATTGCTACTGGGAATATAAAATGGTACAGCCACTCTGCAAGCAATTTGTCTGTTTCTTATAAAGCTAAATATACCGACTACTAGATGATCCAGCAATTGCACCCTTGGGCAAGTATCTCAGTTAAATCAAAACTTATGTTCACACACAAACCTGTACAAAAATGTTTTATTGTAGCTTTATTCATAATAACCCCAAGCTGGAAAAAAGGCAAAAATCCTTGAACAGGTAAATGGTTACACAACCTGTGGGACATCCATCCACTAGAATATGACTCAGCAATAACTATTAGAACATGGAACAATGTGGGTAAATCTCAAAATTAAGTGAAAAAAACCCAGACTCAAAAAGCAGCTTACCATACAATTCTACTTACATCGTATTCTTGGAATGACAAAATTATAGAAATGGAGAATAGATTAGAGGTTGCCAGTGTCTGGATGGGACAGGTAGGGAGGAATGTAAGTGTGACTAAAAAAATAAAAGGGTACATGAGGGATTCTTGTGCTGATGCAAATGCTTTGAATCTAACTATATAATGTCAATATCCTGGTTGCGATCTGGTATATCTTTGTTTTGCAAAGATGTTATCATTAGAGAAACTGAGTCAAGGATACATGGGATCTCTCTGCACTATTTCTTACAACTGCAGGTACATCTACAAACTAAAAAGTTTAATTTTCATCAAAATAGATTCAACAACCAAGTTTCTCTCATAAGTAAAGTTTTCCAACAACTGAACCAAATATCAGTTTATAAATTTTAAAAACTGATTAAATTTTTAAAAATTAGAAATTCAATCCTTAGTCACCCCCGCTACATTTCAAGAGCTAAAAAGCCACATGTAGCGAGTGGCTAAATCATTACGCAGAGCGACACTAGATCCTTTCTGGGTTACAACAGCTAAAATATAGCCAAATTTGAGCCATTCAACTAGAGAATGGCCACACCAAACTACTCCCAGAAAGCGCACTTCCTACAAAGAAATACACATGCCTACTTTAAAAACTCTGCAATTCAAAAAGAGGTAATGAAACCTCCACAGTATTAAAAACTAACCAGTTGTGACAAACTGTTTATAGAGCTGCATTGTTCTTTAGACAGCCAGCTAACAGGATGTTGCCTCCTAGATAAGATGTACATTTCCTCCTTCTACTCCCTTATTTTAAAAGGGGGAATACAATAAACAAAAGTGAATTATTTTAGATTACAGCTTTTCCCACCAATCCTTATTTCTGCATGAACAACGGGTTTTGTATGATGAGCGATGACGGGGACAGCACACATTCACAAAAGGGAAGCTGATGCTGTGCTCAGAAGGTCCCTCTCTTTGACAAGACGACAAATGAAAGTGGGAGATGAAATGAAATTGCGGCTCCCGCTCACTCTGGCTGTTCGCCACGCAGAAGGGCCGTGGGAGACAGGTGGAGGTGGTCTCTGGGAATGGAGCACTGAAGAGAGGTGGGCAGGGCTCAGGGGTTCTGTGCCCTTGGTGACCATGGTGATTAGCTGCTCAATGAAACAATGGCAGGGGTGGGGGTGCCACAACTTCACATGTGTGTGTTCCCACTGAGGGGACTTGGGTGAGGTATGCTCCCTTTAAACAGACAGCCATTGGATCAGTTCATGAGAAAATCAGCAGAAACAATTTTCTAAAGGAACTGCAGCAGTTTAGCAGTTCTGGAAAGGAGTCAACAGCCGCTGGGTCTAGCACTCAAGGCCCTCCATCACCTGGACCTTTCTGCCCGTCCATGTTTCATGCCTCCACTCTCCACTCGCGTTGGTCTGCTTAGAACATCAGCCAGATTGCCCCTGCACCTTTGCCTCGGCTACTACCTCTGCCTAAAGGGACGCCTGTTTCATCTCGTTTTATTCATCCTCTAAAGTCCTGATAAAAAGCACACCGCCTGGAAATCCAACCCAGCTCCAAGTGAGCTTGCCATCTGCGGGATTTCCATAGCAAATAACAACAGCTACCACAGGATTGCACTCATATATGGAATCTAAAAAACAAAATGAACAAACAAAGAGAAACAAACCCACAAATACAGAGAACAAACTGCTGGTTGCCAGAGAGGAAGTGGATGGGGGAATGGGCAAAATAGGTGAAGTCCAGTGGGAGACACGAGCCTCTGGTTATAGAATGAACAAGTTGCCCGGCTAGCTCAGTCAGTACAGCATGAGACTCTTAGAACGAACAAGTCATGGGAATAAAAGCCACAGTACCGGAAATGTAGTCAATAGTATTGTAACAGTTTTGTATGGTGACAGATGGTAGCTACCCTTCTGAGCACAGCATAATTTAGACTTGTCAAATCATTATAATGTACACCTAAAACTAAGGTAACATTGGGTGTCAACTATACTCAAATTTAATTTTTTTTAAATAATCTTAAAAAATAGTAATAACTCCCGTTCATTGGGCAACTCCATGTTCTTAGTTGTGAGGCTGCGATTTTCATGCTCCTTAACTTAATCCTCACAAAACTACTGGGAATGAATCATTATTCCCATTTTATAGACAAGTAAACTAAGGATCAGAACAATTAAGTAGCTAGCCTAAGGTCACACAGCAGGTAACTGTCAAAACAAGCATTCAAATGAAATCTTTTTTCTGTCTTCAAAACCTGTGCTTTTGTCTCTGTACTATTCTATTATTAACTCAGGACACAGGCATTTAACCAAACTACATTTATGGAGCATCTGATGGATGCCAAGCCCTGAGCTGGGCACTAAGGACACAGTAAATAATCACTTAAAGTCACGCACAATATAATCATAAGTGCACTTTGTAAAAATATATACAAAGAATTATAAGGTTTCACGGAGATAGGACATTTACAGCAGGTTTGCAAGATAGATGAAAGCTTAGCAGGTAGAAAGGGACTGGTCGAAGGCCTGGAAAGGGATAGGAGGATGCAGGATGATATATTCTAGCTGGAGAAAATGCAGGTTCAAAGGTAAAGAATTCTGTAAGCCCGGAGACTTTCAGAACATAGTTCAGCAGCATGCTGGAAATACAGTCAAGGACAGGTTGTAAGGAATTGCATTGTCACGCGTAAGAGCTGAAAGGTATCCTGTGGGCAAATAGAGCCACAAAAGGATTCTTAAGCAGAGGATGATCAGATCACATGGGTCTCTCTTTCATTTATTCCTCAAGTATATATTGAGTACCAAGCATTGTGTTGAAATTGGAGACATAAATAAGAGTTTCCATGGTGAGTGGTGGGGCGAAGCAGATCAGACCAACAACTACAGAGAAATAAGGTAACTCCTAGACAGAGATGTGTGCAGGGTGATATGGACACAGAGCACGGGGCACTGCTTAGAAAGGCAGGGGACGTTCCCCTGGAGGAGATGCCGTGTTTGGGTGGCTGGAGGGTGGCCTGGAATGTGTTAGGGAATAAAATGAGAGGATTAAAATGACAATAAGAACATATTTGAGAATCATTTCATAGAAAAGATTAAAATATTTGCTGATGGACTAGAATAGGTATGGAGACAAGGAAGAAATAGAGGGAAGAATTGGGTCGTGATTAAAACCTTTAATCCACTGTCACTACGGGATGGCCAAGTGTTCGTACACAATAAGAGGAACTGCCAAAAATTCACAAACAAAAAGAGAAATGTATAGAAAGAAAATACTGGAAATGGAAGAACAGAATGCCAGATAACAATATCATACTTTTGTTATTTTTTTTAATATTAATCATTACCTTACTTAGCTAATGATGGTAAATATTGAGCCATTTCACTCAGAAAAATAGCACATGTTTGAGCGTAATAAAATAATAAATCCTATTTTATTTGTTTTCTTGCTCCATAGGTGTCTTGCAAGGTGCAAACTGAGTTCCTTGGAAATGTGAAGCCTGCACATACAAATATACAACAGAGTTTTCCAGAAGCCATATTTTGTTTGTTGCATCAATCTTAGAACACAGATGTGTGGTGTGCTTCTGAATCCTTGTAGTTTTCTAAAATTTTTCAAGGTTTAGAATATAGATTTGTACATTTCCAGAGATTGTCTCAGTACTTCTGTTGTGCCCTTATGAGGTTTCTTTGGTTTTATTTGCTATGAGCTTCATGACCTCATTGCCAACCAATCAATCATTATTTTCAAGCCTTAAAACTGTTTCTGTGCTTATGTAGAAACACAGTAAGAAGCATCTTTGCTGTCCTATGTTATAATATTCTTAATTTAAAAAAAATTCTAAAGTTTAAAATGTGACCTATGTGTTATTAAACTTAATAATTTATTCTAAAAATAAAATTTGTAAAGTATGTTTCTTATATTTAAGGACAGATTGTTAGTTTTTTTTTAAAAAAAGGGAATTCAAGACTCACTTTCTCTATATACACCAACATCAACCTACACGTAAAAATATTGAAAAAGATCAGAGAGTTCTTCACTGAGGAAAGGAAAGAATCCACTCCAAGAAAAGTTAAAATAAAAATAAGTCAGGAAGTGTCTTCCCTCAGCCTCACAGATGTTAAAATTTGTCTTATTGCATCATATACAAGAGAACTTTGGGACATACTATAATGGTGCAAGCTAAGGTACAGCATGAATTTTGAATCCAACTGCTCAGCATTTAAAGAAAAAGGAATTGGATATATATATTTTTTAATTTATTTGACAGAGAGGAGAGAGATCACAAGCAGGCAGAGAGGCAGGTGGGGGGGGGGGGGCGCGGGAAGCAGGCTCCCTGCCAAGCAGAGAGCCCGATTCGGGGCTCGTTCCCAGGACCCTGAGATCATGACTTGAGCTGAAGGCAGAGGCTTTAACCCACTGAGCCACCCAGGCACCCCTGGATATTTCTTTTTGATGAGACCTTCAAAAGTTAAAAATGATTGTGCGCAATTCGTCAAACTAGGAACGGAAGCCACAGGAGCATCTTAGAGCATAAGATGTGTGTCGCACTGAGTGGAGAGGGGTCCACAGAACCTGAGGGACTACCAGAGTCTGTCCAAGGGACAAGAGAGGACGAGACTGTCCTGACATCACAGTGTGGGGACCAGAAACCCACGCTTCAGCCCCATGCTTAGTTCTGCTTGGCTCTCTGTTTCACGCACTGGCATCTACCCTTGCAAACACAAATATTGTCCCTACAGCATTAAGGATACACTAGCCCCCCATGATGACTTCAAAACCGGCTCGTCAGACTTCAGCTTGCATGTGCTGCCTACTTCCCACTCACTGAGCCAGCCCACTCCTCACACTCGCCGCCCCTGCCCCATCCTCCTGGGAAGCAGTTGGTGCCCTGTCTCTTCTACTCTCTCCAAGGTGCTAATCTCTCCTCCAAACTTTCCCCAAAATTGATTCTACCCCCACCAATGATTAAGCTTTTCTTATAAAATGAGAGACAGAGAAAGAGAACACAGAATCCCTCCTTTTAACTCCAGTTTGTTTGCTTTTTTAAAGAAAAGATTTTATTTATTTACTTGTCAGACAGCGCACAAGCAGGAGGAGCGGCAGGCAGAAGGAGAAGCAGGCTCCCTGCTGAGCAAGGAGCCTGATGTGGGGCTCAATCCCAGGACCCTGGTATCATGAACTGAGCCGAGGACAGATGCTTAACTGACTGAGCCACCCAGGAGTCCCTCGATTCCAGTTTTGCCTCAAGTCACTATTCCATTTTTTGTTGCTTTCTGGTTATAAACAGCAGATACCGACTACAGGGCCACAACCCCTCATCCACAATGCTAGATACAAAAAGCTCTAAAAACAACAAATACATTGTTTTATACACATATATATGTATATACACATATTTTGCCATTTATTTGAGAGCAACACCTTGTTTCCTAATTTGACAGTTAAGTGTGCAGGAAATTAACATTTGAAGTATATTTTCTTATATTCTGCGGGGGAAGTATCACCGTGACTGATGACAGTGTGCTGGGGGGCGCTATGCACCATAAAGTACACATGCGCTACATTATATTTTTAAAACACCCACAGCTGGAAAGGCATCTGGCCCCCAGGTCTTGGGGTAAAGGACTATAAACCTGCAATATTTTTCGTATCAATCTCAATCATTAGGAGCAATTGCGAAAGTATTTACACTGTATCCGTGATTAATACAGACGCTGATATGACACACCGGTGGTTTCTGACTTAAGAAGTCCGACTACAGACCTGCGGTCTAATTTCCACGACAGTGGAAACTACGTTAAGGGGCATTAACATGTCTAGACACTCTTCATATACCATTTAATATTCTCAGAGAATGCATCCTGGTCCACGTACGGAGAACTGTCTTAATTAAATCAACCCTGATGATCCCCATGAGAATCAAATGACAGACACAAAGAAAAATTTACTATGGCTTCTCTCTCCGCCGTGAGCCCATAGAAGCAAGTTTTCACAGAAAGGTGTGGGCCGTGGGGACTGGGGCTCACACCCAGGCATCAATATTTTGTTCAGTTTACCAAGGAGGTAAGATTATATGTACCACCAATCCAAACTGAGATCAAAATTGATCCCTCTTAAAGATGTAGTATGAGAGAGACGGTGACAGATGACATTTGTCAAAAATATCTCCCAAAGTTGGCTGTGTACTCTGTTCTTATATACCATGCAACTCTCCTATTTATTGTTATTCTTTTACTTTAGGAAATAAAGAGAGGGCCACCAGTTTGCACAAGGCCGCTGATAGAATTCTTATGATTGGTCAGTGGAGAAAGTTCTTAAGGTCTCCTTCATCTAACTATTCATCCAACAAACCCCCAGCAGTCTTTAGAGGGGAAAGAGCAGCATAGGTAAGATTGCAGGCTCTGAGGTCAGGCTGACTGGGCTGGAATCCTCTCTTGTGACTTTGTGACATGATTTCCCCTCTCTGAGCTACTCTGGTCCTCATATATGAGATTAGGAGTCACCTACCTCCGGGGGTCCTTGTGAGGGTTACAGGTGATTTTCCCTGTTCAGTACTTAGCAGAGTGTCTGACACAGAGTAAGCATTCAACAAACGTTAGTAGAGCAGGATATGAACATTCCGACTCTTATATTATGCAAATTTAATTATTTTGTTTTATCATTCACTGCTGTGCTGGAAAAAGAGAACACAAATATTGCCGATGCTCTTCATCTCCTAAGAGGTTTCGATGATTTAAGTCCTCCCTGCTCACAAGGAAAGGGGAAATGGTTTTTGTGTCCCATCAGGTCGGGTTCTGAAAATCACAGGATATCAAAGCCTACTTTCGAAAGAAAGAGAGAATCGCTGGTATTTAGGGAAGGAATAAAGAGTCTTGGAGAAACGGGAAGCAGAGCGGGGTTTCCTGAGATTAGAAAGATTCTTTAAAGTAGGAGAAATGGTACGGGAGAGGGTTTTAGCTCTGGAATAATAAAGACTCGGGTCTTATAACACTAACAGCACCGAGGGAGGCAGGAATTACCTTCGAGGAATGAAATATGGTTATGTCAAGAGAAGTGGGCTCAGAAGGCCTTGAGCTCTCCCCCCACCAATGACTTCCAGTTCCACCCACGCACCAGGCAGCTGCAGAGGCGACGGCTGTCTCAGCAGTAACCTCCGTGAACATGCGAGCGACAAAGGAAAAGCTCCAGTTGTAGGACATGAGCTCGGTGAGGGAGAAGTCCCCCAGTCAAACCAAGTTACATCTCCTAACAGTCCTTCGGAGTAATTCAGAGACAACAATGACGTGAACCCATAGCCATAAATACGGGTATTTCTTGAAATACCTGTTGCTTAGAACGAGACTCACACCCTCTCCTTCAGGGATCATCATCCTGATTCTGGACGTCACTTCGTGAGAGGCTATGGGTGCACAACAGTGAGCAAGACGTATGGTCGTTGCCCCCGAGAGTTTATAGTTTGAGAAGAGAGACAGTTCAAAAGCAATTTTAATAAGTTGTGATGGTGTGTGTCGTAACACAGGAAATCTGAGCTAAATAGGGATCCAAGGGCACAGGACCAAGTCTAGGGGTCAGGGATGGCCTCTCTGAGTGTGTGAGGATAAAGCCGAGCCTCAGGAAGGGAGCAGTTAGGCAGGTGAAGCCTTCCAGCCTGGGAGAACCACACATCAAAGCTTCGGAGGCCAAAAGAGCACGATGGACTTCCGGACACAGAAGATGTGTACTGGGATGGGGGTACAGATAGCAAGAGAGGAAGTGGCCTGAGATGAGGTCTGAGGGAGGCAGACGTCTGATCTCCGAGAGCCAATCTCACTGAACAACTCCAATCTCACTGAATGACGCCAGCAGCCCTCGCTGCCCTAATCATGAAGACCAGCTAGAGGAAGGGGATGAGGGAGAGGCCAATGCTGAGCGAACTGGACGGGGAACTCCAAGGGGGGCCAGGAAAGCTCAGAGTGGGGATAGGAGAGCTCCATGTGGTGGCAGATGTGTGCGCACCAGTGCTGTGTGGGCTCGCTCCTGGCCAATAGTGAGGATGTCAATACAAATCAGTGAGGGAATACAAGATATCTCTTCCATACTGGAAACAAAACAGACCACTGCTATGGACTGAATGTTTGTGTGCCCCTAAAATTCCTTGAGGCCCTACCCCTCAATGTGATGACATTAGGAAATGTGGCCCCTGGGAGGTAATTAGGTTTAGATGAGCCATGAGGATGGGGTCTTCATGATGGGATTAGTGCCCTCAGAAGAGACCACAGAGCACTCTTTCGCAGTCTCTCTCTCTTTCTCTCTCTCTTCCCCTCCACGGCCTCTCCCCTGTCCGATGAGGCTATAGGCAGGCCACCTTCTGTCAGCCACTAGAGTCCTCACCAGAACCTGCACATGCTGGCGCCCTGGTTCCCGATCTCACAGCCTCCAGAACGATGAGAAAAAATATCTGCCGTAGATCAAATAAAAGTGCTCCAGGACTGAAAACACTTGAAAACTTCAAGCTGAGGGAATGGCTTTCAGGAAGGAGTCATGACTCTGAGCTTTGTGGAAAAGCAGCAAACAGAACTGTGGATCCTGGTCTGCAGGCGAGGAAACGTGTTGTATGCAATGAACCCGGCTGCGCGCACATACAGCGGCACCGAGGAAGGGGCCACGGTCGCACAGGCGCCCAACACAAGACCATTCGCAACTCATCTCCTCTACAAAACCATGTGCACCCACACTAAACTGTGCGGGCAGAAACCATGGCCACACAAGTAGTGCCACAAACATCTGGACACCGAGCACGAAGCTGAAATCCTGACTCAGCCACGTGCTAGCTCCGCTGCTCTAAATTTACTAGCTTCTCTGGACTTCAGTTTTCTCCCTAGGAAAACACAGGACATAACTGCTTTCCAGGCTCTGTTGCTAGCAGAAACCCAGTCAACCAGCACAAGCAAAAGAAGGTGACTTTGTTGTAAAGATTTGGAGGATGACACGATCCTACCGGAAGGACAGGCAGTCAAGCATTCCCAGGGAAGGGAAGCAACAACTAGAAAGCTTGTGGAGAGCAATCACGCTCTCAATGGCTGTGCCTCCGCTTTACGTCCTCGTCCCCAAACTCTGGTTCCCAAATTGAACGTGATGAACTGTGGCTCTCTCCATGACCACCCTGTTAACTTCTAGTTACTAACAGAGACTAACTAGTTTCTGCAAATCTTATTCCTAATTCCTAGGACAGCACCTGGGTGGCCCAGGTCTGCCCCTGAGGTAGCAAGCCACTTACACCAGCCTGGTCCCTAAAGCTCTCCCTGCTGGGGATTGGGGAATGACAGGGAATTCCCCACAGGGAAAGCTCACAACGGGCTGTGTTGAGGATTCTTTAATTGCTACATGTAGAGTGGCTAACAAATAGAATAATCAGTATGTTATAAGCTAGCAATGAAATCAAGTAAAAGTCATTTCACGCACAGTTATCCTGACTGGCTGAAATGAAACCACCTGAGTGGGTATGGCATTTGACCATGAATTCCTCACCACATGAGTATTTCTCCAGTAAGTCTATACCCCAGGCATATTTTATTCAGTCGTTATATTTGGAAATACTATAATTCACTTACTACTCAAAAGAGTTTATTTATGAGAAAGCATGAGATAGGCCTGTGTTTCAGAAATCCCCATGTAGTCTGTTAAATGTGCAAAAGAAAGCAGAAGGAGGACTATCAATCATAACCCAAGTGGAGTAAACACACACTAGGAGATCTGAGACACCAGCATACAATGTTAGAAAGCTATGGTTGTCTCACACTTCTCAGATGTCATTAAAAGGACCTTGAGTTTGGTTCTCCAGTGTTCAGTAATTACCTAAATGCCACATGAGTACTGAATTTACTACAAATATATACACTCTGGATAATAAGTTTCATTTGGACACGGAAAGAATGGAATGTGCAGGCTTTTCTTCTGGTAAGACCTATTAACCTACCTTTTAAGAGTTAAACCAGATCATCAACATCTAGAAAGACACATGTTTGTTTTGCCTGAATGGATGTCCCTTTCCACACATTACTCTCCAGGGATCTTGTTACCTTATTACTAAAGATAATCAAGTTCAAGTTCTTAAATGGCTATGCAACTATCTTTTGCATCAAGAGCTAACAATAAGATGGAGCCTCGTTGCTGATGTGAAAATCCATTATTAAAAGTGTTCTGACCAGGGCACCTGGGTGGCTCAGATGGTTAAGGATCTGTCTTTGGTTCAGGTCATGATCCCAGGGTCCTGGGATCAAGCCCCACGTTGGGCTCCTTGCTCAGCAGAGAGTCTGCTTCTCTCTCTCTCTCTCTCTCTCTCTCCTCTCTCTCTCTCAAATAAATAAATAAAATAATTAAATAAAAAATAAAGTGTTCTGACCATCCAACTCTGGGTCACCCTAGATGGATATCTTGTTCCAGAAAAAGTAGCTCAATAAACTCAGTTCCCCCAGTACAAATGACCGATTGTTATGAAGACCATGCCATCTGTGTTATTTATCACTTCTTCTGGCAAAGGATAGGGTTGTTGGTGAATACGAGTGCTTCTACTAAATTCAACCTATTACTTAATGAATGTCCTTATGCCAAGTATTTTTCCAGATGCCCCGTGGAGGTGCAAAGGTGACGAAGGCATGGTCTCTTCTTTCGGAGAATTTATCATCTAGGTCATGTAAAAGGATGTAAGCCTTTCAATAAACAACAGTGGGCTCTGCTAATGAATGAAGATAGCAATGATGCAAGAGAAATGACTGAGACAAGGAATTCGGAAGTAGAAGAGGTGAAACAGTCTGTAGGGCTTAGGAAGAGGCTTCAGGCAATAGGTAAAATTTCAGTTGGGTCTGAAGGGATGGGTGGGATACAAACCACAGGAGAAAAGAGCTTGCGGTACTACATAAGCAAACACGGTGGGCCAGGCCAGCAAAAGCACTTGCAGGAGACATTATACATAATAGCCAGACTGAACAGAGAAGGTTCCTAAAAGGCAGCAGTTTTCAGCTGAGGCCGATTTCGGCTCCGAGGGGACATGTGGCAACGCCTAGAGACATTTTCAATTGTCACAACTGGAGAGGGGATGTTACTGGCATCTACTGGGTACATATCGGAGACGCTACTGAACATTCTAGAATGTACAGAACAGCCCTCTAAGAATTATCTGACTCAAAACATCAAAAGTGCCAAAGCTGAGAAACCCTACAACAAGAAGAGCTTAAGAAGGATTCGAAGTAGCTTGCTGAAGTAACCTTCTCTACACCAAATAAAAGAAAAAAGGCAGGAGCCTGTTTAGGAGACAAACAGTAGGTGAAGTTTTAGAGGTAAAGCCTCCTTATTGAGGGCCTCGTGTGCAGACAGGGTGGACTAAGGTCACAGGAATGATTCATTACATGGTCAAACCCTCCATTTCAAACCAATAAGATCTACCCCCAGCCCCATTTCTTACTGGTGGTTTCAAGAGGAATTGAGTCAGAGAATGTAAATGGTTCAGCATCCCTATTAGGAAGATGAATCAAGGTGTATAAGTTCTACTAATGAAATACTAATAGAAGCACCTTGATGACAATGTTAATTAAGATAATGATAAAAATAGTATGTTAATTACTTCCTGAGCAGCCTTTCCTTGCTGCTCTCTATAAAGCAGGCTCCTCCATCACTCTTACCTCATCTTGTTATATTTTCTTCATAGCGCTTATCCATGCACAAATATCAGAAAACACGTAGGTAGATATGAGAGAGAGAGAGAGATTTCAATTCTTATTGAATGCTTGGCCCACTGGAATGCAAGTTCCATGAAGTCAGGAATTTAAATCCATTTCCTGATATAGTTCTAAATTTAGAGAGCACCCCAGCTGGGCTTTGAAAAAGTAGGAAGTAGGTGCTCATTAAATATACTGAATGAGTAAATGACAATTACTAATATCTGTATAGTATATGTTCTTACAAAGGACTTTCATTTCTTTAACTGAGGAATACTATATATGGGCACTTTGACGGAGACCCCAGTGAGTGAGAGAACTGAGCCCACCGACCCCTTCCATGTCTTACAGGCCAGCAAGAGGGGCAAGCAGTGAAAAAAGAATTACAACCAAGTATGATGAGTATTCCAATACAGTGTCAGGAGGGTAGATATTACTGTTCTTTTAATTTTGTCAGTGATAAAATAGAAGGTCCGAGACCTTAGTGGAATTGTTCTAAGTCAGGTAGGAGAAAAGTGGAGATGAGATTCTTGTAAATATGTACCAACTCCTTAGCTATGGAGATTAATATAGTGCGCACTTAACTGCAGTACGAGCCTGGCTTTACTCTGCCAATATCGAGTTATACTTATACCCCTGCTGGCCGTGAGGGGGTCTATGTATAGTTCTTCATATGAT